>JAGFMF010011830.1:22399582-22471285 GCA_019455555.1 Galemys pyrenaicus | reverse complement strand
CCCCTCCCTGGCCGGCAGCAGGGATCGAACTCGTGCTGCAGTGGCTGTGGTTTGCTTCACAGTGCGTTGCTTAACCCACTGCGCCACCAGGGAGGCCCCTTAGTTGATTTTTTTTAAAATAGCAAAATGTTAAACTCCTTTTCGATTTCTCTTTCTGTATATTCTATAGCTACTTTCTTTGTGGTTACCACAGGGTTACATTTAACATTCAAACGTTACATAACACTTAACTTGAATTTATACCACTTTAACTTCAGTGACAAACAAAAACTCTGCTCCATTATAGTTCTATACCTACCCCTTCTAGTCAGTGATATCATAAAATCACCTCTCTATACATTGTGTCCCCCAAAACATTACCTTACATTATATAGAAAATAAGATTTGAATTTACAAACCAAAGTTACAATAACATTACTTTTGGACTAATAAGCTATTTTTTCCTTAAACTGTATTAGTTTATGAAATTGTGTAGAAACAAAAGGCACAGTTAAAAACCATTGTTACGATAATACTAGGCTTTACATGTACCCAATATTTACTTTTATTGCCATCTTTATTTCTCCATACAGGCATAGCTTACCATCTCATGTCTTTTTATTTTTATCTTGCAGGAATTCCTTGAAAAGTTCTTGCAGGGGGCCTCGCTGGTGGCGCAGTGGGTTAAGCAACGCACTGTGAAGCAAACCACAGTCACTGCAGCACGAGTTCGATCCCTGCTGCCGGCCAGGGAGGGGACCCACATGGCACTGCAGACCTCTCCTGCTGTGCCCGCTGCTCCCCTCAGCAGTGTACTTCGGTTGATCTGCCTGTTCTGCTCCCCGCTCTCTGTGGTGAATCCTCTCACCCCCCCCCCCACACCTCTGGCCTGTACCCAATTCTTGTATGCATAAGTAAAATAAATCTTTATAAAAAAAAAGTTCTTGCAGGTTAGATCAAGTGGTATTGAAATCAGCTTTTGTTTATGTGAGGATGTCCTATTTTCACTCTAACTTTTGAAGGACAATTTTGCTAATTACAAGATTCTTTGTTGAGTTTTTTTGTTTTATGACTTTGAAAAGATCAAAGTAGTAGTGCTTTCTGCTCTCCAAAGTTTTCTGATGAGAAGTCTGCTGAACATCTTTTTGAGTACTCTGTATGCAATGATCACTTCTTTTTTGCTGATTTTAGGATTCGCTGTCTTCATCTTTTGCAAATTTGACTATAATGTGGCTATAGTAACTATAATATGGTTCTCTTTGGGTTCATTTTTCTTGGCGTTAGCTGAATTTCTTGGATGTTTATATTCATGTTTTTCATTATATTTGGGAGGTGTTTATAAGTAATACTTCAAATAATCTCTGCTTTCTTCTTCTTCATCTTCTTGGATGCCCACAATGCTTATGTTGTGCCACATGTCCCTTAGACTTTGTTCATTTTCTTTTAAATTTTTTCTTCTGTTCCTCAGACGGCATAATTTCCATTGTCCTATCTTCAAGTTTGTTGATTGTTTTCTTGTCCCGTTCATATTTGCCTTTGAATCCCTTTAATGGATGCTACTAAATGAATTTTTCACTTCACTTATTTTGTACTTTTCAAGTCCAGATTTTCTTTCTGATTTTTTTTTAGGTTTTTGATTGCTTTATTATTATTTCCATTTTGTCCATATATATATGACTGTGTTTTAATTGAGAAAGTTTAATCCATTGATATTTAAAGGAGTTACTGATAAGGAGCGGCTTACTTCCATTATTATACTATTTGTTTTATATAGTTTTTTGTAGCTTTCTTCATGGCTTCCTTTAATTCTCTGACCATCTTTTAGACAGATGTTTTAAAGTTTTTATAGTATATGTTGTATCAGATATTTTTCAGGGACAATTTCTATTGATTTCTACTCCCATCATCCCCTTTAAATGGGCTGTGTGCCTTTATGATTTTTTTGTTGAAAACCAGACATTTGAATGTACTGATCTGATAACCCTGGAAAACGGATCCTCTTCTTTCCTTTGTACTTGCTTTCTTTGGTTATTGTTGTTGCTTACTTATGTAGACTGCCCCTTTGCCAAAGATCAGCCTGAGGTGTAAATTTAATGTCATCTCAGGTCTTTTCTGAGTCTTTCACTGGACATGTTTAGACACTTTCTAATTTTCCCCACATATGCAATTGGTTTTGAATATCCAAAATAGCCAAGCCAGTGCTTGGCTTCCCAAAAGAAAAAGAAGGCAAATAGGAGAGGGGAGAAAGTGTGCTGACCCTTTAAATACCCCCGCAATGAACTTTAGCTAGAGAGGCTGGGGCTTCCAACAATAAAGGGAGATGGGACAATAATGTCTGCCCACATCTTTGTCTTCACCTGTGATCAGATTCAGCAACCAGAGATCAGAATACCAGTCCTCAATATTGGAGGATAATGTTTATTGACCAACCTGGCTGTGTGTGCAGGTTGCTCCTCCAGGAACATATGTACAGCTACCTGTTGTATTGCTGGAAGTGGGGGAAGGGCGCAGAAGCTAATCTTAATTTACACATTTTCACCTGGAAGTTGCATGCCTTCAAAAGACTCGAGAGTTCCAAAATAGATATATAAAAAGATTATGCTGTGGCAAGTTTGTTTAGCTGGGGATTCCTGGTGCTTCTTACTCTTCCATCTTCCCAAAATTCTCTATGGAATGGTTTTTAAATTAAAAATTACATTTCTTTAGTTAGTATGGAGCTATCCAGATTATTTCCTTTCCTCCTTTAAAAAATTTATTATTCAATCAGAATAATTCTCATTCGTAGTGTGTCTTTTGAGGGATTTGTCTAACCTAATTAAGCTATCAAAATTATAGGTATAAAGTTGTTTATAATACTTCTTCATCATTTTAGTATCAGAATCTGTAGTATATCATCTCTCTCATTACTGATAATGGTAATTTATATCTTTCCTCTTTTAAATAAATATTTATAAAAATTGAATTTTATTCCTGATAGTCTAGTTAATCAATTTCATTGATTTTTTTCAAAGGAACAGCTATTGGTTTAATTAATTTTCTCTAACACATTTCTCTTTTCTATTTCATTGACTTCTGCTCTTCATGAGTTCCTTTCTTATGCTTATATTTCATTTGATCTTTTATTTCTAACTTCATAAGACTAAATTTGAACTTATTAAGTTGACACCTGTATTTCTAATATGGTATTCAGTGCTGTAAAATTCTCCAAAGTACTGATTTAACAACATGTCAAAGTTTTAGCTAGATGCTAATTTCCTTTTCATTCAGTTAAAAATATTTCCTGATAATCATTTTGATTTCCTTTGGGTTTTCAGATGTGTACTATTTTATTTCAAATTTGGGGGATATTCCAGAGATCTTTCTGTTACTGATTTCTAATTCAATTTCACCACTGTCAGAGATATGATTTCAATTCTTTTATTTGTATTGAGACTTCTTTTATGGTTCAGAATATGGTCTATCTTGATAAATGTTCTCTGCGTCCATGAAAGAAATGTGTATTAAGATGATGTTTGGTCAAATGCTCTATAAATGTCAACTAAGTAAAAGTGGTTGATAATGTTCAAGATCTATTTTTTTTTAAAGATTTATTTATTTATGCATACAAGTGCTGGGGTACAGGCCAGAGTCACGGGAGGTGAGAGGATTCACCAGACAGAGTGGGGAGCAGAACAGGCAGACTGACCGAAACACACTGCCGAGGGCAGCAGCGGGCTTGGCAAGAGAGGTCTGCCACGCCATGTGGGTCCCCTCCCTGGCTGGGGTCACGGATGGAACTCGTGCTGCAGTGGCTGCAGTTTGCTTCATAGTGCGCTGCTTACTTAACCCACTGTGCCACCAGGGAGGCCCTAGATCTTTTTTTTTTTTTAAAGAGTTTTTTTATTCATTTATGTATACACTAGCTGGGGTACAGGCCAGAGATGCCATGGGTGGGGGAAGAGGGGCGCAGGGATGACAGGATTCACCAGAGAGAGAGAGTGAGGAGCAGAACAGGCAGATGTACTGAAATACACTGCTGAGGGGAACAGCGGGTGAGGCAGGAGAGATCTGCTGCGCCATGTGGGTCCCTCCCTGGCCGGGGATCATACTCACACTGCAGTGGCAGCGAAGCCCCACAGCGACACTCAACCCCTTGCGCCACCAGGGAGGCTCTTCTATATCTTTAGTAATTATCTGTATACTTTTCTATCAGTTGGTGAGAAGAAAAATGGAATATATGACTGTAATTGTGGATTTGTCTACTTCTCCTTGCAGATCTGTAAGATTTTACTTCTTTTGAATTTTGAAATTCTTTTATCAGTGAAAAAAGGCTTAGAATTATTATATCCTCTTAAAGAACTGACTTCTTTATAATTATAAAATGACCTTTATTCCTGGTAATATATTATACTCTGAAATCTCTTTTCTCTTGTAATATTATTGCAATTTCAACTTTCTTTTAATTAATGTTAGTATGGGATAGTTTTCCATCCTCAACCTTTTTGTGTCATTAATTTAGTATATTTCTTGTAAACATTATAAAGTTACATTTAGGTCCAGTTTTTTCTGATTTGACAATGTTTGCTTTTAGTGGGAGTTGTTAGACTGTATTATATAAGGTAATTATTGATGTAATTACATTTTAATCTATCATTTTGGGTTTTTTCCTTCAATTTTCACATTATTCTTTGATCACCATTTCCTCTTATTTTTTCTTCTGGATTAACTAAATATATTTCAATTTGATTCTGTTTCCTTTGCATGCTGATTAGCTATAACAGTGTCTATTTTAGTGGTTGTGGTAGGGCTTATAATGTATAGTCTTAATTTATCATAGCCTTTTAAAATTATATTATGCCACCTCTATCTTACAATAGCATTTTTTCATTTCTCCTTTCCCAGCCTTTATGATATTGTTGTCATGTACTTTACTTCTACTTACTATATATTATTATTTTTGGTCAAATTGTAACAGGGTGGTCCCCAGGAAAGAGGGAAGTTCCAGAATCCCATTTTGCCCTAAGTGGGTGGAGCTGAGCAAAGATAAAAAGATGTTAAAGAAAGAACGAAAGGAAGGGAGGAAAAAAGAAGCAGCATAAAAAGCAGTAAAGAGGCTTAACAGAGGCACATAGAGCAAAAAACATGTAAAAGAACTATGCTTGCTTTTTAGTCTTAGACTGGTTAGAACAAATGTGAGTGAGAGACCCGTAGAGAGCTTAATAATAGCAGCTTTCATCTTAATTTTAATTTTACTCTTTTCCTTCCAAATTTGTCTAACTCTTTCAGACCCTTTTCTATGAGTCTCCACTGAAAAGTCCTTTAAACTTGTGGCAGGCTTTTGGGCCTTGCTTTAAGTCAATCCTATTCAACTAAACTTTTACCCTCAGAAAAATAAGTAACTTTAAATGCTTAACTTAGTAACTATATTCTTTATCCTTTCTATATTGTTCCCCAATTATATTAAAATTCCTTTCCATTAAAAGCCTTATATAGTTATCTTAATGCAACAAATAGCAAAACCCACTTAGAGAGGGCAGGTTTAAAAGTTCTAGAGTGCTCCTCTCCCTGCCCTGTAACAAAATGATTATCTTTTAAGAAATTTAAGTAATAGGGAAAAAAATACAATAGTCCTTCTATAGTGCTTATTATTGCTCTGCATTCCTTTTTGTAGGTCTGTTTTTCCATCTGATATCATTTTCCTTCTACCTGAACATTTTTTAGGGTTTGGCCTAATTGGTGGTGAGTTCTTCAGCTTTTGTATATCTAAAATGTCTGTACTTACCTTTCTTTTTGAAAAATATTTTCAACAGCTATAGAACGGACACAGAATCCCAGGTTGACTTGTTTTTCAGTCAGCACTGTAAATAGATGTTTTTTCAGTTGAATTCCCTTTTGCAGAATTCAGTGACAAGAATATTTTGTCATCCTTTGTTTTTCTGTGACTGTCTTAAGATCTTCTCTTCAACACTGGCGATACTAATATACCCTGGAATTGTTTTATTCTTGTTTTTTTGTGCTTGGAATTTGTTATTTGATAAATTCTGTTTTTATCAAATTTGAAAAACTTTCATTCACTATTTTTTTCATGTACTCTGATTTCCCCTTCTGGGATTCTAATTACACCTATATTAAGATTTAATTACACCTATACTTCTTTTTAAAAATTCTTTTTTATTTCTTTGTGTTCTAATTACATCTATATTAAGATCTAATTACACCTATATTTCTTTTAAAAATTTCTTTTTTTATTTCTTTGTGTTACATTTTGGTTAGTTCTTACTGTTACACCTTCAAGTTCATTAAGCTTTTCTTCTGCAACATCTATTCTGTTGCTAATCCTATTCAGAGCACTTTGCATCTCATATTGTGGCTTTCTCTTCTAGGTATTTGATTTGAACACTTTTTATATTAAGCCTATTTCTACTTAATGTTTGAATACATAGGATATAGTTACACTCTCTGTTTGCTAATTCAAAAATCTGTATCAGTTCTGGTTCAGTTTTGATTGATTTCTCCTCATTTCAGGTAGAGGTGCAGACTCCAAATTTTTTGTCCTATCACACCGATTGCTCTCCATGAAGGCTTTCTTGTTTATCTTATCACCACAAGTACATGAGTATCTGTTTTCCTCCTTCCCTACCAGCACTGAATTTTATCAATCTTTAATCTTTGCTAATCTCTTAGGCTAAAACCACAACAAATATTTATTAAGCACCAATGACAGCTTGGTGACAGATGGTGGCAATTTTGTGGTGCTCAAGCAGCTGCAGTAGCTGCCTTGTGGTATTCATCTTGCTTATCACCACGAGGTGCTTATCACCACAAACCTTGCTGTATTTAATCATGTCTTTATTTGCATTTTCATTGATTTAATCATACTGAGCACATTTCCCCAATTTTAATGGCTATTTACATTTCTTTTACCCTTAAGCCCTCCTGGGATTCAATTCTTTGGTATTTTGCCCACTAATGTTCACTGATCAATTGTTTGAACTTTTCATTTCTTTGGAAGAGCTATTTCTTTAGTAAGGCTACACACCTACTTTCAGTTTTTTAATAATAAAGAATTATACTTTATAAACAAAGGCATTGCCATTAAAATAAATTAACATTTGTATATAATTTCTTTGAAGAAATAAGTGTTAATCTAATTATTTTTCATATATTAAACAGGAATTGATTCTGACATAGAAAAGATGTCCTCTAAAGGCAAAAATTTTGAACAATATGAAAATACAAAATACATATAGGAATAAATAAGATATACAAATTTAATAAATACTTTCTTATATATCTGATACAAAATATAAATGACAAATTCTTTAGAAATAATCCTGCAGACTCAAAATGTCATTTCACTTTCTTAATAATGAAATGGAAAGTCAAGGAGATGAAGCATTTCCAGATTAAATATTTCCAGTTGATTAAATATTTCTGGCAAAGTCATGCCATCGGTATTGAAAATGCCTATGTCTAAGAATGTTAATTGGTTACCATCTAAGATCTAGTCTTTCAAAGAAGAAACTGTGAACTCCCTATTATAGAATGTATGTTTGCTTACTGAAGAGCAGCGGGAGCTCTCACAGACACATGCCACCTACTCATCTGGCTGTGTAGCCCGACGCTGGGAGAAACTGAGAGGGTCTCCTGATTGTGACACAGGTACTAGAGTGCCCAGTGTCTTTAGCATTCATGGACAACATGAGATGGACAGGATAGTAATGGACTCCAAGAAGCGTTCAACACTATGATCAGGGATATGACTTATACACATACCACACGGCCAAGTGGTATTAACCTAATGAATGTGATGGAGCAAATGTATGATACCAGTTATGCTATGAGTGAACGAACAAAACAAGATCCCACAAGTTCCCCCTAAATCCCCCATTCACTTGGGTCTCCTGCAACCACTGTTTCCATTTCACAGAGGAGGAAAGTAATGCTTTGAAAGCCAAAGCAAACTGCCTAAAGGTCACAGAGCACCTGAATGAAAACAGTGGACATTTGCTGTTTTTGTCAGCTCAGCATCTATTCATTTTCTTCTCGTTACAGAATTTTAAGATTGATGATGACAGTAACCAGCAAAGTCCCACAAAATACAGCCTGCCATTTCTTCCATTGCGCCCTAGTCCCTTGACTGACCTGTTTGGTGTAAGTGATCTCTGGCCACCTCAAATAAGCGCAGGTGCATGTGGGTTATGGGGTTGAAGGATCCACAGGCCAGGAGTACCACAGGGATGCGATTCTTCATCTTCTCAGGTACATCCACATCTGCTGCAGTGGCCACTCTGCCTTTTTAAGGACAAAAACTCACATCAGGGAGTTCACACCAAGACAACTGTCCAGATTAGTGTCTGAATATACCCTGGCCATTACTTCTTACAGGTGTGATGAGTGAAGAGACAACGATAATATTTATGGAGGGCTGTCACGAAGTAGAAACTGTGCTAAACACTGAAGTGTAAGCCCTGTCTCACCAAATTCTTTCAACAACCTTCAATGGTTACTTATGTGGTTTAGAAATTTTAGAAGTAACAGGACCGGGGCTGAAAGCCTGGTCACCTGACCCCAGAGATCATGTTCTACTTATAACCTTTAGACCTTCCAGGGATTCTAAGGAGTCACACTGGGGTCAAAAGCATGTAGCTGAGACTCCCACAGTGTCATCTCTCACAGTTCAAGTAGCCCTCATGAAGTCCTAAAGTAGACAGATACTTTTTAAAAACTTACTTTTTAAATAATTTCAGACTTACAAAATTGCAAAATTTATAGAGAATTCCTTTATATCTTTTACCCAGATTCCCCAAATGTTAACATTTTACCATACTTGCTTTATCATTCATTCTCTTTCTACACATACCTACCCTCCACACATACAATCTGTATAGACTTAAAAATATTTTTTCTGAACTGTTTGAGGAAAGTTATAGATATAATATCTCTTTCCCTCTAAATACTTCAGCGTGTGTTTTCTAAGAATAAAGGCATTTTCTTATGTTACTGCAGAACAATTATTAAAGTCAAGAAATAAATATTGTTATAGGGTAGTAACTAATCTAGAAATCTTTTCTGACTTCACCCCTTGATCTTTATCTGGGTCCAGACATTTTGAGAGGGCCAAGCTCATCCCTTTTTCTCCTTACTCTGTGGCCTTCAGCCCTGGGGTGAGTTAAAGACAGGTGGAACATTGCCTGGGATCCAGGGAAGGCTGCAGACCTGGCTTCTGTGCCTCTGAGATGCTGCCTCCCAGAACAGTGGTGAAGAGTTCCATTCTTATTAGGCTTAGACTCCCAGTTCTACCTCTTACTGGCTGTGTGACCTAGGGCAAATCAAAGGACTTCTCTGGGCCTTCATTTCCTCATATGCAAAATGGGGATATTACTCTTACAGGATTGTTGTGAGGATAAATGAGCTAAGTATGAGAAAGTGTCTGGTGCATACAAACATGTAATAATCACTGTGGCTGTGGGGATGATGATAACAGTGATGAAGAAGAAGCTGCTACTGCTGACCACAAAAATGGAGGACGAGAAAAAACACAGTGGTAGGATGCTTGTGGTTGGAAGCTTCTAAATTGGCTCCCAATGATCCTCACTTTCTAGTATTTACTGTTGTCTCCTCCCCTTGAGTATGAGCTGGACTGACTAACTGCTTTTAATGAACAGAATACAACAAGACTGGTATTCCACCTCTGAGAGAAGGTTACAAAAATACCTCTTGTTGCCCTCTTTTGTCTTACTGTTTGCTCACTCTGATGATGTCAGCACCCATGTGTGTGGTACCTCATGGACAGACACATGGGGAAGGGAACTGAAGGAGACTTCTGGTGCCCATGCCAATGGGCCATGAGGAAATGAATCCTGCCATCCACGATGTGTGTCAATGTGGGGTGGATGTTTCCCCACTCAGGTCTTCAGATGAGACTGCTGCCCTTCAGATGAGACTGATGTGAATACTTTGACTGCAGCCTTGTAGAAGACCCAGTATATGTAGAATACCTTGACTGAGGTAGAAGACCCAGTTAAGACACATAGAGATTCCCGACCCACAGAAACTGCAAGGAAATACGTATGTGTTCTTTTAAGATATTAAGTTTTAGGTAATTTGCTCTGCAGCATTAATAAATATAGTGACTATCAGAAGGAATGCATTCACTTCCTCTCATTGCTCACATTATTCTTTTGGCAATAATTCACACTCCAGCAACAATGAACTACCTGCTGTGTTTTTTTTTTTTTGTTTTTTTTTTGTGCACTCATCATGGCTTCTTGCTTTTGTACATGCTATTTCAGTTTCCTCCTACTGGAATACCTTTAGCACTTGATAAACTAGTCTTAACACTAGAATCAGGTGATCACATTATGTACTACTTCAATCACTATGTCTTGACTGCTTGGTGCCTGCATTAGTTAATTATGCATTTGGCCACAAGTCCCAGAATTCTGACCTCAGAGGCTTAAACAAATAGGTTTGTTTCTCACATGACAAAACACCTAGATTTAGGCAGATGCTGGCACCAGATCACTGACTCAAAATGACCTGTCATTCTCTTGGCTTTTTCCTCATGATCACAAGATTGCTGCTGTAGCTACAGCCATCGTGACTGATATTCAGGTCAAGGAGGAGCAAGAAGCTATACCAGAATGGTTGTCCCTCTTAATCAAGAACACAGAGCTATTTCAGGTCCCCTCTCACATCCCCTGTAGATTTTAAATACTTCTGTCTCATTGATCAGAACTAGGTCGATTGTCATCCAGCTTAAGAGGAACCTTGGAAGCAAGTATTTAATTTTGCAGCCTCTTCATAGGGAAAGCAAGGGAAAGGGGATTAGGTATTAGGTTAGCTAATCTAGTGTCTGCCACTGAACTGGGGATACAATTTTCACTGACAATTACCTTGGGTTGGGCAATCTCTCACCTACCCTTAGTAAATCACATGCCACATCCCATTGGTACAACTGCTCGTGCATCTTTCATATCCACCATAATAAGTCAGTCCCTGAAGAGCAAGAGTGGCATCTTCCTTATTTGTGGATCTCAGCTTGGTCCAGAGAAGGGCTCAGCAAAGACTAAGAGGGGACTAGCCAGCTGAAGAGTGGACCTATGTCCTGGTGGCAGGAAGGCCTAATTGTGAGCTATAGCACAAAGATAAAAAACCAAACAAATAAACAAACAAAACTGTTCAGCCTAGGTGGGCCATACTTTCTTCAAGGCTCCTTTAAGACAGCAGGTAACCCCTTCTACTGCAGGAGATGAAAACAGACACACCAGCCGCTGCAACGTGCTGCCGTGGGCTCCTTCCCAGGGGAGGTGGATGGTCTAATGAGATGTTATTTGCAGAGTGTGCTGAGCTTATTCATAAGAGCAGACTTGTGTGATGAGTGTATCTGAAAGGCTGTCTTTTTTTTTCACAACTGTTATGAAGCCTTTCAAAATTCGATTTCATTTTGACAAAATACAACTTTTTAGAGTCATTAAAATGTGTAACTGCAGCATCTCAGGTAACCTGGAGTTTTGATCCATTTTCCAAAAGGTCCCAGAAGCTGTGAATCAGAGCATCTGCGTGAATGGTGGCATCAACAACAGTGGGGTGTGATGATAAGGAGAATAAACGATGTGTAAATAGTGTCTTCTCTGTCCTTGTCATGGCCACACTGAGCCACACTGCTGGTCGGTGACCTCCCCGATGGCACTGCGTGCTCAGTAGCAACCGCACCTGCCCTGCTCAGGCTAGTGCACCTGCAGCACATGGACAATCCAATCTGTCTCAGCTAAACTCCCTTCCCAGCCCAAGCCCGGAGAAATACAATGATAGGGTTGAAATGGACTCACTCCAGGGCCCTCCAGGGGAATAAACCAAACTGTGGTTAGAGTGGAAGTCTCATCAGACAGAAGGCCAGATGCCAGAGAATGGCTCAGGTGCCCTTGATCTAATAATATCTAGCGAGATGAAGCGATGTGGGAGACTCTGTTTATTGGGAAAGGCTTCTCATCAATAAGCATTTAATAGAAGCCCATGGACTGAACAATGATTGCTGCCAAGGGATATAACAAATTGAGAATGGAGGCATGCGCCCTCCTTGGAATTTATCATCAAACTGGAGACAAGACAGAGTTCTACCTCTGGCCCCTGCCACCTTTTCAGTTTACTGCCACCTTAGTTACACGCACCTGGATGGCACTTCGTCTGGCTCCTCGGCCGCAACACACTGCTTCCTTTCTCCTACTTCTGCAGATGTTCTGACATCTGCGACACCCTCGTCACCCCTGCCTCCAAGGTTTTATCATCTAGTCTTTGCCCAACTTTACACCCTTTCCTGGACTGTCCTGTGTTATACAGTTTATTACTCTCTTTTTTCACTGACCACAGACCTGTCACCTATTTCTGTGGTGTTCCTCCCCAGTTAGGAGGTAAATTCCTACAGGGAGGTCCCATCAACTCCTGCAGTGTGTTTAGTACACAGGAGCTTGGGAAACACGTGTGATGAGTACCTGCTCCTGGCCAAGACCTCTCTCTTTCAGACGCCATCAATGAACGGGGCCTACCAGAGACCTTTCTGGCTTTCCAGAGCCACTTAAGATCCTGTCCCAAGGTGTATACCATCCAACTCCGGCCGAAGTCACACAAGGCATTCCTGTCCTGTTGTCACTTTCCGGGCCAGGACCACACAGCTGTGATACACTGGCCCCTGCATACTGACACTAAGCCCACTGCTCTCCTCCGGAGACCTGGAGGTCACCAGCTGCCACTTTGTAAGGCTAGATGCCAATGAACACTTCCTAATTACCCTTCCAGGGGCTGCCATGGTCCTTTCAAGATGTGGCAGTGCATGTTTGCAGATACTATCCAGACATCTCTAACAAGGCCCTGTCTTCCAGCTGTGCATGGCAGCTGCTTATTAGCATCTACTGGGCAGGACCTCAGCTGGCGCTGGAGGTATAATGGAAGGTAAATAGATGTGACCCATCCTTGCAGTCTTCTGGTCACCTATGGGAAGGACAATTAAACATGCAGCCACCACCAGGGTGAGGGCTCGTGGCCATAATGCCTCAGTTTGAATGGCTGGATAATGGTCCCCCAAGGTCTAACTCCTCATCCCCAAACCTGTGAGTATGTTCTGTTAACTGGTGAAAGGGACTTTGCTGATGTGACTTAACTAAGGCTCTTGAAATGGTAGGTATCCTGGATGAAAGAGATGGGTCCAATTTAATCGTGAGGATCTTAAGAAGCAGGTGAGAAGATCAGATAGAAAATGATGGAAGGATCAAAGCCACTATCAGAGAAAGATGCTCCCCTGCTGGCTTACAGGGTGGAGAAAGAGGTCACAAACCTAGCAGTGCCAGTGGCCACTAAAGCTGGAACCAAAAAGTAAGATTCTCTGCTAAAACCCTCAGAGGAAATGCTGCCCCACTTGAGTCCAGATTCCTGACTCCAGTACAAGAAAAGAAAACCATGTTGATTTAAGCCAATAACTTGTGGTGATTTATTACTGCAATCATAGGACATGAACATACCTACTTAAGGGCAGGCCTTTCAAAGTGACCTTCAAGCTGGAACAGAAAAGATGAAACAATTGAGTGGGTAAGGAGAATAATGACAGGTGTGTTGGGCACAGGGACCAGCATTTCAAAGATCTAGAAAACAGCAGCTCAGGAGGGTCAAGAGCTGAAAGCAGGTCAATGCGGTTGTGTGTAAGTGTGAACCGATGGGTGATGACCCCAGGTGAGGCTGCAGAGGGTGTGAGGGGCCCGCAGGCCACCGAGGGGTCTGTGCAACCTGGATTTTATCCTACGGGCAATGTGGAGCCTGCAGAGAATTCTGAACAGGGGTGTGACCTCCTGTATTTGTCTTTTGGAGAATGCTCATATGCTCCCAGGTAGTGCTCCAGGAAGTCCAGGGATGGCTTCCCTGCCTGACACATGGCTCCTCTGCCTGCCGAGGTCAGTTGCTCGCTGGCTTTCCAGAAGATGGCCTTTCTTGTTGCCTATACTTCACCTCAATTACCGGGAAATGTGAAGCTGGCCAAGCCCCACACGTACTAAATTCTAACACAGCGTGTGCCCCTCCGCCCATTTGTCACAGGCCGTTGCAGAGACACAGAAAGGAAAGGCAAGCAGGAAGGTTAAGCACCGTCACTGCAGATGCAATGTGCTAATGCTCATCTCTGGGGAGGCAGTCAATTTACCTTTCCCGTGGTGAGGGCCTCTAACGGGACCTGGCCCTGGAAAGTGGCTGCAAACATCTCTGTTTATTATAGACATAAAGCAGATGGCTTCAGGCAGAATGGAAATGGATTCTACAAACATCTTTCATTACATAGACCTCTTGACCGGACTCCTCATCTTAAAGAAAACAAGAGGCGCGGTTTGTATTTGTGGGGTTGACGAGCACATTTTTCAGGACCCAGAGAAGTCACTTCTGACTGTGAGAGCGTGTCAACTTCTCCAGGGCAATCAACCTTCATGCGAACTCTGCCACTTTCTTTTCAAGTTTGTAGGATTCACCAGCGTTGCTATGCACCCACAGTGCTGCTAAGCACAAAAGCAAAGCAAGTCTCCTTTGTCGGCGTGAGGATATTTCACCAGCCACTCCTTGGAGGAAACAAACATGCCAATTAAGCACTTGCACTAATTATGAGACTCCCAGGAAAGCAGGCAGCCTGGCTTGTTCCAGTTTTGAAAATTTTCAAAAGGGTTGAAGGACAAAGAATGGGAGGATCTCTTGCAATTCCACACTCAGGAGTTGGAACTTCAATCAATTGCTGCAGGAAGGTGGAGTGGAGGATGAGCTACTGGGTTTCTGGAGTGACAGGCTGGGTGCTGTGCTAAATACTTTACACACATTGGCACAGATTCTTTCAACATGTCTGGAAGGGAACTGTTTGCATTTGTATTTTGGTGACGGGCCCGATCAACTTCCCCTGAGCCACCTAGAAAATGGGGACAGTCACATGGACCTCCTAGGGCCGTCATGAGAAATACTGAGGTTGAGATATCTCATACAGTACCTGGCCCATAGAGACTTCTCCAGAAACATGAGCTCCTTTCTCTATTATCTCATGATGTTTAAAGCAGAATTCACCATTTCCACCTCTGCTTTCGTATGCTCGTCCATCTTGTTTGAAAAAGGCCCACCCTGTTTCTAGTCACCCAGGGTCAAAATCTGGAAGCCTTTAGGGACACCGCACAAGAAGAGAGCTATGGGGAGCCCTCCCCCATGTAGCTGCTCTCATCTTCCTTCTCAGCCCCAACTTCAGAGTTCAGCTCTAAACATCACTTGTGTCTGGTATTAAGAGTTGATAATGGGAAACAGTAGAATGGGTAGTTCAGTATCATTATATTTTTAGTACCAATATTTTTTATAATGAAGTATAAATAGAATCCCTGTCTTTACCTGGACATATTGCTACATTCCCCAGTCTCTGCAGCAATAAGAGGTCACATGATAAAGAACTGGCCAGAGATTTATGCACAGAAAAAATGCCTGGGTGATACTTCCAGGCATTCTCCTTAAAAAGGAAAGGCATGGCTTTCTCCCCCTTTCCATTCCTGCTGTCTAGAACGTGATGGCCTGAGTGTGGCAGCTATACTGGAACAATTTCAGCTTTGACAGAATATGCTAAGAGAAAGTTTAGATGCTGGTGATACTGAAGTTGCCGTGTAGTCCTGGACTGCCAAGCTCCAGGTTCCCTTTACCTGGGGCAGAAATAATCTTTTAAGCTACCACTGTTTTCTATTTTTCTCTAACATGCAGCTAAAGCTAATTCATAATGATAACTAACTTCATTAGGTATCATTATTATATAAGGAAATGAAACTGTGTCAACTTTTAGAAGTTTCTATTGCCTCAGTTCAACTTACTTTATATGCAGAAACTCAAATGGATATTGTTTGAAAGGGAAAATATACCTGAGGGGGGAAAATTCTACCATAACTTAATTTTTTATATAAATTTTTCATGGAGGTAAAACCCTTACTCAGGACTCTAGATGGCTGAAATGTATAAGAGTGAGTCTGCTTTTCTGTAGCTCACAAAAACCTGACTCTGTCCTATCTCCTTCCCCCCAAAACAGATTCATTATGGTGTGCTGTTGCACTCGGCTCAAGTGGGCATTTGCCATATGGCTTGGCAGTTTTATGGTTTTCTGATACTTGACAAAAATGAAGCACAATCATTTTGCAAGGAGTTTGCGTTCCTAGATAGGTCTTCTCCAAATAACAGCTGTGCTTCAAAATTGAGTTACTCAATTTGCAATTTGTGGACACAATACTCAAACATTTACAAGTGAGCAAAACCTCAAATCACTTGGGCTATTTCCAGGCTTCAGAGTTTATGAAGTTTTTAGCAACGTTATGAGTGTGCAGCTGTCAATAAGCTCAAGCCAACATCTCTGAACCACCAGCCCCAGAAGGCAGCAGTGGTGTCCTACTTAGTAGCAGCAGGCCACGTGGAGCCAGATCATATACCCTTTGGGGAGAGAACACAAGGTGGGGAAATAAGCCTCACCCCCCAGCTCTCAGACTATAAATCCCTATGCTTTTCCTATCCACTATCTATTGCATTTGGGTACCTGATACCCAAATCTCAGCTCCAGACCTGATTCCGCCTCTGGGCCCCTCCAGGCCTATCGGCGATTGCCTGGCACCGGCTTGTTAACATGTTAGGCAGACATGGATTCAATGTCAGTTGGTACTTCCCACGGAATGACCCTCGTGTTCAGTCAGGAGATACCAGGTAAGATGCATTAACAAACACCCCGCAAATCTTAGGCGTTTCAAACAATAAAGGTTTATTTCATGTTTGTTACACCCACAGGCAAAACCTGCCAGTTAGTTATGATGTCTCCTTATTGTTCCCACGCCCCCCTTTCCCAGAACCTCCCCGCCATAAAGTGATCCTCCAGATGTGCCCAATATTCCTTACATAAGGTCTTTCCTTTTTGCCGTGACTGAGATCACTTTACTATAGGAATTCATCACCCTCTAGGGTCAATTAAGGTCTAAAGAAATTTCAAACAAGAGAAACAAGCCCTGTTTATCTCATTTCTTCTTTCCTACGACCAAAGGTAAAATAGTGAAGGAGCATGGTATTGTCACAAGGCCACCGGGTCATCACACAGAGTAAAGGAAGAGAGGAACATGAGCTCTGGGGTGGACAAGGGACAGGACGGTGCCACTTTCTTGGCCGGGAAGGGCCCAGCAGTGCTCACCCCAGGGCACAATACTGCTTCTGGAGAGGGACAGTTGGTGTGGGCTGAAGAGCCCAGCCTACCCCCGTGATGGCCTCCACACCTGGGAAGGTGAAACTCTGGAATCACCTCCCCACCACCAACTTGGCTACAATCCAATCTCTTCTCTACATGTTAAACAAATTAACCTGTCCTAATGTTTGAGTTTAATCACTCAAAGTAATATAATCAAGTACTGAGTTTTTATATCAGCACTATGCAAAGTCCTGGCCTTTATACCAACCCAGTGATAAAGTCTTCAGCAATTTGCTTTCCACTGGCATTTATCTGCTAGGCCTGTGGTATCAGGACTTTGGGGATTTGTTCTCCTTTCTGTCTTCTAACTATCACCTGACCACCCTCTCTGTTCTCTCTGCATGTGCTCCACATCCTCGCCAAGCAGAGACCACCTGCCATCTCTGTGTCTCCCGAGTTCCTGCTCCATGAGTCTCATTTGTGGCATTTCCTAGAATTGGAATGTTCTCTCCCACATCAACCCTCCCAAGGAACTTCCTCTGGCAGCCCTGGAAGTCAGTGTTCCCTCTTTGGCTCTCTTAAAGGGGATACTGTGTGTATTGCTGAGCTCTTGTCTAACAGACTGCAAATCCCTGGGGCATCCCAGGTAAATCCTATGGGAGCTAATGCAGATTGGAAGGCCAATAAGGAATACTCCCCTTATTCACTGAGGGTCAAGGTAAAAGTGAAAAGTAAATCTAAATGAGAACCAGAGAGCTCTGGCCACTTTACTCATGGTGAGGCTGAAGTGGGCAGAGGCAGCTGGTGGGGAAAATTCCCCCATCAAGAGCAGAGCCCCAGGCTTGTCTGCCTGCCCAGCCCCCTTCTTGTTTCCAACACCTGACATTTCTAGTCTGCCTGGTTTGCGCTACCCCATATGAGTTTCTCTCTCCCAGTCTGAGGTATCAGTTCGATTCTGGACTTGACTTTTTCTTTGACCCCATGAACTGTGACTGCTGCTTTAGCAGGGTCCCGCCCAGGATCCTGATTCACATTTGACTTCTCTGTTTTCTCTGCCGTGCCTGTTCCAGGTTGTAGTGGCAGGAAGGGCCACAAAGAAGCAAGTTTTGGATGATTCTAGCAGACAGGGTAAAGGAAGGAGTCTTGGAGCCCTCAGTGGCTTTTTAGTTTTATTTACAGAGGTGGCCAGGTACATGGCAGGCAGGGGTGCCGGGGGTCCAGGAGGCTGGCAGGCCTCCCAGCCCCCAGCGCATCTCACCCTCTGAGCTACTGCTGCTGCTGCTCGTGCTCTTGCTGCCCTTGTTGGCGTCCTCGTGATGCCACCCTTATATGCCCATGTCCAAACTTGCGCATGCCCACCTGGGCATGTGCCCACTTGCGCATACCCACCTGGGCATGCGTGCAGCACTGCAGGTTTCCATCATTACACCAATGGTGGGAGGGCGGAAAGCCCGAGACTTTTCTCTGACCCTACACAGGTCCATGCTCAGAGCCCCGTCTCCCATACAGTAATGGGCAATAAGCTACAGTTAGTGCTGGGAGAGCAGCTCCATACCCTCCAAAGCCCAGGGGGGCTCCCCTGTATAGCAGCGAAATGCAGAACTGTTCCTAAAGATGGCAGTGGATGGCCCCATGGCCCTCTTAGTGCCCAAAGCACAAAATAGGTCCCATCTGTGGTCTTCCCTCTCCCTTACCTCAACAGCCTGTCAGTTCCACCTCTGTAATATCTATTCTCCAACCCACTTTCAAACTCCATAGTCATTGCCTTAGAATGGGGTTCATTATTTCTCAGTTGTCCCTGAGTGCACTAGTAACCTGTTTCCTGTCTCCAGCACCCCCTATTCTGATTCTTCCTCTGCACAGCTGCCCAAGGGATCTTTTAACACACACACACCTGATTCTCTGCTCAATTCCCTGCTACTCAGAGATTATCTGGATAATGGTGAAACTCCTTAGCATGGCATCCGTGGTTCCTCCCTTGGATTCATGAACTTTTCACCAGCCTCACCACTTACCTTCCAACCACTTCCACATGCCTGCTCCATCAAATTGCTTTCCATTCCATCCTAAATGCTATGCTCACTCTTATCCTTTTATGCCAAGCTAATGATTACTCCTGCTTCAGCTGTCACTCAGCATCAAATTTCTGAATGCCTGTTCTTCTGAGTTGGGGGTTCTTTCCTCTATGCTTGCACAGCCCCTTGGAACTTTATTATATCCAGTCCCACCCAATTTAATTCTCTGTCACTGTCTGTCTTCCCAACTGGAAAGCCAGTTCCTTAATGGCAAAGGATGCACTTTATTCTTTCTACCTCCAGCTTTAAGCATAGGGTTTTGCTCAAAGTAGAAACAAAGTATGGAATTTTCAAACTGAATATAAGGACGAGTTCAAGACAAGGGCAACGGCAGGAGGCAATTCTCTATGGGAGTACATATTTCTGCCAGCCTGATAAGCAAGGCATTGACACTTATCGTTCTGGCCATCTTTTCAAGATGTATGTAGAAAAAAGTGCAGCCTTGGAAGACAGATATATTGTTTCTTTCCAGAGCAAAGGTAGGCATAGTTACTGTCCACTTAAAGATAATGCTTATCTTAGGAGCAAAGGGCAGGGTTGTTGATTGCATTATAAAATATTTGGGTTCCCTTTGCACAGGTTCCTTCTCCTCCAGTACAGTCTACTGCCTGTGTAGGTATCACCTGACCCTCTTCACTTCACCTTGTGGGAACTGTTGCTCAGGGAGTACGGCACAATAAAATGCTGACACCTAGCTATTTCTATTGCTGTGAGCAAGAAAGTCCTTTGTCTCTGATCCAGGAGTCTCATGTTTTCTGCTAGCATCCACGGAACTGTGGCAGTCTAACTTGTTAGCTTGTGAGTAAGATCTTAGAACCTTTACAATTGTGACAGTCTTTTTTATCTCTTAAAGATTTATTTATTAATGCATGCAAGAACTGGGGTACAGACCAGAGATGTGGGGGGGGGTGAAAGGATCCACCAGAGACAGAGTGGAGAGCGGAACAGGCAGATTAACTGAAATACACTGCTGAGGGGAGCAGCAGGCGAGGTAGGAGAGATCTGCCGCACCATGTGGGTGTAGGCTCTGAGAAAAGTCTCAGGTTTTTCCGCCCTCCCGCCACTGGTATAATGATAGACACTTGTGGTGCTGCATGCATGCCTAGATGGGCATGCGCTAGTGGGCGCACCTGAGTTTGGACACGAGCTTGTATGGGCGGCGTCATGAGGATTCCAGTACCAACACGAACACCGAGACGAACAAGCAGCACCCAGAGAACGGGAAGCCAGCAGCAAAGCAGCCGAGAGGGTGAAATGGGCCGGGGGCTGGGAGGCCTGCCAGCCTCCCGCCCCCATGCCTACCATGTACCTGGCCACCTCTGTAATAAAAGTATAAAAGCCAACTGTCTGCTAAGAACCATCCCGAACTTGCTCCATACGCCTTTCCTGCCGCTACAGTGGGTCTCCTCCCCGGCATGCAGCAGGGATTACACTCATGCTGCAGTGGCTGCGGTTTGCTTCATAGTGCATTGCTTAACCCACCATGCCACTAGGGAGGCCCAGTTTTTGACAGTCTTGAGTAATTATGATTGCTCCTGACCCAGATAATTCCACAGAGCGAGAGACAATTGATAAAGATTTTGCGAAGGTGTTAGAGGCCATGGGATCCTGAGCACGCTCTTCCAGAATACAGTTTTTCTATTTTTATTGGAAGAGCTCGGATAAAAGTGACTGTCTACATAATTGGGGTCCAGTTGTCCTCACATGGAAATGCTGTCAGCTGGACCCCCCTTCTCCTATTAGGATAGTGCATGGTTGGGTCTGAGTTAGGGCTGGGAGTCAGGGGAGGACAGGGCAGGCTGCCTGAGGTTACGCTTGCAACCCTCTGGTGGAAATCAAGATGGGGGGTTGATTCCACTTAATACATTTGTAGTGCCAGGAAGGGGCACACTGGGCAGGTTCTGGATGATTCTAGCAGGCAGGGTAAAGGAAGGAGTCTTGAGCCCTCAGTAGCTTTTATGCTTTTTATTGTCAGAGGTGACCAGGTACATGGCAGGCCTCCCAGCCCCTGGCGCATCTCTTGGCTGCTTTGCTATTTTCTGCTCTTGCTGCTGCTGCTCTTACTGGCATCCTCATGACGCCGCCCTTATACGCCCGTGTCCAAACCCAGGTATGCCCACTTGCGCATGCCCACCTAGGCATGAGTGCAGCACTGCAGGTATCCACCATTATACCAATGGCGGGAGGGTGGAAAAGCCTGATAACTCTTCTCTCTGACCCTACAACATTGAAGTTAAGGCTACTGGCCCCGTGCCTGCTTGTGAGAGCTCTGCTGCACATGGACGCAGGAGCAGTCTGATGGGGGAAGGGACTCAGTAGACCAGACAGTTACTTTCTGGTTTTCAGGAACAAAGATTTTAACAAAGGAGAAGGAAGACTTGCTGACCCCAGATGATCAGCCTGGTTCCTAAGATTGCTAACCCCCTTTGGGATGAACGATTAGCACCAGCCCTAAAATAAAACATAGCAATTCTAACCAAGAAGGCAACTCTATTTAGCTTGCAGGTTTATTTGCTTACTGAAAAAGAAGACAGTATCACTGCTATCAAGTTCCTCCGGGCAGCAGAAGGTTATCCTGGTTCTTCATCAGGTGGGAGAGACCAGGGGAGTCTCGATGAACCACAGCGGGGAGAAGCGGGGAGAATCCTGGTGCACAAGGGTAGGTGATCACGTGGGAATTTCTCTGGGCACAACATAACCAAGTCAAGAGCAATCCTGCCCCATCTCATAGAATATGATCTCCTCCAGAATTAAAAGCCAAGCATCTCATCTTCCCTTCTTTATTGAACTGTAAGTGGACTGCCACGGTCGTGAGCAGAGGGCTGCAAATCAGGGCAGTGATCTATGAAGTCAGAACGGGCCTGAGCCAGGTTTGGGGCTCTGATTAATTAAAATTTGTAACTGAATTCGTCCAATATATATTAAATGGCTGGCATAATCACTAAAGTGTCAGTGGAAATTAAGTCCAAAAGGTGGGCTGTTCACAGAAACAACTGCAGTCCCTGTGATTCTTAGACAAGGCTTGTTTTGTTTCTTCCCTCAGTTACTGCTTTATTCAGAGTCCACTAGCAGGGCTGTCAGAACATGCTCCGTCCAAGTGCCCATGAAAGTCCACGCATAGGCTAGCGCTTCTTGTGCACACAAGGACAGACGCCCTCCGACAGTAAAGAACACGTCGTTTCTATGGCCCTTGACTGAGGTCGCCTGTAAGCTGGTAAGCTTGGCATTTATAAGTTCTGAGCCCTTGAGCAAATCCTTTTGTCTTTTGTAAAAAGAGGACAGGGCCTCCCTGGTGGTGTAGGGGTTAAATCCCAGTGCCATCACCACTATGGCTTCAGTTTGACCCCAGCCAGGGAGCTGACCCACATATGGGCAGAACAGACCTCGCCTGCCGCTCCCCTCAGCAGTGTATTTCAGTAAATCCACCTGTTCTGTTCCCCACTCTGTCTCCGGTGAATCCCCTCAACCCCCTGCATCTCTGGTCTGTACCCCAGTTCTTCTATGCAAAAAACAAAAGAGCATTAAAAATATCCACAAACATTAAAGAGAGGCTAACCTAATGTCAGTGCGTGAGGGTGCGGTGATGGACTACAAGACACTCGAGGACTCCACCTTCCACACCGCCCGAAGAGAAGGAAGCAACTATCCGTCAGTCAGGGAACTGCATTCGTGGCGCTACCTCTGTGTTAGCGGTACCACTGTGGAGGACAGGGCCTATCCGCCCTGCAAGAGCCGGTCAAATGTACTCAGTTTACCTGAGGGAATCCGGCCCTGTACAGGACAGAACCAGGGATTTAACAGAACCAGTGTTCTGGTGAGTGGGTCTGGGTGGGGGCATAGAAGCCAGGCATAGCTACCAACAGGTCGTATACAATACTGCAGCAGGCCTATGTCAGGCCCCATTCCACAAAGTCAGGTCTTGTCGACTTTATGATAGGTGAATTAAAAAAAAACAGCAGAGAGGTTAATTTGTTTGTATGATTTCTGAAGAAATAATGTATCTCTGGTACTCTGGCTGATGGCTTTTTTACAGGTCATTGTGATACATGGTGGGACGTGAGTGTATATACACTTGTGTACATACATGTAGGTGTGTACATACTTGTGTATATATGCATATACAGGGTGCATGGCTTGTGCATCTGTACATGGTGATATGTCCTTCCATTCTGGACACTGTGGTGAAGAGATGTGACACTTCGTAAGTGTGCTTGCTGCAGGCTCGGGGATCCTGGGGGAGAGAGGCTTCCTAGAGGTCCAGGTCCTTGGCCCAGGGAAACAGGCAGATCCCAGGGCCTCCAGATCAATAGGTAGAGCTTGAATCCAGTCAGGTCAGGGCACTAAAGTCACTTCATACCCAGAGGTTGAGGCAAAAAAACAGATGCAGACATCTGGAGGTATTGCTTCCAAAATTAAGACGTAAAGTTTTATCCCATAGACCTCTAGTTCATATGAATTCTCCCACATGTGCTAGACTGATGAAATGAAGCAAATAATTTAATATAAAGTAAACAGCAGCAAAAATGAGATGATTTAAACTCACTGTCTTCCATGAGTCAATGTTCCAGGGGTCGTGTTTTGTGGCAGAGGGGGTGTTCGTCCTCCGTCACAGCAGTTCCCCTTTCTCCTTGCTAACTAATGCTGATCTTTCTCAACTCTGGGGATGAAGGGTACAGATCCAGATAGAAGCCATAGCCCCTCGCCCAGCATGGCAAGGGTCATGAATGGCCAGGCAGGGGCATGAGAGCTGGTGAGATGTAAGAGGAAGTGCCTGGAGGCATCTGGGAAGGATTATCCCACCAATGAAAGAGCAGTGATGACAAGGTGCTTTTTCTGTCCTTCCATTCTGGACACTGTGGTGCAGAGATGTGACACTTCATGCTCTGTACCCCGAAGAGAAGGGCTAGAGACCAGCAGAAGAGAAGGGTGACCCAGAACCTGGCCTCATTAAATCACATCATTAGCTTTGTGCTACCCTTCTCTCTAGACAGTCACATGAGCTGCTAAAATACCTTTACTGCTGCAACGACTGCTGGACAGTATTTGCTTGTCAGCTATTCAGTTCAAGCAGCCAGACGGATGTACCTCAGGAAGTCTCAGTTTTTGCCTTCCCCTCTCGGATGTGCACTTCCGTGGCCAAGTCTGAGTCCAGAGTGTGAAGACGCCACATGGTGTGGCCACTAAAGACAAGACAGCTCCTTCGCCTGTGCTGCAGCTGAAGCGAGACTGCGCCTGTGCCTGGGCAGACCCTCTGTGGACACAGGACCAGGGAGGAGCGGCATGGTCAACACCAGTGTGAAGCGGCCCTGGGGAGTTTCCAGGGATTATTTTGAGCAAACATGATTTTAGTTGATACTGGGGCCTCAGAACCTAACTTCAAGAAATGCTGCCTCCTGCGCCTCTTAGCAGATCCCCCTCAGCTGTGCAACCCTGCCACAGAACTGGAGGGGCCTTTCTGTGGTTCTGCTGCACCCGGCGGGACCACCTGCGCTCCCACAACGGCTCCCAAGGGAGGCTGCTCCAACTTCCTTGCTCCGGCTCCTAGCAGGCAGACACAGCGGCGCCTCTCTGTCCAGCACTGGCACCTGCATACCCGAGCCTGTGGTCTAACACTGCCCCGTGACCCAAGGAGGCCAGGCTACCGCATCGCTGTGCCTTGCTCCTGCTGGTCCTTCTGCCTCGACTGTCTTCCCACCAACTAAACTTTATTCCCCTGGTACTCAGCATACATTAGAGCAACCATAAAAGATCTTGTTAACAACCACAAAGAACAAGTCATCTGATTAAAATAAGCAAAGGACTTGGACATTTCTCCAAAGGCATACAAAGGACCAACAGCACATTAAAGGATGCTCAACATCACCGATCACTGGGGAAATGCACACCAAAACTTCTACTAGAGACCACCTTCTATCCGTTATGATGGCTAGCAGAAAAGAAATATTAGTGCGGACGTGCTGAAATTGGAATCCTTGTGTACTATTGGTGGGGTTGTAGCTGTTGTGGAAAACACTACTGTAATTCCTCCAAAGATTAAAAGTACAATTATAATATGATCTAGCAATTCACTTCTGAGTTTATACCCAAAAGAATTGAAGTAAGTGACATGAACAGATATTTGCACCTACATGTTCAGGGAAGCACCGTTCACAGTAGCCAAAACAATGGAAGCAACCCAAGTGTCAGACAGAAGAATGGGTAAACAAAATTTATATATACACATAACTGTACATACACATGTACACATATATATAAAACATATAGACACCTGGATACCTATGTATACTCATATACATCTCACCTACAATAAAATACTTCTCGCCTTCAAAAGGAAGAGAATTCTCACATACATTAAAACATGGATGAATCTCTGGACATTATGATAAATGAAACAAGTCAGGCCCGAAACACAAATATTGGATCACTACACATGTGTTTGACTACTACCTAGAGTAGCCAGATTCGTAAAGACAGAAAGTAGAACAGTGGTTGCAGAGGCTAGAGGGACGAGGAAATGGGGCATTACAGGGGAGCATAATTTCGTTTTTGCCAGATGGGAGTGTTTGGTGATGGTTATACAATAATATGAATGTACCTGACACTACTGAACTGCATGCCTAAAAATGGTTACGATGCTAAATTTTATGCTGTGTGCATTTCATGTCAATCTAAAAGTTCAAAAGTCTCCTTTGTTAAGCCTTTTCTGATATCAGGCCCTGACTGTACTGCATTGCTCACCAACCCCTGCCTTGATTCCTTGGCTTCTGTCCTATCAGGATTCTTTTGAAACCTACCCCATTGCCTAAAACGAGAGAACCACAGAGAAGTTAAATTACATCAAATTAAGAAGCTTCTGTCCACGAGACAGATTCAGAGCATCACAGTGGAGGTTCCTTGTGTTGCTCCTGAGAGGGTCACCTATCAGTCATCCAGAGGGACACACAGAGTATCCTAAGGCTTGGGGTGAAACTGGAACACCCCTTGGACATCAGAGATCAGCACAGACTGTGAGAGAGGAGAGAAAAGAGCCATGCATCAGTCACAGGAAGGTGGAAACAAATGCCTGTGGGCTGCCCGCTGGGGCTGCAGGCACTCTGGTGGGTGGGCAGCTCAGCCAGAGGCTGGAGGAGAGAACTGGAAGGTGTAGAGGCAAACATACATGATCAGGGGCAACACACGGGGAGCTGGAGGGCTCCACCCAGGCTGGATCTCTGGTTAGGAGTTACGTTCTGGACTGCACTCCTCTCCTCTGCCCTGTGGGACTGCCAGTGACCTTAGGAAGTTGGATGACAGCAAGGCAAGGAGAAATCGCAAAACCGAAGGTCAGAGAGGAGGGATAGCAGTGGTGCCACAAACACAAGCAAGGCCCCTTCCCCCAGAGCACATCTGCATAGCAGCTGGATGCCTCCAGGCTCCTCCTCCACCTTAGACACAGCCACTGCAAGATCAGCTATCAGAGCCTGTGGAAGGTGGCCAAGGAACAAATGTCAAACAAAACCACAGCACCATCTGCTGAGAAAGTAAAAGCAGTTTTACTCTAAGTTCCTGTTACAGATACTTTAAAAAAAGGAAAATATGAAGCAGCAAAATGGACACACAAAAAATGTAATTCATGGCACCTTGAGACCTAAAGGAAATATATATAACAAAGGAGGACCAAGTCGTCAGAATCCGACCACAAACAGATGGAGGATTTTCTCTATCAGAATGGGAGTTCAAAAGTTCTATAATACGGAAAGTAAAAGAAATGGAAGAAAGTGGAGAAAAGCAAGCCAAAGTGATACAAGAGGTCTCAGAAAAGCTCACAAAGAGATATAACAGAAGTCAGAAAAATAAATTCATGGCCTGAGAAATATTATTAATGAATTGAATAAACTGAAAATACAAATTAAAATAAGACAAGGAAGAAAAACCAATAAGGTACAAGATAAGGGGCCTAACCTGGGAGGATGACGAAGCCAGTGTGAGAGCTGGACAGGCCAGAGAGCAACGGTCCCGGGCAGGACAGGGAAATGGAGGCCTCTAAGGAAAAGGGTAAATGATGGAGAGGGGAGGTAAACAGGGGGGATAGCGAAAGTTTTTCTTTCTCAAGTGTAACCTCCCCCCAAAAAAAATCCAAGTTAAACACAAAGTTATATAACATAGTCCAGATTAGAATGGGACATGATTTTTAAGCTCCTGATGGAATATGAGAAAAGACATTTCATTTGACCCTGGAATTGTTAAAATGGGTTTTTTTTTGACTGGGTTTGGTTCCCAGTGATCCGCTTTTTGATAATTATATTATTGGATTTGTGGCTTTGGAATACTGGTGGTTTGGAGTGGGGGTTGGAGGGAGCTTACAAACTTATTTGTGTAATTTATTTAGGATTATTTTTTTCCTTAACCGGATTACAATTTACCTGTGAGCAGTCCAGGACTGCTCGACCCGCAGCGACTATTTATGCAGTCATCGTGATCTGTAGCCTATTTAGTGGTGTTCAGTTTTTAGAATCAGTCTCAATAAGAGGCTTAATTGTGATTACAGAGTAGAAAGCTAACACCCTTGGCAAGTAAGAATACAGCTACGAGAAGGGAAGTCGCTGGGGAAAAAAAGATGAGAAGGAGAGGAACAGAGATATTTTCTTTCTTATGGAGAGTCTAGATACTAATTAACATTTCTGAACAAGACAGAGAAATTTGGTGGCATACAGGTAAGAGGAAATTATTGTTTTAAACAAGACAGCACAAACTTCTCCCCCACAAAGAAGCAGGAAGGTAGACTGTGCAGAGCTGGTGCCCAGCTGTGGTGTCATTAGTCTCCAAGGATCCCTTTAGGTCTGTTACTCTTAGAACATGTCTCGAGAGCGTCTCCTGGTTACTTCATCGCTGAGGCAGCTCCAGTCATTATATCTGTGTTCTAAGTAAGGAGGAGGGAGAGGGGAGAAAGGGCAAAAGAAGCCAGCCTTGAGTGCCAGCTCCCTTAATGAGACCTTCTCTGAAGCCCCAACCACCAACTGCTTCTCAAGTCTCACTGGCCAGAACACAGTAACACGGTCAACGGTATCACAAGGAAAATGGAAAAGTGCAGTTTTTCAAGATAGTACATTGCTGCTCTCAAGAAAACTGCATTTGTTTGTAAGGAAGAGGGGATGAGATACTGGGTAAGCAAAAACTGTGACTAAGGAGAAGCGAATTATTTAAAGTAAAAAGATAAGCAATGGAATTTTGTCAGAGGAATGCAGGATGGGTGTTCTCAAGTTCAAGGTTAAGGAGATAAGACTTGGAGATCAAGGTTCAGAAGTTAAAATGACCTTCATAATGGGGCACAATGGTGATTTCATCAGTACAATTAAGAGTTGAGAATCTAACCCCCCAAATAATGCAGAAAGATCAGAGAAGCTATCTTTGAGAAGTAGGCAACAGGGTAAGGGTGGATCTAAAACTTTTTTAAAGTCCTTCTAAATCAGGGGCCTCCCTCGTGGCACAGAGGGTTGAGCACCGAACTGTAAAGCGTCTGTGGCACAGCAGCGCAAGTTTGATGCCAGGCCAGGGAGGGGGACCCACATGGTGCAGCAGACCTCTCCTGCTTCACCCGCTGCTCCCCTCAGCAGTGTGCTTCAGTCCAGCTGCCTGTTCTGCTCCCCACTCTGTCTCTAGTGAATCCTCTCACCTCCTCCACCTCTGGTCTGTACCCCTGCTCTTGTATGCATAAATAAAAAATATTAAAAACCTGGAACACTGGAACATAAATTTAAAAAAAAAGTCTTTTTAAATCATTTGGCTTAAAAAAAAATACAAACATGTGCATGTAGTGCCTTTATAAAAGTAAAGGAGCTCAGTTTATAGTCTAGGGGGAAGTGGAGCATCACTGTGTTTTCTGACCCGTGGTATCCTGGCTCAGTGGTAGTGTTAGGGGGAAGGGTAGTCCTGAATGCATTACACAGATGGACTCCAACCCCCACTCCAGACCACCAGTGTTCCAGAACCACAATCAGATAAGATGATTATTCCAGAGTGGATCACTGGGACCTGAGGGTAGAGTTAAGCAGCCAGGCTGGGTATAAAACCAAAGAGGTGAGCCTTGGGCTCTCTCTTCCTTTAGAGCCATATCACTTGACTTGGAGCCATTGCATTCCAACTCGGAATATCTGGTAGGATAGTTGCGGATTTGTATCCCTCTCTTTCCCTTGGTATTATTACTATTTTATTCCCCTTCTTTCGTAAAATAAAAACATTAATAACTTCTGTCACGTGTACTTGAAGTTGGAACTTATTATAAAAGTCTTCTGAGCGTGCGGGTGAGGACCCAGTGAGGGAAACCCATTTTATATTAGGGTTGCCCTGTAACGGTTGGCATTTGGTCTGTTTTCAATGCCTTTTACTGGATTAGAGAGTGACAAACACCAGCAGGGTTTTCTTCATTTTTTTTGTTCTCTTTTGTGTGTTTGGAGATAACATTGGTTTACAACACTGAATTAGAGGAGAAGGATCACAGCCTTTAGGTGTGTAGTACCAGAGCACACCACATTTTAGAAATCATTTTCTTTAAACTCTAGCTATTCACATCCCGAGATTCTTTGTGAGAAGATAGGCCAGCAGAGACAGGTGCACCTACACCCCACCCTCCAGATAAGACAGCTAGTATCACCCTGTGCTTGCTCCCCAGTGTCATACCCATCTGCTGCCTGGGGACCTCCATGAAGGGAAGTATGTTCTCTACTTGCCTGGTCTACACACTCAAACTGCTGTCCTAATGTCTCTATAATATATTAACAGGCAGTGGCCAAAGGGAGTTCTGCTGAAATAGGCAGTAGTTTGGGCCATTTTGGACTAAATCCTAGGATGCACACGATAATGCTGAGCAATGCAGTTTAATTTATGAGCACACAGGTCCATTGGGAAATGGAAGTAGAAGACATTAGCATTCACACGGCCAGAGCAGGGACAAGCCCAACACTGATAGGCCTTTCACAGGGAGGGCTGGAGAGTCTGAAGGAGCAGACACACACAGCCTGTCAGTTAAATGGGCGCTTAAGACCCTCATTCTTGTATTTTAATGCTAGGGACTATCTGAGAGGTAGAGGTGTTCCTCCTGGTCTCATGCCCTTAATATTGCCCAACACCCTCCACTGTTTTTAAGAACAGCAGACACTTGTATGCACAGCTTCTGGACAGATTTAAAAAATGAATTTCATGATTTGAAAAGGTATGATTTACAGAAAGGATGGTAGGCTAGACGGGTTCTCAACTTTCTTCTTGCTTGGGCATGCAAACTATTATACAGTTAAATATCTTCAAACTGCAAAAGGAAGGCATGCTTGTAATTTACCTCAGAGTAGTTACACATACAGTTCATGCCACACAGTCTCCGGTTTAGGGAGAACAGATTTAGGTAAGGGTTAGGAACAGATCTCCCAGAGCCTCTGAATGGAACACAGTCCAGCTGACCTTGGTTTTGTCCAGTGATACTATTTACAGTCTTTTGACCTTTACAACTGCGAGAGAATAAATTTCTGTTTTCAACTGCCAAGATCGTGGTACAATGTTACAGCAGCTCTTGAAACGAATACGCTAATAGAAGTCCTGAAGGGGAGGGTTTCAGTTTGTGTAAAAACCATCCCAAACACTATGATTCATGTGATGGTATTTGGCAGAATTCAACTTCCTGCCCCCAGCAAGTGTGACACAAAAGGGCTGACTGCTGTGCGGTCAGGTTAAGAAAAAAGCACAGGTTAAGACACAAAAACCAGGTTAAGACAAGGACAAATTGGGGGCACTGGGTGGGGAGGGGGGAGGGGGAGGGTTGAGGGCAGACGAGAGCACGGGGGACTGAGGTGATGGGGCACTGGTGATATGGTGATGGGGAATACATGGGGATTACAATTGATGTCAAATAGATATAAATTAATGGGAAAAAAATTTTAAAAATCCCCCCCCCAAAAAAAAAAAGAAAAGCAGTAGTGATGGTCCCAGGTCCCCCGGGACAGCTGTGGGCAATGTCCCCTCCTAAGACAGGGACCTGAGCACACGAGGGAAACATATTGAATGCTTAAAGCAAACATCTGAATAGGTACGTGTCACGGGAGTGCCAAGGGCTTAAGAAACTTCCAATAAATTAACCTTATAGTTCAGATAGGGCTGCATAGGTAAGTGCGTGTGTTCGGGGAACACATCTTTAAACAAATGCAGTATAATTATTAATAAACATGGCCAGATGTCTGCGAGCATATGTTTCAGGGCTGTTTTCTGACGGTTTAGTGAAAAATCAGAGACCAAAATGTCTACCAATGAGGGATGCTTAACTCCCATATGATACTAGGCAGCTGTTAAAAACATATTTCTATTGTACAGATGTGGCAAACTATTAATGATTATGTGCTGGCTTAAAAGAAACTGGGTTGAGGTTACAACATAGTTTTAATTTGGTTAACAAAGTGATTTGTGTTAGCGCAATGTACCGAAACAATATATAATACCTACCCTGACAGATGTCCATCAGTCTTTTGACAGTGCACATCGAGCAGTACGCCCTTCCCTCTAAGGAGAAGAGAGCGTTGCTGGGGGGACGGCAGAAGGGGCGCATAGACTCGCACCTGTAACTTTACTCAAGCGCGTCTCCTTACGTGTGCACTCCTTTAGCAGCTTGAGGAAAGAGGAAGATACAGCAAAGATGCGCCCTGAGGACCCTGCCCAGCACTGTGCCGGATAGACACTGGAGACGCTCAGGAACGGTGTGCCCGAGGGGACAGCGCAGCAGGCGGCCTTTCACAACTGGCAGTGGCCCCTGCAGTTAGTTACCGCCTGTGGGCAGCTGATGTCTGACGCGGGGTTGGAGGCAAGAACCTTGACATCCTTTGACATCCTAGGGTGCTGCCATGTGTACATTGAAAAAATGAAAAGGCACAGTTATGCCAAAGTCCCAGGCAAGTGTGTCTTTTGTCTCACCCGCAGGAGAGGGGCAAAGTTACTTTTCACCAACTCTGCGGTTTACAACACCAGGGGACTCTGTCTTTGAAAAACTTCCCCCTGAGAACTTCTGCCTGAGGGTTTTTCTAAAGATGGTTTTGCCACCTGGAAGGATGGTTCCTCCCTAGGGCTGCTGTTGAGTTTCATCCTCTTCCACGGCCCTAGACCTTGGAAAAGAAGCCTCCTAGCCTCCGTCCTCAGAGCGCACCCAACCACACACTACCATGTGCAAAGGGAGAGCTCTAAGATCAAAAGGGTCCCCTTATTACTGGCCCAGGGTGATGTTCTTTGGGATTAATGTACAGTCAGACAGCTCAATTGTGCACCCAAAGGCATTAATACAGCTAGGGCAACTATGCACTGACCTCACACAGTTCAATTCAGGGGCCATCAAGAGATGAATGGGCACGTGCCTTAGGACCTCAAAGCAAAGATGAGATTTCTGGACAACACGGAACTAGGAGTGCAATTCCTTTTTGGATGAAAATGGGGTCATGGGTCACGTCCATCTCAGATATATACTTCATGAGCAGAAGGTGACAGGTCTCTGCAAACACTTCTGAAGTGATGGCTCTTAGCAAAATTACTGCTTTTTGGAGAATGAAAGGAACCGATCCTGTCTCTCTCCCATACAATGTAAAGTGTTTACTTTTACTTCTCTAAGATGTACTGCAATTCTTTTAAAAGTCATGACATTTTATGATTCCTTATTACAAACCTCAGGAAAGATGTCCATCTCCTTTATTTTGAAGAAATTGTCACAAAAACAAAGACTGGGATCTGGATTTCTTTTTAAGCAGAGGGACTGTTGTTTCTAGAAGGTTTATGCTTAGTCAAAATATTGAACCCTGTTGGTTGTGTACTTTATTTGTAGACTAGAAACATCTGGTCCAAACCCTCCACTTTATAGTTGAGCAAACTAAGGCTCGGAGAGGTAAAGCTGCTTTTTCAAGGTCATGCAAGAAGGAACTAGCTGAGCTAGACTTAAAACTTGGCCTGGGACTTCTATCAGACTGTGGCACTGCCTTATAACCCAAGTTCTTTATGGGAAGTTTTCAGTCTTACCCAAGGAACGCATCATGACGTATCATCCTCATCACACGACCTAATGACACCAGTGCCCTGAGACAGAGTGGAAGACTGCAGGGCAGCTCTTCTGCACAGCCAACAAATCCAGGGGGATATAAAGTTGGAAAGGACCTGGAATAATCCTCAACTCCATTTCCCTTCCTTGAAGCAGACATCACCCATTCCAAGGAAGAAGTATCTAGCTTACAGCTAAAATCCTTCAGGGAAAATTTCATAACTCTGCCTACAAAGAGCAGGCAGACTTCCTGATTTCTGATTTCCTCTCAACAGTAGGAGCAAAGAAACATCCATAGAAAACTTCCACATTAAAAAAAAAAAAAAAAAAAACAGAGACTCTTCTTCACTCTGGTACCTCAGAAGTGATATTTAAAATCATCTTCTAATTTAGTTCAACGTGAACATTTCTACTGTCAAAGAAAAGCACTTTGGAAAATAAGAAGAGTATGAAGTTGTCATGAACCTTAACTATGACTTTTGTAAGAATGTAGGAGACTAATTTGAGCTTAGCTGTATGAAGAACTTTGATAGAAATGAGAATAGAGACTCAGAGCATAAAACATTTGTAACAAGAAAATTCCTGAGAAATAAATTATATAGTGACTTCTACTATGTGATTTTTATCTCTAAGTTTTATAAAAGCCTCATTTTTTTACAATTCAGTTTTTGCAGTAGCCCTTAACTTGAGAGTGTATATTTCTAAGTAATCTGAAGGGGCAAAAGAAATGAAAACAAAACAGATTAAAAAACTCCACTAGTGAGTCCACATGTATTCATGCCAAACGATTCAAAAGCCAGAGGTTATTTGAGAGGAGGAAGTCTGCCTCACATCCGTGCTATTAAGAGAAGGGAAGCTAATAATGTGTGGCACTTTATCTGAAGGCCACTGCCAATGGCAGCTTTTCCATCAGCGATGATGAGATTCCAGGCCCCTGAAAAGCTGGGGTGCACTATCTCAAAGGCAACAGCAGATGTTACATGGGCCCAGGGCTGTGGCACAGCCCTGGGTGTCTGTGTGGCAGGCTACAGCAGGTCCTGCAACAGAGCAAGCTCCAGAGTCCTGGCCTCAGGGTCCCAGGCTCTGGGCAGTGGTATGAAGTGTATCTCCTGAACTCATCCTCCACCCACCACCCCCCTGGGACCTGTCAAAACCTCTTGCAGTCATGACTCAGGACTCCTTATTTCCTATTTCCCCTCTGCTGCTCCTTTCTTCAAAGTTTTATCTGGGGCTCAGTCTTTGATCAGTGTCTGGTTCTCACCTGCCAACAGCTTCAGGCCTGAGAGGGAAAGAGCCAGAACCCTGAACACCTAGGCAGGACGTGATGCTGGGAGGAAACTGCACCTAGGCAAGACTGCCGCATCCTGCTGTCCACCTGAGCCAGCCACAGCCCAGCCCAAAGGAGACTCAGTAGCCTCTCAGGCCGGATGCAGCCCATGGCTGCGGGAGGAGGGGGATGAGCCAGTAGTCATAATCCAATGAAGAACGGGTACCCACAAAACGCCACACACCCAGAACTGAAGCTAAGTGGCTCTTACTAGAGCTGTGGAGTTGACTTTGAGTTGGATACCATCATTACTAGTCACTTAAGGGGCATTATGGCTAGTTGCTTTATATATCTTATTTTGATTAGCGGCTTTATTCCCCCTTTGCAGATCAGAAAACTGGGGCCCACAAATGTGAGCTCACTTGCTCAAGGTGACATAGCCAGGAGGAGTGAGCCAGCAATCAAGCTGTTCCCAAGACCTGGGTGTGAACAAGGTGACATCAGCACTTCTCAGTTCTGCAAGGGCCTGGGAGCCCACGCTTGAGGGGGTGGGGGAACTTCACGACCTGGATTCCCAGGTCCCCTACAGCACAGTCTTTAAGCAGAACTGCAAAAATTCTCAAAGCCAAATTAAACTCACTTTAATTCTGAAAGGAAAATCGAACAGATGCCTGGCAGCCTCTTTCCCTAGGAGAGGGTATGGAGATCCAATAAAGCACCATTCTTGCCCTCCCTCCAGAGAGGCTGGGATCACTGTAGAACCGAGTGCAGCCCTGCTTTGCAGAGAACAGACAGCTCTGACTGTGACTCCAGAAGTGCAAAGCACCTGCAAAGAGGAACTCCCTCAGCTTGATGCGTTTACACAAATGAGACACACATTCCTTTGAGAGAGGATTGGAAAAAATCAAGGTAAATGGGATAAGCATTTACCCCTATTTTACTGAAGCAAGGTAGTTAATTAAAATGTTAAAGGAAAGGAGGAATGGGGGAACATCCATTCCAGTTTAAGGGATCCTTGCTTTATAAATGTTGGTATTATTCTGTAATTTTCTATGTCTATTCAACCTTATAAAAAATACTTATGTTTGGGCTAAATGTTTCCTAAGAGGTCACATGCAAATACGACGAGACTCAGAGATGGCCTTTTAAAAAAAAATTGCAATGCAAGATCCTCACATCTCTCAATGTGTCACGGAATAATGCAAAAGGTAAGTGATGGTATTCAAGAAACTTATAATTAAAAAAAGTTTACTTCAAAATAATAAAAAGCCATAAAAATGCTTATGTGTTGAAATCATTATTTTCTGAACAATCAAACAGATCATTTATCACAGTTGCTCAGTTACCGCTTTCCTAAATCAGAGTCTTGTGTGCAGTAGGAAAAGGCTGCATTTGAAACCACAAGCCCTTCTGTCCTTCTGCATCCACACCCCTGGTCAAGTCTGATCTCTCCCTCTACTACCTTGCCTGCCTTCCCCTCCGAAAGTGAGTTTCTGGCCTCTCTGTCTAGGGCTAGCACACTGCACCCCATGTATATAACCAGGCGCGGGCACTGTTTCTCCAGGGAAGTGGCTCTTACCACACTCTATCAAGCCTGTCAACGGCCACCCGAGGGCTACCTGTCCTCCTTGCCAGGTTGTCCAAGCGCTGCCAGGTTGGCCCTTCCTCTTCCATGCCTGAGACCAGTGTTTGTTCTTAGCATTGCTGACCTTCCACCTCGTGCACAGAAGGCGCTTCATAAATGACATGGGCATCTTGGATCCCCATCCTTGATGAGCCCCTTCTTCCATCCTTTTCTTGAAGCGCTTCTCTTGATCTGGATGTCCCTACCCCCCAGTTTATCCATCATGCCTTCTCAATTTTCCCTAAATCAACAGCTCCATAATCAGTTACTTGTGTGGGAATGATTCTGGGGTCCTTCCTTTTCCTCCCACGATCACCCCACTCTCATACAACCACCTCTCAATCCTGTACACCCCACTTCCTAGTCCTCTCTGACCTCTCTTGCTCTCTGTCCCCTCTGTAATATTGGCTCTTCCTTGTGTCTACAGCATGGCGTCTCCTGCTCCCTGCTCCCCTGTCCGGCTTCTTGAAAACACACACCTGAGTTTGTACCGAGCTTGTCCCTCTGATCCCTCAGTCATCAGGCTGGGGCCCACGCCTGTTGACAGGCTGAGAGGTGGACCGTGGTGTGGGCCTCACTGGCCCCATGTCTCAGTTCTCAGCAGCACCCCCAGAAGTCACTTGGCTCCCAATGTCACAGAAACTCTCTCACCCAACTCTGACTAGCTGACAAAGCAGAAAGAAATGGTCAAAGCAGAGAATCATTCAAAAACTGTGAGCGTTAGCTTTAAATGGAAACCTCTATCAGGAGGTGATATGATGCAGGGTCTGGTTTGTGGAGTGAGGACTGGTGCTTTCTCGAAGCCCATCATCTATCAGTGACAAGTCCCATCACACTTCCAGGTGGAGAGGGAACCTCAGACACACAAGAGCAACATGAGAGCAGAATCTGTCTTGATTTGCAGATCCCGTCTCCCCCACGGCCATTCTTATATAGTCTAGCTCTCTCACCACTATCTAACGGGGTGGGGGAAGGGGCTGCCATTATCACCATTTTGACCATTTTAAAGCATTCAATTCATTATTCAAGAAATCAGATTCTTTCCTTTTATACTGACAACTTATCAGTTTATATGCTACTTAATAAAAGTATGCACTTATTAAAAAGCACAACTGGTACCGACATATTTGGAAACAAACACAGCTGACAGGTAGGTATAAAGGGTATGAGTGGGGGCAGGAGAGATGGCGAACGGATGAGTCCAGGCTGCGGGGAGGGGGCAGTGGAGGGTCACAGCCTGCCTCCGCCAAGGACTATGTGTGTGTTCCAGACCAGGAGAGCCTGGCTCAGCTCCTTGTACTCGTGGTATCTTTGTCTAGCTCAGGACTGGAATATACTTTGGGCTTAGGAAATGCTGGCTGAATGGAGAAATGAGTCTCCTCACAGACCCGCCCCTCCCAGCTCCATACTCCTCCAGCAAATCCAGGCTGCCAGGACGCTCCCTATGGGACTCACCCACTGCCAGAGTCAGAGTCTGCAACTTGTTCCAATGACACGCAGGGCAAGACTGCGCTTCAGAACCAGAGGCAAATGACCAGAGGCACTCTAGTCCGCCCTCATGACCCACAGTTCGGGGAGTCTGAGCCAAGCTGAGAGAGGGTGTGAGGGCCCACAGGGCTCACGAATGGCACTTCTCCCACCTCCCAGCTTGGTCGCCTGTCCTCTCCAGTCTGGGGGTCGCAGGATCCCGGAGAGGGGAGACCACACAGCACAGAGCCTCTTGTGTGGGCTTAATTCGAGCTGAGGAAGGCTCTGACAGCCCCACCTGCCTTAAGTGTCCTAAGGGTGAGAGCCTTGGGCAAGAATCCAATCTGACTCCCATCTCCTCACATCTGGGGGAGGGGGGGGCATGAGAGCTACCTGATTCAGGCGAACAGGGAGACTTCAAGTTTACCTGACTTGAATGTGAACGCTGCCCCCCCTCCCAGCCTCGAGCCTGCAACTGGCTGAGACTAAGGGCAGGGATGAGAAGCCAGCAGCTGGCAGACGTGCCCACTCACCAGCAGGCAGAGAGAGCTTGGTGCTGGGTTACCGAGCAAGGGCATCAATGGAGATAAACTTGCTTCCTGTGCTCACAAATGCTTCATTAATAAGACTGACCTCCTTTTCACACTGAATGTGTTTGTGTGCCCTTCAATACTTCCAGTAATATCACAAAAATAAGATGCAAAGCAGTAAACACATCGCCATCCTGATTATGGCACAGAGGCGTGCAGGATTTAAAACAGAAACAGAATTATGATGTCTCTCAGGCCAATTTTGCTTTTGACTTGAAAATTGGGCAGCCTCTACCTTACAATCCCCTTTAGTTCATTACAAAAATGAACACAGACACAGAGGATCCAAATATCCCAGTCAGCTGTGAAATGCATTATGGAATTTCTTTTATCAATGACTAGATGTGATAGCTGCTTTTTAAAGACAAACTTTAGAATCGTTTCAAGCTCTTTGACCGCCATTGATAATCTTTTCATTCAGGAGCCATCCCTCAGCAGACCATGTGTCTGGCGGAATGACGGCAACTAGAGCGCCAGAAGGAAGGACAAGCGGGTTCCTGACTTGAGGACTCACTTGTCTGGCTACGGGCGGGGGCGAACTGCCCGTCACAGCACATGGTAGTGAGAGGTAGCAGAAATGGAATCAGAGGGCACCTGTGTGCACAAAGGAGGACTCTAGTGCAGCCAGGCTGAGGTGTATGAAAAAATGCCAAAAGGGGTAACAGATGTTTGGGGTTTTGAAGACTGAATAGGAGTTAGATAGGTAATGAGTTGGGAAGCGGACTTAGCACAGGTAAAGCCTGGGATTGTGGGGGGAAATGGGGGCTGCAAAAGAGTCAGGAGAGTAGCTAAGGGTGGGCGGACAAGGTTCTCTAGGGTCAGCTTGCCAAGGGCCTTATGCTCTGTGTTGACAAGGTCAAACTTGATGACAGAGGCTGATGAGCCCTTGCATGGCTTCACACAGGGGAGCAATCAATCCACAAGTGATTACCTGAGGGTCCCTTGAACAGCTGAGCAGCACCCAGGGACACCTTCCTTTATTCACTGCTCCTGAGGCAACAGCAACTTAAAAGCCTCATTAGCAGGCAGGTCTCCTACGAACAGCTAAGCCCGCCTTCCTTTCCATAATGCCCTCTCTTCCAGGCCACAGCTACTTTCAATTGCATTCTAATTTCAAGAAGTGATAAACATATGCTCATGTTTCCATTTACAAGTTTTTGATTATCAGCCTGGCATTGTAGCTGCAAATTACCCATTTTCTAGATGAAGAAGGAAAAGAAGCACTTTTAAATTACTAAAGTGCCCAAGCCACAGAGGGAGGGAAGAATTAAAGTACTGCTGTATCTTTTGCCAACAGCAATATAATAGCAAGAGTTTGAAAAATGACATGCAAGCTGTGGGCTGTGTTAGACCAGGCCTTTCGAATGGGTGCATTTGCTCACCCCATTGTTCTGCCTAAAACATAGCCCTGATTTGCAGCAAACCAGGAAGAGCTCAGCAGGTGGTAGAAATGCTGGCACTCTAGAATGGCTCCTTGAAAACTGGGCTGCTTTAGGTGACAGGCAGGACCTCTGAAGTCTGGGACACTCTTATTCTTTTTGCTTCTAGGAATTTTAAACGATGGGCATGTCACTAGCTCAAGTGCATCCAAGCAGTTGAAATGTTTGGTCATACCAAACATCCGCAAGGATTCAGTCATGTAAACTCACATCACAGACGCCTCTCGCAACTGAGACCTGGTGCAGGGCCGTGTCTGGCTGCCTTTCTGTCCCAGTGGGGAAGGCTGGTTGGTCAGGAAGAGCCTTGGGAATGGATGGGAAGGACTGAATTCAGGTTGCCAACTACAGAGAAGAGGATGCTAGCATGCAGAGTTGCAGACCTCTTTGGCAGCTTAATGCCCTGTTTAATTGGCATGCAACATTAACTGACAGTGTAGTATGTAAATGAGAATCTTGCCTTTGAAGGTGCCGTTGGTGGCTTTGTTTTGAAAAGTGCAGCTCCAATAATGAGACAGTTTTATTACTGGGGTGACTTGCTCATCGAGACAACACACTAACCACCTGAATTCTAAAATATGTGCCACTAAGATCGGTCCTGAGAAAGGGCGTGGAGGACATAGTCTCCGCATTCAAGGTGCCCTCCCTATGGGGTGGGAGAGTGTCAGACAAAAGCAGCAGCTACGAAAGGTTCAAAGCGCCACTGTGGTCAAAGGAACAACTCCTGTCCTTGCAGCTGCGGAAGTTCCAAATACTGTTCTCTTTCCACATTTTAAACTCTCATGGATGACAATAATAAATTATAATCACAAAACCCTATAATAATGGTACTAATGACAACAGCAAAGTTACCAGCGTCTTAGGTACCAGGCGCTTTCTAGGTCCACGAACCTCAATTCTGGCAGCACGGGCACCACGCCTGGGGCTACGCAGTCCTCTGTGGTACTGCGAACGTTCACACATCTGGTGTCTGAAGGGGACACTGAGGTTGTGGGCTCCTTTATTTTCACTTTTGCTATACAAGAGGAGATTTATTTCTCTTTGGGACGATTTATTCTTTAGATAAACGAATATGATGTAAGGTCATTTTATCTTGAAATGGATAATGCGAGACAAACCATTCCTGAGAGCTGTCTCTCCTCAGCTCAAACTTGTACTATGGCCACAGACTCTTTATCTGGTTCTTTAGACACATCTCCTTTTCACTTTTCAAACATATTTATTTATTTCTAACTGAGGTCACAGTGGGGGTCTCTCCATCAGGTATTACCACTGCCCTGCACCCACCACCCACCCAGAGACCATTGTGCTTCCTTTCTTCTTTGTTCTCCGTTATTCCCCATCCCCTCCTCACCTTGGGCTCCTTTAAAGACCGAGTGACAGGGGCCTCCCTGGTGGCACAAAGGACTAAGCACAGCATTATGAAGCATATACAGCCACTGCAGCCCGAGTTTGAGGCCCAGACAGGGCTCCCCACTCTGTCTCTGGTGAATCCTCTCACCCCCACACCTCTGGCCTGCACCCCAGTTCTTGTCTGCATAAATAAATACATCTTTTAAAAAAAGTGAAGACCAAGTGACAGGCAATCTCTGTCTGACCGCAGAGGCCCTGCCACTTTACTCCCCATTGCTTTGAAGGCACAGACACCACCAGGGGCCAGGGGCCCAGACAGCCCAGGCTCCCCCTCCCCTAAAGCTCCCATTGGTATTCGAGATGTGCTCACTCATTTTTGCAGAAAACAATAGATGGAACCTGCATATTAACCACCCTTTAGACATCAATCATAAATTCCTCCCTCAAGAGTGTGTTGTCCTTCCTGTGTATCTCATCTCAAGATCCTCGCCTGGGTAAGGGCCGGTAAGAGCAGGTTAACTGTGCAGGCACTCTGCCCTCAATAGCAAGGGTCTCCACTCAGGGGAGGAAACCTGCAGTCCAGGGTCCTTGGTCAGTGCTGTGGGGCAGCCTAGAGAGCCAACACCAAATCTGAAGGCTGTTCTTGCCCACTGCAACTACCCAAACCCCACGGTGGTAAGCTCAAGCCCCAGCTCCCCCACTCTCCCCTGCCACAGACCTGGGCTCAGGAAACCCGGAGAAGACGTAGGGGAGGCATATTCTGGAGTTCTGCTGGCTAGTGAGCCCCCTCTCCCCGCTCACCTGCCTGTACCCCCCTCTTCTGTGGCAGGACCCAGGTGGTATTGGTAGGCCACATCTAACAGTTTCTGTACAGTTCCTCCAAGGACTTGTTGCTGCAGTGACCCTGCCAAGGAACCTCCAGAACAGGACATGGTGGCGGGGGGGTGGGGTGGGGGGGGTGGGGGGAGGGTTAGAAAGTGCCTTAGAGTTTCTCCCTCTGCAGTGGGGCTCCGCGCAGGGGAGCCACCCGCGTCTCTCCCAGTAGCTCTCATAGGGTTCCCACCCTCCTACCCCAGCTCAACCCTCTGAGCCTCCAGCCCATCTGACTTCTGCAGACAGACCTGTCCTTAGCAAAACTCCTCCTGTGGCAAGTCCTGGAGGCCTCCGGCATGTGGGTGAAACACTCATTTGTTGTTTTAAATGGAATGTCGAATTTTCCCCACCTTTAAATATGAGAGATTTTCAAACACACAGCAAAGTTAAAAGAATTTAAAAATGAACACCTGGATAGTCCCACCTTGATTCTACCATTAATGTTTTTATAATATTCGTCTTATTATATATCAAACCTATCCATCCATCAGTCCAACTTTTTTTTTATGATGCTTTACAAAGTAAGTTGCAGGTATCAGCGTCTGTCTCCCTAACACTGCAGCGTGCATATCATTAACTGGAGCTCAATATTTGAACAGCATTTTTTTTTAACTTTTAAAAAAATATACAGTGAAATTCACAAATTTTGAAGGCACCTTTTGACAAGTTTCAACAAACGCGTGCATAACTACAACTGTCAAGACAGAGAACATTCCATCAACCCAGAAATTCCTCTCAGGTCCATTCCCACTCAATCTCCCTGTCCCCCTTCCTCCGAGTAACCACTGAATTAAATTTTTCCACCATAGACTAGTTTGCTTGTTTTAGAAACTAAACATAAAGGGATTGTTCCGGTGGGTGTCTGTATTCTCTGGCTTTTGCTCAGCATCACATCTGTGAGCTACATCCAGGTGGTGTGTATGTCAGTCGCTTATTCCTTTTTTGGTTTTGCATAGTATTCCACTCATTGGCTGTGCTACAGCCTTCTATGATGAATACTGTTTTTAAAAAGTGAAGATTATCACCCAATCAAGGTTATTCTGTGATGAAGTCACTCTCATTTGCATTCTGACCTGTTCTCTTATAATGAGACAATCAGCTGTACTCACAGCGCAGTCTTGTCTGGTTCTAGGAGAGGATATGAAGAACAGAAATAGTATCTGCTATCATTTTGTGAGAAAAAAAAAAAAAGAGTGTAAAGAGTCAGAGTAGAGACTCCCAAAGTGTGATGGGGTCGCAAGATGATTCTAAACAAGAACTTGAATCTATTTGTTTTCACAGGTACATCTCATTTCTGGCCTATGAAACCAGTTTTCCTCCATGAAGGGGATGTATAATTTGCTTTTTAAGTAAATGTATTTAAATTAAAAACTCTTTGGGCCTCCCTGGTGGCACAGTGGGTTGAGCCCCGCACTTTGAAGCATCCTCCGCACAGGAGTGCGAGTTCGATCCCCGGCCTGGGGGCCAGGGAGGGGACCCACATGGCGCAGCAGACTTCTCCGCCTCACCCGCTGTTTCCCTCAACAGTGTATTTCAGTGGATCCCAACTCTGTCTCTGGTGAATCCTCTCACCTCCTGCAACTCTGGCCTACACCCCAGCTCTTATATGCATGAATAAATAAATTTTTGAAAAAAAACCAACCTTTTATTTAAATAAAAATATAAAATAAACAAGGAGGTAAGGAAACAGAAAAAGTCAGAATACTTGACTGCTGCTGATCACATGTGACTCATCAGACATCAGGCTAGCGCAGTGGCGGTCAGAGTCAGATGTGCATTAAAACCATCCAGGAGCCTTAAAAACAACAAACCTGGGTCCCCCCAAAAAGCCTCTTGTGTAACTGGCCAAGGTGTGTCTGGGTCGTAATGGTTTGAAAAGCTGCCCCAGTTGGTTTTAACGTGCAACAGGATAAAAATAATGGCTTAGAAAGTCTAGGTTCTCAAGGCGGGCTGGCAGTATCAACATCAGCTACCAGATATGCCGATTCTTAGGTCTCACTCCAGACCCACCGAACCAGAGGAGGCCCAAAGTGGTTCTGAGAGCCACTGTGCGAGGGGTGGGTGTGACAAGCCCTAAAGCAGCTCTCCTCCAGCTCTAAGACAGAGTCTGCTGCACCGCCGCTATGGTGCTGATGCCACCAAGGTCAGAGACTCTGCCTGAGGCAGCCCTGGGGAAGCCCTGCTCCTCCCTGGCGGAGCGGTGGGTGGGGGCCAGGTGGTGAGCAGCTGCTGACCAATTACCAACGTGATGACATCCTGAGGTCCACTGTGCCATAACCTCAATTAATCCACACACCAGTTAATCAGCACCCAGAAAATCCAGTGTTGACTATAATTTTATTTTCACCATGATTTTTGATTATCACTGACCTCCTTCCACTCCATTACCCTTGTTAATTGAGAATTGACTATGCAGTTAAAATGAATGTTTCCTCCACTAACAGAGCTGTATCCGATTCATCTTAAAGTCCCTTGCAGCTCAGAAAATGTGAGAAGTCCACAGATATATTGATCTGATACAATTCATTTCACCAAGAATTTATGAAATTACCATTGAGAGGTCTCCTATTATGAGCTCATATGTCCAAAGACTTATAGGAAAGAAATAGAGTTTTGGCTGAAGGATAATGCTGTCTTTAAGCCAGTACCTGGCCAGGCCTGGCCTCTTGGTTAGCAGTGATGTCTGTATTAAAGATACTCAGTACAGTTCCATAGATGAGACAAAGTTCTTGGAGATACTGAGAAGATAAAAAGAAGCAACACCTTCAGGATCTTCTCATCACCAGCTAGCAATTTTGATAAGGAGAAATGCAAAGAAAGAGGAGGCCCCCACTTAAGGGAGGGAGATGGGGAATCTGATTATCTATTCAAATGCTAAGTTGGAAAAATGAGCTTTCATGGAAAATTCCAAAAGATGACAGAATTTGCCAATGGAAACATGCTGGAGAATCTGCAGTGACAAATGAAATTTGTATTTAGCAGTATGGACCAGAGAAGATGTTGAGAAAATACTAGAGTTCTGTTTGCATATCATAATACAACAAAGGAGCAATGCTACCAGGAAGGAAAACTGGTGGAGGACGGGGCATACTGCAGGGGGTCTCAGCAACACCTGAGACAAGATGAGACAAGACTAACTATAGAAACAGGTCAACAAAGGCAACTGCACAACCAGAAGAGTCGGAATGAGGTCTGATGACATGACGGCCCTGGGAATCGGCCCAGCATAGCCCACTGCAGACCCATGAAACCTTCACCTCGTCTCTCCCCACTGACCACAGCTCAAGTGCTGACCATGAGAGCGAGACCCAAAAACTTGGTCACAGCACAGACATCCTCCCTTCCCCTGGCTGAACGTTTCTCCTGGGAAGACGTTCTCCTGGGAACCATCAGGACAGGGATTTAATGGTACCAAATTGGCTTACCCCCACCCTCTGCCAGCACACTGCACAAATCTTAGGTCAACTATTATGTGTTTGTCTCCTAATCCTCAGCTTAGAGGGGAGTAAAGACATTTTTTGTATAATGAAGAGAAAAACAGAAAGTAAGAAAATCAAACAGTAAATTTCACAGTCTGAAATTCAAGCTTTCTACCCTGTCTGAATTCCAACTCCTTGAATCAGTCCTGCATCCCTTTGTTTTGAAAACTGCTTTGCTCTGCCACTAGTCCTTATGTTTTACTCCACTGTCATATGATTCTGGAAGGTATATCAACTAATCTCAACTTCCTGGGAAAAAACAATTGCTCCAGGAGAGGAAACATTTTGCTATAGGACAAATGAGAGCCCCTTTTCAATACGGACACTGAACAAAAGAGTGGCTCTGATACCATTAGCTAACTCCACATGAGCCCATAGCTGCCATCATTCTTACCATAGTGAGGGAAGTCGATGTGGTGGCTGGACTTGCTAAAAGACCAAGAAGGCATGATACCTAGTGCCATCACTGAACACCTGGATCCAGCTATGCCTGACACACTGAAACTTTTCCATTATAGCCATCTTCCTAGTTTTGCTTAACCCAGTCCAACTGCAATTTCTACTCTTTATACACCCATACCACCATTCCACATCAGCCTTCTTTGAAGGAACAAGTACAGCTCTCATGCTTCTCGTGGAGGTAGAGTTTGCCTCCTTAATTGAACAAAACAATCTTTATTCTTTAAGGAATACAATTCTTAACAGAATCAGTAAAAGTATGTGGGTTAAGAATACTTCCTCAACCAGGGAAGATTTCTATTTACTGCTTTTTAGCAGACTGTTATCATCAGTGATAACCACCACCCACACCTCCCCCAAAGCAACCCATGCCCGTGCTATTTCTGGCCAGGATAAGCTGTCAGAGAGTAGTCCTGAGCTCAGCAGGAGACCACAAAAAACTTGGACTCATGAGGCCCAGCAGAACAGACCAGAATCCAGCTTCAGTGGCAGACAGGGGGAGGAACCACACAGGCCTGAAATAGCAGCTGCCACCAAGATGTGACTAGACGAAATTAGAGGAAGAGGGACAGCCAGAAACCTGGACTCAGTCACCTCTCCTCGCCTCAGTCTCCTTCCACCTTGACACAGGCACTTGAGGACAGTGTGCACACAATGCCCCCTGTCTGAGTCAGCGTGGACGTGCGCTACAGTGGCCTCGGCACCTGTGGTCTGGTGAGAGGAGGTCGCATTAGCACTGCAATAGGCTGACATGTGAAGAAGAGGCACAGACTGGCCACGCTGTCTAGGAAGCCTTCCTAGTGTATCTTCTCACCTGAGTAAGGACACATATACGGCAGTCACGGTGGTGGTGTCTGCGACAGTACAGGAATGAGCACGGCATCACGCCCATGTAGATAACTGACTCGGACCAAACTAAGGTAAGGTCACACTACAGAATATGCTGCTCTTTGGTGGGGAGTGGGGGGTGTTGGGAGGAGGAGGAAAGGAGGGATGGGATAAGAGGAGGAAAGAAGCAGGGGAGAAAGAGACTGATTGAGGGCAAAGGGAGGAAGCGGGGGAGGAACTGGGAAGAAGAATGGGAAGGAGGGAGAGAACCCTCTACTAATAAGCTCTGAAAGAATATAAAGAAAGGTAAGAGTGGTTGTTTATGGGAGGTAGGGCTATGAGAAATCTGATGAGAAAGAACATTACCATTGTGTACATTTATATTTGTTTTCCCTTAATTTTCCAACCATGTAAATATATTACCTGTCCAAAAAGGAAATTAAACAAAACATAGAGCTTCTGAGGCATTTAAAGCAGTTTTCAAAGGAATTGTTCGACACGCCTGGGTACTGTGGCAGAAGGCACGACCCAACCAAGCCTCAGTGTGACAGCTGCACGCCTTCCATAAGAGGTGGGTCTAAGTTCTGTCCCCATGAAACTGGGCAGAGTAGAAACTATGGCAAATGTGACAATACGAGACTTCCAGGAGGGGGTTGTGTTAAGGTGACACAGCTGCCCCCTGGTCCTCTCTGGAGACCTGTTCATAACTCAACTGCCACGCTGGGAGGAAGCAGGGATAGGACAAGGCATTCCAGCCAGCAGCCAAGGAGTTCCTGAGTGAGGATGCCCAGAGATGGTGTCTCACCCATCCAGTACCATGTGACTTCCACTGAAGGAGAGACCTAGAGCAAGACCTGCCTCCCTGAGCCCAGTCAACCCCAGCACCGGGAGGTTGCAAAATGACTGTTGTCTTTTAAGCCACTACGATTTAAGTTGATCTGGGTCTTACCCTTGTCTTACACTTGATTTTCCAAGATTGAAGTTTTCTAAGCTGAAACAGTTTACTTACGACTCCCAAGAAGTAAAAGGAATGATCTGAGAGGGACAAGTACTGAGTTCGTTCTGTGAAAACAAGAATAGTCTAGAACAAATGAAGTATGCTGATTCTAGACAACTGTGGGGACCACAGGAAGGCACCATCTGGATCCAAAGCTGATGGATACAAAGAGCGAGGCTCTGGGGAGGGAGTGTGATGGAGATGTGGATGGGAAGGTGGTATGTAGAGGTGACAGGTTAAACCAGGGGCATGGGAATTGGGCTAGACAGCGGACACTGATAAGAGGGGACCAAGAGAAGAACCCACAGCCAATGCCAGCAATGGAAAGGGAACAGGCAGAGAGGGCAAAGGAGAACCAACCAGACAGGAAGGAGGAAAATCCAAGAAAGAAGGTTTAGGAGGTGGGCAGGTCAGCAGTATCAAATGCTGCACGGAAGAGCCCCAAGGAGAAAGGCCACTGGATTCAGCACGTGGAGGCTGCTGGTGACGTTGGTGATCTGTGGCCGAGCAGTCTTCCCAGAGCCACAAGAACACAAAAATCTCAATGTATTCCATTAATACAAATTACTTCGGCTAAACTTTATGAGACCAAATAAGTAATTTTGGATTCCCTGCTGAGCAGCAGAGGGAAAAAGGAGGAAGGGGGGGAAATCCAAAAAATAATAGAAAGGAAAAAGGAAGGACAACAAACTTTGCTAAGTGGAGTAACCATAATCTGCAGAACAGAGAGGTGACTCAAAAGGTACAAGGTGGTAAAAAAAAAGTCTCTTGAATTCAACTTTTTTTTTTTTTTCTTTTGTAGAGAGACTATGAAAGATTCTTTTGTTCAACACTCACAGCAATGGCAAGGATGAGTACAAAGGTGTGCAGTCAGTGCCTGGGGAGTGCACAGGCTTTGTTGGGGAGGAAGCTAATCTTCTTCTACCCTTCCAGGTCCTATGCTGGAGAAGAACGAAATTGACATGAGAGAGATTAGCAAGCGAAGACAAACTTTAATTATATGCTCTGGGCCACAGAATATGAACCCCGCTTCTGGTGGTTCCAATGAAGTTATATAGTTCTTGCAGGGGACAATGTATTGAGAAGAGAAAAACAGAACAAAGAATTGAGGAATAAAGGAATTTTGCTGGGTTCATCTACATATGCGTGGAAAATGAAAACAGACTTCGCAAACCTTAGCCTTGAGAGATAAGGCAGTAAGGCTGTCTCCTACCTCCTGGGCCATCCGAGATTTTCTGCTTATGGAGATAATTAAGGAAAACATTATTCTTGAATCCTCTGTCTCATAATCAGCTGCCATTTGGGCACATCCTGAGACAGCCTGCCTTTGGTCACAATAGCTTCTTCATCTCATGAGCCAATGCTGATATAGAGGCTGTAGGGAGCATGCTAAGGAGGATGAAGCTCAGGGGTCAGTGAGTGAAGCCTGCACCTGCCAGCAGCAGGACAAGGGCACCGTGCATGAGCAGAAGCTATTTGCCCGCCTCTGTCTCCACGGAATGCGTGTTGAACCATTTAAGGTGAAATGGTCTTGTATCTCTAAAACACTGGGGTCTTGAATCCTTTTTATATAAATTTTAAAATATCCATAATCCAAAGCATATGAAGTTTAGCTATCAAGCCCTGCTGAACTTGTGACCTAGATGATTCAAAATCATCTTTTAGAATAAGGCCTTCATTTGTAGTGACAAACATTCTAATAGACTTAATAAATACATGGATGATGTTTGCAGAATCTGCAGTACATTCCAAACTTTTCTCCATTATTCTTCCTCCATGCATAGGAAAAATAAAATGGGCACATAAAATGGATTGGGACCCACAAAACTACAGAGTGAATTAAGTTGAAATGTCAGCACAACCATACCGTACGCCTCAATTGCTAATAGATATTTTGATGAAGAGCTCACTAAATCTTTAATTGGAGATGGAGTGTTTCTATATAAAGGCAATGACTACAAAACATTTATCACAATGCCTAAAGCCATAACTACAGAAATTCTCTCCCATCCTCTGCTATTAGTGTCAGTATAGTGAATCCAATATTAATATTAAACCATGGAGATACAATCGTGGGTTGATACAAATGAGGTTAAATGTTTTCTCCCAATGAATTTTTCTTTTAAGATCATCTTTATGGACTTGAGAAATAACAGGAAAAATCAAGCTACAAGAAAAAGGGAAAACACTGCATAATAAAGATCAATCTTATTATATACTCTTTTAATGTGTGTGTCAAACTGCACAGACTTACAACACTGTTCCTGTCCCTTATATCGAATATTGGTAGTCTATCCCAACCCACAGAAAAAAAAATATGGAAATATATTTCTTATTTAAAGTTTTCCTCCCATAATTTTTTGTTAAGCTTTTGGAACTGGGTACAACTTAATGTAGACTTCAATTTCCTATAAATGGGTCTCAGAATGAGTGTGGTGGTGTTCAGGGAAGAGTATCGTGGCACGCAGCATCAGCGCTGTGCCCCAGCTCTCAGCCCTTTCAGAGTCAGCATGACTCCCACCTGCCAGTGCTGGGGGGCAGGGGAAAGTGTTCTTGCCCCTCTGGGTTCTTCCAAGGCTGGATGAACAAACAAATTAACATCAGATGACTGAAGACCCATCTTTTGAGTGAAGAAATGGGACAGGAGCCTCAGGTGTTGAGGAGGAGAGGATCTCAAATCACAAGCAGCGGGTGAAAACCTGTGTGTCTAGGTAACTGCCCTACCTAAGTTTCTCTGCTAAAGGGTTGTTTTGGAGATATTCCTAAATTTAGGTAATCTGTATTCTCTCATAATGATAACTATTTCTCCTGAGGCCCACAAGGTGTTGACTGGCCTTAGTTCAACATACTAAGGTAACAAGCATTGCAAAAGTTCTACTCTGGACATGTTGGGAAAAGGCTCTCTAGCTTTTGGAGGGAGACTGACCCACACTAACATCAAAGCATTCCTTTGCCCTGGTGTTGCCTGGTGGCCACAGGCTTCTGGAAGTCCCTGAAAATTAACCTCCCACTGGAGCAAAGGTCAACCAATGATGGACAGTAGAGTCCCCATATACCACATGAGGCAGACTCTGAGACAGCTGATCGACACCGGCTGGTGGAGATTCTGCAGGTTAGAACACCACTGGTCCACGCTGTGACCTGCTTGACGATGTGTATCTCTGGCACATTCCCCCTGCATGCTGACGGTTCCTGGGATCGCCTCCCTCAAACCACAGACTCAAATCTTGGTCTCAAATAAAGTCACATGTCATGATTTCCTCAGGTTTGGTCAACTGAGTGAACTTGAGAACTGGTGCTTTACAACACACTGTTGGGGATGTACTAAGCCCTGGTCAGCGCCAACCAGCAGAGGATACAGAGGCACAAAGACAACACAAGGAGTGCTGGCATTAAAAACTTTAAAGACCCAGTCCCCATAGTACTAACAGGGTGAGGCAGGGCTGCTCCAGGCAATTGCAAACCTAGGAGGTTATGTGTGCATGTGTGTGTGTGTGTGTGTGCGCCAAAGGCTGCTGAGGCTCCACCAACCCCAACGCTGAAACTAAAACTCCTCACTGGGGACCAGACAGGGAACAAGAAAGAGGAAGGCTGCAGAGGCATATGAGGCTGCAGGGCATAGCAAGGCAGCAGCCTTCTTAACTTAAAAATCCTGAGGCTCTGAGCCTCCAGGTCCAAAGTGAGCACCTCCGCAGGCCATGCAGCCTGAGGACCCAGAGTGTGCCCCTCAATCCAAAACATGGAGCTAAGTCTGGTTTCGGAGATTGTTAATTAGAAGAGTTAATTCAGGGTAAGGCCACTGATGTCACAGCCTTAAAATTGCAAACAGCATAAAGATCATTTCAGGTTTTTAAAAAAAGTTCTATCAGTAATAAAGCAATATAAAATGTCTGAAATATGAAAACAAAACATCCTAGTTCCGCTATTCACGTGCAACTGTTGTTCTAGTTTGAGGCTTCCTTTGCAGACTGTTTCCATCCTACATGTCATGGTTATCTGTCCCATGAGCATGTAATGGCTTCCATGGAACGTCACATTTTAAGGACTGTGTAATAGTCCATCAACCTGGTCTTGTCACTGGTCTATCCTCCTATACTGTGTATTCAGGTCTAAGTTTTGACTATTGTAAATAATGAGGTATCTTAATACAGTAGCTCCTTTCACCTTTCACATTATTTTCTTGAGATAGAATCCCAGAAGAAGCAAAAGGGTAGTGAGTGGCATTTCAGTGACACCAGAAACCTTTTATCATTTGTAGTCCTCTGATTACTCACAAAGTATAAAGTATACTACAGACACCAACACTATTTCTCAAAAAAAAAAAAAAATTATGAGAAGAATGACCAGTGGCATCATAAAAGTTTCCCAGTTGAAGGCCAGATGGGAGAATTAAAAAGCAAAGCAGTCTTTGATACTAGGTATAGGGTTCATGTAATAAACACCTATTTATGATCTTTAAAATGTGCATTTGAAAGTCAGTACTGATTTCAGGTTAGACTCCTACACACTAATTCCTGTAGCAGGCATTCAGTCTTAATGATCACTTTTCCGAGAAACCTCCTGCCTTTTCATGCCTGTTCTTGGTCTGGTGTGATCCACTTCCTGGGGCTGGTGTTTCATTATCTCCCGTATGCCATTTACTGAGCCCCAATTCTAGTTAGTTTGCACCACTTGTTTTCATTGCCCTTCACCCCCAGCCCTCCTACTGCAAACCGTCTTGAGCCATCATACTGGCTGAGTGGAGCTGCTGGTGACTGGGTTAGGCTGCAATCAGGATGCAGGCGCGGGACAACTGTGCTCCACACTTGCCTCTCTTCAAAACATAATGTCTAGGTGAGAAGGGTGGAAACCAGGCACTAAATTTCACAGTGTCTTTAACAGGTTAACTCTGTTCCTACTACTCAGTTCCAACACTCCTACCTGGGCTTTGCTCTGCCTTGACAGCTGATTTTTATGAGAGGAAGCATGGGAGGGGGGCTGATGGAAGGAGGGCAGTAGGAAGGAAGATTGACTCTAATTTAAAACCATCTTAGGAGCTCTAAAAAGTTCCATGTTGACTGATGGACACATTTACTCCTCAGAACCGGTTTCATAAATACCTACCACTTAACATGCACTTTCAAGAGGCATAAATACCGTCACTGTGTGTCAGCCTTATGGAAGGGAAATTTCTAGAGCCACTGATTTTTTCCACACAATTACAATCCTATAAATGCTGTGTCCTGGGAATAGAGTGGTCAAACCCACCTCACCAGGGACAGGGAGGGGCTTTTCATTTCCTGTACCACGATGTTTGTTTCCTTCCTTTGCTTGGGGAAAGACAGCAGCTCATCTCTAGTAATAAGGTCTACATCTGGTGGGAATTGAAGATATATTTTGTCAAGAGCTCTGGCCAAACAAATAAGATAACTCTCTAATAATATTCAGCCATGGAGAAAGAAAGTTTCCTGGGGCCATTTGGATCATGTCTTGTTTAAAACGGGCCTTTCAGTGTGATTTTCTCCTTTTTCTCAGTGGAAATGAATGGGCTGAAAGGCAGATGTGTGTCCTTCCAGAAGGCCACTGGCTCCTGGCAAAGGACTGTGGTGGCACAGCATGGCTCTGCGGGGTTAGGACCACAGCCAGCTCCACAGCTGGAGGCAGACGGCAGCCCACCCTTCTGACAGCAGTGAGCTCTGCCCACTGTGACATGGTAAAATCCACACTGGATCTTTAGCCTGATGTGTCCAGGGAGTCACAGGAAACACACGGGCTCTCAATACATTCTGTCCTCCAAAGGGAGAGGACTCCAGGGTTCCCCACACCAGGTCTACCTTCAGAAGAGATGGACTGCTTGCTCCTGCCACCCCATAAAAGACGTGTGATGCTGGAGCACTCGTGGACACAGCAGCCAAGAAGGGGTTCCATAAACTATAAAGGGTTAAGTAGTTGGAGTATTATTCCATTTCAGTTGCAAAGCACAATTACTTTTAAAAGTACACATTCTTAGTAAAATTACCTTGGCAGCATAAAACATTGTTTACTAAAATTTATAGAAAACTACCACTGCGTGGTCTTCAGAGGTACATAAATAATGAATATAAGTCCCCAACCAACATTTACAGCCCTACTCTATCTATATTGATACTGATTATATTATCCTATCTGTCCCAACTTACACATTCTCATGGCACACCTTCACGGCAGTTAATCCAGTTTATAATTTAACATTGTGTGTGTGTTAATGTGCTTAGTTCTGTCTTTTATTAATATTCCACCTCATAACATCTGCAGGCTACACGAAGGGTTGAGATGATATCATTTTGGTTAGCACGCTAATCCCCAGGACGACTTAAGAATTTGTAGACGGAAGAGAGGGAGGGAGGACGATGAGCCAGGCACACTGCTGGGTGATAGGAACTCTGGTCCCACAGTGGAAGTGCTCACAGTCCAGAAGAGAAGGTAACTCCAAGGCAGCTGGAGAAGGGCATGCCCACCATGCCGAGAGGTGCCCCTGAGACTATGGGATGGCAAGGTGGATTCAGAAAGGCTTCTCTGCAACAGGTGGTGGCTCTGCCTCTGCTCCAGGGTGACCGCTCCAGGGCAGCTCTAGACAGAGGCAGGGACAACAGGGAGACACAGAGATGTAGCTCAGATCTTTACTGAGCAGGAGGCCAGGCCCAGAGATGGCACACCTGGGTGGAAAGGACGGACAGCTCTGGTTCCAGGAGTCACTGCCACCCTCACCCAAGCACTTTCACCTGCGAAGTCATCACTGAGAATCTTGGATTTCCTGGGAGCTCATTTCCCCAAACTCACACTAGCCAGAGTGTTTCTCTACTCCTAGTTCTAGGTTGGTGCGGCGCATCTTTAAGGTTATGAGAGACAGTGAGAGGGAGTCACATGTCCCCTGCAGTTTGTTAAACACCACAATGCAGAAGTGCACAGCTAGAATCGTAGGGCAGGAGCTGCCATCCCAAGGCCTGCCCTGCAAAATGAGATCTGTCTGTCTTTACTAGGCAATTATGATAAATGAGCAAAGACAGACACTGGTCAGGACAAGCCACTTTATTTAAGAGCATCGACAGCCCAAAGTGGTTTAACATAGATGCATGGAAGATTTATCTGGATGATAAAATACCTGAAGTTGAAAGGCACATAAATTATAATTTTGCAGTTTTTTCCTTTTAAGGTTTCACAGAGTCAAGTACTTTAAGTAATGAATGAAACGCACATAGAGTTGACTTCATTTCACACGAGCTGTCTAGTTAAGAGTCTGCAGAGTCTTTGCCTCCAGATGGGACTAGGCTCAGAATCAACACCTCCCATCTGTGTCTATGGCCCTCCGTTTCCTCATCCCAGTGGAAATCATTGGGAGGATTAATAAATACAATAGCAGCTATTTTTCACTTAGCACTTACGTACCATGTACTACGTGCTGAGGGCAATACTTCATACACTTAATAAGAGAGCTTATAACAGTGTTATGAACTGTAATATACCTACAGGTACAATGAGTCCCAATTTGTAGATGCCAACTGAGGTCAAAGGCAATTTTACCTGACTTCAAAGCTGAGCTGTTCACCACTACGCTGCAACCTACATAAAAATGGGTGGCACTGAGCAAGTGCTTAAAAATCTAGCTATCAAAAAAAAAAAAAAATCTAGCTATCTTTCCCTATCTTCATACTTCTTTCTTTAAACAGCACACTTAAGCACGGGAAGTTTGCCTTGAGAGTTTCTGTTCATTCATTCATTTTAGGCTCACGACTCTGTCAAGTGCAGGGCTCACAGAACTGGAGTCCATAGATCCAAGACACTTGGGCAACTCCCACATTCATTAGAGGGCAGGGCTGGGGTCAGAATTAGGCCAGGGCAACAGGGAACCCACACTCAGCTGTGGGTTATGTCACAATCCAAACAAAACTTTTTAGAGCTTTTCAACCCTACTTTTCTCCCAAGACTTTAGCTGTATTTTCTTTGGTTTGAGTCTTCAAAGACATGCCAGCTCTCCAGAGGGCCGTTATCATGCAGAGAACACTCTTCCTCCCACCATGCTGATGCTTTCTGGTAAAACCCAGGCAGCAGATAAACTAACTTCCACAATTAATCACCCTGCACAGTCCCTCAGAGTCACCCCACTCACCCTCACATCCCAACCTCTGCCTATCTTGTTTTACCAATTTTTGCCTAGAATACAGAATAATAGCAAATGTAGTAATAGTAACTTCCCACAAGTCAGACACACTGCTCTGTGTATTTTAAGAACATCAACTGATTAAATCTCCATAATAAACCTTGGAGTTAAGTGGTATTATTATTTCTATTTTAATTTATTTTGAGGAAGGAGGGAGCTAAACATTTCTTTAGGGCCAACCATATGCCAGTACTAAATTATGCTTGCACAGTCAAACCACAGTGACCTGCCCAGGTCTGTCACAGAGCTGGGGCCTAGTGCTGCCCTTCTTTCTGAGGCTACAGACATTGCCACAGCCCGCAAGGGGCAAGAGGGCTGCACAGAGGCCCTTTCTCCCACTTCAGCACCCCTCTGTTAACATCTGTCCTATTTTTTAAAACCACTATTCACAAACCATGTCAGACTCTTAACTGTGTTCCCCCAGTCTCTGGGTATTTCAGCCCATTTTCATGGAGCAAATCCTGAGACAACACCAGTGACGTTAACAGTCATAGAAAGTGGGATCAATTCAAGCCATTAAGTGGACAATGTTTTCTGGAGCCCAAAGCACTCTCCTAAATCTTGGGGTTTCAAAGTCTGAGGGGTCTTCTGCAATAGACCAGCGGGATTATTGCCTCCAGGAAGATTTTGTGAAAGTGAGAAAGAAACTGATGCTTGCTTGAGGAGCCTTGTGTTGGGAGCGTGGGGGAGGGAGGAAAGAAGGGGGTTCATGGGTCTGGGAGCAACAGGTGAGGCTTTCTGTACCAGGTAGGAGACAGAGGGGCTTCGCAGAGCAAGGCTCGCATCAGAGCCATCTCTGGGCCCGGAAGCACCAAGCTTATGGGGCTGAACTGTGGGTTCAGTTCTGATTCCGCTCTGAACCCTCAAAGCCAGTGTCAAGTGGGCAGAAGTGAAATGTTTCGAGAATGAACCGTCAACCAGTCATTATTTCAGACAACAGGGAGCCTGAGAATCTACTCAGACAAGGAAAGAGGAGTCACAGAGAGGGGAAGTGAGTTTAGTCCAAATCAACCGGGCTAGATACAGAAATGTCTTCACCTTTACTTCACTGCCCACACACCTTTAACACCATGAAGGATCTACATTCAACAGCTCCATCATCCAGTGCTAAGAAAGGCCCATTTTACAGATAGTTAAGGAACTTGCTCTGCCCCAGCAATCTGCCCGCCAGTCCTACTGACCTTCCTTGTCTCTGCCAAACAAAATGTGTGTCCTGTTGTCCACACTGTAAATTTTGGATGCATACTGAAGAATTAGCTCCAGCACCCTTTACAGAAGGACCACAGGTTAACTGTTCTCCCAACACGTCCACAGTTAAAACTTGAACCCTCTGCTTGCCCATTATCTACAGGCTGTGGGGCTCTCCCATCTCAGTGCGAGGCTCCCGAAGGTGGGCACCACCTTCCTTAGCCCGGGGGGCGGGCACTCTCGCACATGACTAAATATTCCTTTGAAACTTGTTTGTATCTACTGAAGCAACAGAGCCGAAGGTGGGATCTGAACTGGCCTCCTTCAAGCTGAAGTCACAACCACAGCAGTACGGGGGCTCGGTTGATAATTCTGGGGTGCCAATGAGTGGAGCATGATGACAGAGGGGAGGCGCTCTGGGGTGCATCCGACTTGGGTCGGACTCCCGAGCTGCGCAGCACGCCGCCACCTGTCGCCCAGGCGCCAGTCCGGGATTTAGGGCTCAGCCGGTGCCCACAAGGGCAAACGAAGTCTCACAGGGCTGACCCGGCTGCGCTTACCTGCAGGTCGCGAGGCTCCAATAGACAGGCACCCGGCGAGCCTCGGGGGCCGCCGAAGTCTCGGGGCTAGGCCGCACAGAAGCCGGGTTCTCGGCCTGCGCGGGGCCTGCACCTGGGGCCCAACGGGAACAGCTCTCCGGACGTTAGGCCGACAGTGGCGGGCCAGTTGCCGCGAGCCCGCCCAGCCCTCGCGCTGGGGGCGGGCCTAAGGCTCTCTGCCTTGCCCCCCTCTCCCGCTCCCCGATGTGGGCGGAGTCACAGGGAAAGCTGCACCCGCCTCCTCACTGGGGCGGGACCTAAGGAGACAGGCTCCTGCATCCCGCCCCTTCGACCCAAGCCACGCCCACCAGCCACACCCCTCACTCCTGCCCCCTCCCTTTGACTTTGGAATTCTCAGGCCTTTTTGTGTTATTTACTCTTTATTTTCCTTTTAAAAATTTCCTCACTTTTTGCTTCTACTTATTTTTACATTTTTAAGATTGACTTAAAAACACACACAAGTAAAGCATGGACAATTTTTTTACAAAATAAAAGAATCTAGATGTTCTTATCATGAAAGCAACAGGCCCCCTCACTTGCTTCCCACACAAAGCCCCTTATATCATTTTCTCAGTTTAGTCCTTCTGTGGTCACCCCCTTATCACTAAGAAAATAAGCTTATATTGCGAATTCTTGATTTCTCTATTGACTTTCTGCCATGTTAGATGAGGATTTACTGTCTTACTGAACCCCTGTCTCCCTTCTCCTGACAAATTTATACATCTATTCTCAAACCCTGCCCTGGTGGGCTCTGACCCTCAACTAGGAGTGGATGAAGAGTCTTCTGGACCTGCAGCTTATACAGTCGTGTGGAAAGGGGGATGGAGGGTTGTTTCAGAAAGCCTCACAGAATCAAGCTTTGCAATGGAACATTTATTTGGAATGAGAAAAGGCATTGTAACAAAATCCTTGGCAACTCAGGTCCACCCTGCCCCCCCCCCCCCATATCTTCTCCCACTTTACTCACTGGATTTGGATTGCTTCACTCAGGGACCTTTCTCTTTCCACTCAGAGGCCTCCATAACTCTCTGTTCTTCCAGGGTCCCTGCAGTAAGGGACCCTATAGATCAAGATTCTTCAGTTTCTGCCAACAGGATTTTGTTCCCATCTGATAGGGTTCGTGTGTGTCTCAGAGACTGAAGAATAATCAGTGACACACTGGATTGTAGCTTAGCAAGCTCAGATGGTTTTATTATTTTTTTTTCAAAGATTTTATTTATCTATGCAAACAAGAACTGGGGTACAGGCCAGAGGTGTGGGAGAGGGGGTGAGAGGAGTCATCAGAGACAGAGTGGGAAACAGAACAGGCAGATTGACCGAAGTACATGCTGAGGGGAACAGAAGGTGAGGCAGAAGAGGTCTCCTGTGTCATGTGTGTCCCCTCCCTCCCTCCAGGGAGGCCCAAGCTCAGGTTTATTGCAAGAAAGGATTCCTGACAGCAGGAGGGGGTCCAAGAGTGGATCCCATTACTGATAATGGTGGACATCCCTTTTGTAAGCAGTCTTGGGGACTCTCCACTGTTCTGGTGCTTTTCTGATGCCTGGGGACTTTCCCCTTTTGCTATCTGGAAGTGGCTGCGTGAAGTAACCATAAGCTAGCATTTGCCCTGCATGTCTCCTGTGGTCACCAGCATTGCCAGCAAGCTTTCCGCTCCCTCAGTGAGTGTTGTCTTACTTTCGCTCCCTCAAATTCTTGAGTGAAGTGGAGACATCAAGGAAATGTACTTCATCCCCAACTTCTAACATCAGTGACAAGTCCTCACCTTAGCATGGAGAGTGTGCCATCATGCCGGCTCCGGACCCTGCCCCATCCCCAGATCCTCATAGTGCTCCCTGAGGTTGGCTGGGTGGCTCCAGTGGCCCCACTTTTAGGTAGGCCGATACATATCCCTCTTGTATTAGCATAGGCCTAGGGGGCACAGTTGGCAGCAATAAAGCCCAGGAGAAGGGGCTGATCCACTCCCTCTCTGCCACCCCTATTTCCCTCAGAGAGTTCAGCCATTCCCCCTTTTCTGTTCAGCTTTCCTTCTCTTCTGCTCTCTCTTTCCTTTGTCCAGCTACTGAAGACCAAGGGCCTTGGGTGTGAAGTGTGGCTCCACAAGGTGACCTTGGGCAAAGTCACTTTACAAAGACTGTTTCCTTCTCTGAAATTGGTACCAATCCCTAAATAAATAAAGCTAAATAAATAAATAAATAAAGCTAAGCAAAAATAAAAAAATGTTAAAAAAAAAAAAAAAAAGCAGGCCTCCCTGGTGCAGTGGGTTAAGCAACATACTATGAAGCAAACTGGTGGGAGTAAGAACCTGCCATAATAACTTAAGTGGGGGATGGGCAGTGGCTGAGAAATCCATTCTGGAGAAACAATTAGCTCCTACTACTTCAGTAGGGGGAATATCTAGAGTCATGTCCTTTGCTTGAGAGTACAAAGGGCTGCTGGGTAATGTATATAATAGGGTTAATATTTTTATAGCATATTGGTAAGTTACGTTTGCCTGAATCCTATTATTACAGCTCAAGGAAGGTGGTCAGGAAATGCCATATCAGAAAGGAGGAGTATTTTACATAGAGGATGTCTCAGTTTGAGTCCCTCAGAAGCAGATCCTAAAACAAGGATTCAATACAAGTAGTTTATTTAGAATATATAGGGGACACCAGCAGAAGAAAGGAAAAACAGTGCTAGATGAAAGGCAGTCCAATTAAAGACACATTTGTGAAAGAATTTCAATTTAAAAGAGACAGAAGATGTGAAGTAGAGAATCTCATGCATGCACACTTAGAAGAACTTAAGAACTGAGGCACGAATGTCCAGAAAACATTGGCTTTATAGAAGGTTGAAACTTACCTCCTGATCAATGAGCATCAGGCAAGAAGCTATTCGCATCCCCAAGCCAACACATGCACAGTCTGCACTCTGCTCAAACTACCCCCTTTTTGCATTCCTTTCCAATAAACACAGCCCACCCCAGTCCCAGTGTACTCACCTGGAGCTTGCAAAAGCATGTAGCTCCTGAGTTGAATTGCCTTTGCTAGTCCCAAATAAACTCAACTTCTGTTGATTTGAACTTGCTCTTTATATAGGTTGGCACATTGGTAAATTAGCTACTGCTTAATTCTGTGGATGAACCCTGTAAAGTAGTGTGAAGAACATCTGTCAAAATTATCCCACCCAGGAAAAGTCTGTGGAGGGATGTCTTTAAGGGGGGAAAACTGGAACTGACTGATAAACTAGTTTTGAATATTTTATAAATTGTTTCAAGGCATAAAAATGTGGTTACCAAATGAGACCAAGCTATAACACTATTTTGTAGCTTCCTTCTATCACCTGATGGTGCTCTCATGGGGTGGGAGCACTTTGGGCTGTAATCGATGTACAAACAGGGGACTGTCACCATCTCAGACAAAGAGTGTATTTTGGGGACATTCTGACTCTTGCTTGGGTAGTTCAAGATGGAACTGGCTCAGCCTCTGTCTTTAGATGAATCCATAACCTTGCCTTCTGAGCTCTTACTGAGAAAGGGCAGGCTTTGATTGAGTAAAAATAAAATGTAAAAGATAAGAATGTAGACTTTTAAAATTACCAAAGGAGGTTTTCAGTCACTCTAAGTACTTCAGAAGGTGAGTGTTGTCTTACGAGCAATGAAAAGAAAATGCCAATATAAGTCTCTTTTACATGGCCTCTGAACATGCTTCCTCTAGAAAGTTGTCTTTTGTCAATCTGACTCAAGTGGACACGCTTATGGGGCTAAAGTGAGCCTTTGAAATCATGAAATATTCCCAAATCTTCCCTGTTCAAAAACCCTCAGTGGCTCCCAGCACAGGAGGGTAAGATCCCAGTGCTCTCTAATGGACTCCAAGATCCTCACAAAGTCTGCATGAACATGTTGGCCTTGACATTATCTCATGACAATGACCGTCGGCCTTTCCTTACCTGCAGTCTCATTGGCCTTCTTGCTTCCTTGAACACACTGGCTCTGTTCTATCCCAGAGCCATTGCCTTGCTGCTCCCAGACTCTCAAGCTGACTAGTCTAATTCATCAGCTGTCTGAGACACTCCTCCTAAAAAACAAACACTCTCCCTTTAGTCTGCTTCTGGAACATATTTTACCTTATTATTTTCTCTCATTTGAGGTCTAAAGGGGCTGAGTCTCAATCTATCAATATTTTGTTCTCTGCTATATCCTCCTACTTACAAGAATACCTGGCACTTAGTAGGGCATCAATAGATATCTGTTGAATGAATTGAGCAAAGAAAAAATATAAACAAAATCAGTAAATATGCAAAAGAATATACAATATTCAAATATAAAATATACAAATATAAAATATACAAAAGAATATACAATATATTTATACAATCTATAAATATACAGTAAATATATAAAATAATTGTTGGAGCAGAGAGAGAAAACGTAAAATAAAAGCAGTGGTTCAGATGCCCTCGATAATCTGATTCATAATTACAGATGAGTTTTAGACTGAGAACTTTTGCAATTTTATATGTGACCCAAGGTCTGTGTTAAATATTTAACCAAAGGTTAGTTTGAAAGGCTATGTACACATTTAAAAGTAGTAAGAATTAAAAAGTTTCCCCTAGTCATTTAAATAATTCAGAATGGTGTTTTGTGACTTCTGTTGGCATTTGAGGGTCCAAGATAGTAACTGCTTACCTGAAAATAGGCCTTGATCAAATATTTAAGATCTCACTTATTTTCATTTTCTGCATCTTTTTTATTCCTGCTTCCCACTTTTTCTTTTTATCCATTCTGCAGCTTCACTGTTCACACAATAAAGTTAATAGAAATGTTTCATGGATTATTAAATGAAGCTAAGCAATGAGCTTTTGCTAGAACATAAGGCCAAACTGGGGCCACTTTGCTGTTCTAACAAAATAATTTTTCCTTGACAGTACAGACTAGGAATCTGCAGAGGCTCTGCCCTGTGTTCTGAAGTTCTGGAAGGCAGCTATGCATATATGCTGGAAGGCTTTAAAGTGGAAAACAAAGACTCCCCCCAAACTGGGTGTACAAAGGACAGTTAAGAAGTCTTAAAATCAAAACAGAGAATTCATTAAGTGTACACTTGAAATTATGGCAAGAAGGTACTAAATAGCACCTGTCTCTAATGAAAACAATGCCCTCTGGTGACACCCACAGTGGGGTGGATTTTGGTTACCATTTACCCAGGTTTAATATAAGGAAGATTCCACCGGTAGCATACTGATGCTGTAAATTATCTTTCCTAATGGGGCTTTTATATTCTACCCCTGCTGCTAAAACTCTAATCCTGACTATGATGTCCATCTGGGCAGACTTGATACAAAAAGGTCAAAGTTACAATACATTGTTCACAGTGGACAGCATACCAGGAATAATTCATTGTTTTTTTGATAAAGAGAGTATCAAAGAGATCAGATCATTTTCTCAAGATCACATGTGTGAGTTAGTCAGAGAGAAAGTTGGAGTATCCTTCAGATTGCCTGTGTGTGTGTTTGTGTGTGTACAAGTAACATTAACAGTCTCTCCTGAGTAAAAGGAAATTTACTGGTAGGATTGGGCCTTCAAAACTAACCAGATATGGGTCTATAATCTGCTGGGCCTATAAATCAAAGCATTAGACCATACCCCAGCTAATGGAAGGACATTGTATGTCCCTAGGAAGGGACAGGAGAAAGCAGTTCTGAAAAGCTAGAAAGTGAAAACTTCTGGAATTATCTCTTCAAACAACAGTTTTTGTCAAGATGTCACTGCAGGGCTAAAAGAGTTCATAGCAACCACTCTGTCCACCCCTAGGTCATGCATTCAAGAGTCAAGGTTCTGAGGCCCCTGTGGGCCCAGATCTGGACATGCTTCCTGGGCTCTGTGGGGAAGGTGCTGACTGACCCTTTCGACTTTGCATGTTGAGAAGAAGGTGCCTGACTTTGCTACTAAAATCCTCACAGTGGCAAGAGGTCAATACCCACCAAAGAAGCCTCATCGAGATGATGCTAGGAAGCAGGCAGGGACGCAGGGAAGCCAGTCAGTGAAATGCTGACTTAATGCTGATGCCCACACAGCTGGATTGTCTATGAGAAGGAAATGGAAATTTGCTTGGAATTATTAGGAAGGCTTTTCTTTCCAAGCTTAGGGAGTTCCATCTCCTCCTTCCTTCTTCAGTCCTGGAATGCGAATATGAGTCTGGAAACTAAGCAGTCATTTTGAGCCTACGAGGTGACTAGCATAAACTCCAAAGTCACTTGCTAAGGATGACTGAGTGGATAAACGAGAGTCTGATACACACTGAAGATCTGCTGTACTAGCTCTGGACTTTTAACTTTCAGACTTTATATTTTATAAGAAAATTAAAAACCTATTCAGCCAGGCCACTGTAGTTGGGCATGTAAGGGGCAGGCTAGCGTAACTAACACACTAACACCTAGTAATAGAAATTAGTCCTAGAACTCTGCTCTCTTAATTCCTTATGCAGCACCATTCCTGGTATAGTCACAAAGACAAGATTTCCACCTTTAAGGAGCTTATGGCTGAACTGGGCTTAAAATAACACACTTAAGCAAGCAGAGCACAAGAACACATGATGAATAACACATGCTGAGCAGTAAGAAATAGACAACAATGGCAAAGATGAGTTCAAAGATCAGTCCTTGCTCCATCCTCCTGCCCCTGGGGTCTGGCTGTCGTAACCATTCTCTTTGACTTCTTCACCATTGCCTCTGCTCTGCTCTGCTCCTTTCTCTTAACTTGCAAAGGGGCTCTGCTCTGCTCTGCTCCTTTCTCTTAACTTGCAAAGGGGCTCGAGTGTCTCTTCTCCTAAAAAGAACTTTCCCTTGACCCAGTGACCCAGTGGCCTCTCCAACAGTCAGCCTCTTGCCTTTCTTCTTATCCAAATTCCTCAGATCAATGGCCTGTCTACATCTTCTCTCCTCCGATTTATTCCTCAACCTAGAGCATCTAGCTTCTGTCACGACCTCTACACTGAAACTCTTCTGTTGATATCACATTCTCTGGGTAAATCTTTGTTCTCGTTTCACTAGGTCCATGTGCTGCCTCAACAATGTTGGCCACTGCCTTCGTAAAACCTTCTTCCGTGACCTCACATTCTCCTAGTCTCTTCTCACATCTTGAAGTATGCACACTGTCTTGCTGGGCCTATAAATCAAAGCATTAGACCATACCCCAGCTAATGGCAGGACATTGTATCTCTCCCTAGGAACCAGATGTGAGCAGAGCAGCTAAGATACTAAAAATGGCAGCACTCATCCATAGCCGAACCCTGACAGAATTGCTGAAGAGCTCCTGCCACACAGGGTCCAAGGGAAAGCTCTTTTGTCTGCCCCCTGCCTGGTTCTTCAGTTTGTCAGTGGCCTCCTTGCAAATCTTCTTTTATTTTTTTAATAGCCAGAGTCAGTTTCTATTGTTGGTATTCAAAGAGGCTTAAGAGATACTTTGGTCAATGTGCATATCTCTAAACACATAAGTGCAGAGCAGGTTGTGGCCTTGGTTTGTCCCTGTGTCCCCAGAGAGCCCTCTCTTAAGGCTCAAATAAAATATCACCTCCTCCTCCATGCAGCCCTCCCTGATCTGTATCCTCACAATTATACCATGTTACTCTTTCCACTTTCTTGCCTCAGCAAGGTCCTGAACTACAGTGTCCCAGTGGCCCTTTATGGCCAACTCTAATGCTAACAATTGCAGCAGTCTATGCAGGTCCAACTGATTTGTTGGGTACAGGGCTGTGTCCTGGTCTTCCCCTAGCCTGGTATCTCCTAAATAGTGTTGTCCTGTCTCTGGTGAGAGTTCTAGAATAGTAGGACAGGACTCCTTGCAGCAAAATCAATCATAAATTTTGATCTGATTGCTGAGAAGGAACTGAAAAACAAAACCAAAAACAAACGAACAAACAAAAAAACAAAATAGTTCTAGTCTGATGATAGGACTCCAGGGGTGAGAGGAGGCTGTTCTTTCCTTTCTAGCTCACTCTCCCTTCTACCCTCCTGCTTGTTGACATTCCATGAAGCAGATGCCAGGATAGAGTTAAAGAAGGAGCAAAAAATGTGCTTGGGAATGACACCCGTGAAGGAGAAGGGCAGAAGCAAGACTGGGCTGGGGCAGCTGGCAGATATGACGCAGACCAGAAGGTCTTTGCCAGCTCATGGAGCAACAGAGTTCAGACTGCCCGTGAGGCAAGATCACTATTGAGTAGACATGGCCAAGTGCCCGTGCCCACTCTGCTTAGTCATTAGATGGAATCTGCCCTGCGAGGAGCTCAACTGAGGGCAGACCCTGAAGACGCTAGTAGCCTAAGGCTGTTAGCAAACGATATTCCTTCCCATTGGGGAGCCAGCCTTTTCTGAAGGCACCTCTGAGAACATCGCCATGTCTGCTACGCCTTCTACCAACCAGTAGTTGTCTACGGAAGTTCATGCAATAGCACAGGACCCCACACGGCTCGAGATTCTGTGGGAAGTTTCTGGCAGTGAGGCAGGGGTTACAGCTGTATTTGTAGCAAGGGAGGTTTCCCCACACCCCAGGTCCTAAAATAATTTCGAGAACTGAAAACTTTTCATTACGTTTCTGTAGCAGCAAAGCTCAGCTGTGAATTCCAGTTCTGTGTTCTTCCCTTCCTTGCTGGGCCCTGCCCTGCCCCTGAGAGACCAGACCTTGACAAAAGGATAGGGAATTGGCCCGTGGGAGACATACAAGAGAGAAAAGTTAATAACCAGAAAAACCTCCATGATACTATCACCAGTGAATCTATGTGAGGACACTGGCCAAGGCTGACCAAGCAAGAAACTGCACAGTCACCACAGCTCATGCCCTAGGCCCAAAACATGAGCATAACTATAAAAACCCTCAAGTTGTTTTCACGAGTGGCAACCCATTCAGGACCGTCCCCAGTGGGAGCTGTATTGTTATCTGCCTTTCCGTAAACCTTGCCAGGCCCTCTCCCTGCTGGCATAAGTCAGCCTGCTTCTTTAACCCTTGCAGCTTTGCTCTCAGGAGCTGGCCTGCATCTTTAAATAAGTTTCCTTCAGCTTGCTTGCTTATCGCTGCTTGTGTGCTGTGTTTCAGCTCTTTGTTATAGTCAACGCTTTGTTATAACGGCCGCATTTCCTATTCATCACATCACATCGTGTCACGTATTTGGGGGCTCATCCACAACCACCTTCCTTTGCTTACACCTCCTCTGCATGCTGCTCCGGCTGCTGATGTCTAAAACAGTGCCATGCTCAGAGGTCTCACTAGCTGAAGGAGGGGAAAAATGAATGAATTACAGAATGAGTGAAGGAATGAATGATGACCCAGGTGAAAGAATGCAAGAAGGATAAGACGACCTGAGAAAAGAACAAATTGTATAAAGATAGTTCACAACAGAACTAGCAAAAGAGTCACTTAAAAGATGAGATGATCATGTCCACGCCCTCAGGGATTCTTTGAAAAATCACTTTACTGCTTGCTTCATCCAGTGGCAGGAGCAGTATCTGCTTCCCTCCTGCCTATTCCCCAGCTATGACAGCTATTCCTTTTACTTTGCGCCTCTGGCTTTTTGGTTAAATCCCCATTCTTCTCTCAAAGGCAGCTGGGCTAAAGACACAGAGGCCGGGAGCGTGACTCTGCAGATCTCACACCAGCGATGGGCATGGGTCGCACTACCCTTTCGTTCACTCTTACTGCTTCACTTTGTCCAGCTGGCACCTGGTCCTCGTGTGCCCTCCCCCCTCCCCCCAGTTGGTCAGCGCTCAGTGGCCCTCAGGGAGAGGAAAGCAGGCAGAGGGCCAAGCTCTAGTGAACATGTGGGCCAAGCTCTGGTGGACATGCTTCTTCATGGTGGGTTCCAGAGCCTAAAATTGGGACTGATTCTGATAGCTGCTTCATCAGGAGAGTGTCCTGCAGGAATGCACCCCAGAAGAGGAGGCCATTTTCAGAAAGGAGAAGTTCAAGGTTCACATTCATGCTTTGGTCAAGACTCGCTCTATTTTTTCTTTGCAAAAGGAGGGAGTCTGAGCTACATTATTAACTCCCCGTGCATATGCAGTTTGGTGTGTATTGAGCCAGTTAAGCTGATTTATGTTGTAGTAACAACAAACCCCTTCCCTCCCCCTCCCCCCACAAACATCACAGTGACTTACAAAAACAAAGGTTTATTTTTTGCACAGGCTCCTGCCCATCATGGGTCAATTTCTCCTTGCTTATAGATTGGAAGGGGATGTTGCCTTGTGGCAGAAGGGAGAGAGATCTGGAGAGCCATTTCCTGGTTCTCACTGCTTTTGTGCAGAAATGACATGTTCTTTCCATCCATATTTTATTAGTCTAAGCAAATCATGTGCCACTTTCAAATTCAACAGTTTCAGGTTGTAAGTCCTCCTGCAGGTGACAGGCCTGATGCTGACAGAGCAAAAGCTGACAGTGTGAAGCGCACTGCCCAGGGCGCTTGCACTTACAGTGAGGAGCCAGTGGGCTAGCCAGCCGCCCAGGTGTCTAGTAAGCCATCAGGTGTGTGGAAGGCCGCACCTGTAGGGAGAGTGTAGTTTGGGTCCCTACAAGCAGCACAACTTAGTGCCTGAGGATCTAGTTTGAGTTTCAGCTCTTCTTGTGTGACCTTGAGCAAATTGCCTGACCTTTCTGAACCCCCAAATGGGCATATTACTATCTACCTCTTAAGACTGTGGTGAAAATTGATTTAGAGATCTAGCCGGTACACAATACACTAGAGATTTTATTACGGTAAAGTAGTTTATGCTTGCCTTGGACACTTGAAAAATTCAGAAAAATAGAAATAAATAAAGAAATGCAGCATTTCTTGCCATGCAAAGACAGTCAGTGCTAAAATTCTGGCTTCCTTCAAAGGATGAAGGCATGCTATTTTTAAAGCTGCAGCTGTTTCTGTGCTTTTATGGAAGGACAAGGAAGACATTTGTTTGGGAAGACACCTTAATGGGTTTATGAACTCGCCTCCCTTACCCTCCTCTGCTAGTCTGAAGAGAAACATTGAAAGAAAAGTTTTCTGAATCCTCTGTATATAAATCAAACAAATGTTTTAGTCTTCTGTTGAAAGTAGAGAAAAGCTTTTCTGTGATGGAGTTACGAAGAGAGAGAAAGAGAAGAGAGAGGGAATAAAATGGGGAAAATGGAGCCCAAGGGTCACTGAAAGACACCAAGAGGGACTGCAAGTGGGAGCCAGAGCAGCACAGGACACACGCGCGCACGAGCACAGCCGGAAGGCCTGTACACAGCGGTAGCCTACTGCCTCTCCGTAGCAAGACATCAGGCCAGTTTTGCTGAGGACCCAGCGTGCTGAGTGAAACTCAATGAAGTCTGATTTTTTTCTCCCAGCATTTCCCTGCCCTCTCGGGCACCTCCCTTTCCCTACTATTCTCAAACTGTTGATAAAGGTCTCTTTCATAAATAACAACTTGATGAGGTTGATATCTTGGGGACTGCAGGGAGGGGTCCTTGTCCTGCAAGAGGGGGCGCTTGGGGAGTTAAGCAGGTGCAGTGGAGCTGTGCTGAGACCTCTCAGGGGATGGAGAATTGAATCAAGAGGAGAATTTGGAGGAGGAGGTAAGGGACACCGCTGGAGTAAAGAAATCCCCTTTTCTCGTGGGATCTTTGAAGCCTCAGGAAGGAGACCTTAGGTTCCTGCATTTTTGTGAGGCTAGGGTTTGAGTTATATCTGGATATTAAAATGACTGTTAATTGAGCTGCATTAACTGTCAAATAATGTCAAACATCATGACAGCTATATCTTGACATAAGTATTTTATACAGTCCTGCTATCCTCATATTGTCTATCCTGTTTTTTCCCTAAGCATTATATTTTAAACATTCTCCCATATCATTAAAAACACTCCATAAACATCATTTTAGGGTATCTCTTCTTCACAGCCATTGTGTTCCCCCCTCTCTGCTCGCCCTTCCTGGGCCTCCTCCCAGCTGCTGCCCACACGCCTAGTTGCATGAATTTCTTTTGGTTGCGCTAGAGGAGGAGCCTCTGACAAGGTCCTTGGAGGGCTCAATTATGGAAAACATGGCCTGAGTCACGAGATGAGTGATGGCTGTGTCCCTCCTGCCTGTAGTGGGAGCCGTCGCAAAGATGCTTCCAGAGCGCGGGCACAATTTTGTTATTTGCCGTTGTGGTTAATGAAAAGATGAAATTGGAGCCTATGAGCACAACATGTAGGCAGCACCATAATTAGCCCTTTGGAAGGTGAAGAATCCACTTTAAAATAAAAGAAAATAGCTTTACTCCCACAATGAAATGGCTGCAATTTTCCAGCTAATGCAGAACCTGCAGTCTTTCTGTAATTATGTCCCCTAGGTCTTCTATTCACTGTAATTTCTGCTTTTCTTTTTCTCTCTTTCTCCTTTTTCTTTCCTTTAAACTCCTGAGTAAATTCCCTTTGGTACAAAGAAGGATAAATAATATTATTTGCAAACAGAAGGAGAAATTTCTTACTCACATGATGAATGCATTTTATTCTGAAGAATAAAAAATAAAAGATCAAATGATTAAGTTCTTAACCTAGCAGAGCTGTGCTGCCTAAAATTCAGCCCAAACTGTACAGGTGAGGTGTGGTGCTCTTTTTTCAAGGAAGGGCAGGCTCTCTGAACAAGGAAAGGAATTTCCTGGCAGGTGACTGGCAGCTCTGGTGAAACATCGGCACAAGGAGGTGGCATGGATGGAAGACCCAGGCGACCTAGACTCTGGCCCAGACCAGAACTTAAAGCCATCACTATACCTCTCTGTGCCTCAGTTCCCTCACTTGTACAAGTCCCTGCCTTGCAGACCTATCGTGTGCATAGGAAAGTACCTAGCATGGCACCTGAAACATGATCTACACTATTAATTGATCTCTTTACTCTGTAGTCACTGAATGAAAGAACATTTAACACATAGAGAGCCCAAGCCAAATAATGACTCATTGACTTCAGAGACTTACGACTCTAGGAATCGAGAAGATGGCCAAAGTGAGAATCTTTTGATTTTCTTAAAACAACACTTTGAGTTTTGCAGCAAACAATCTTGCCGGACAGGTGCTGTTATCCTGTTTTACACTTGAGGAGATTCAACAACTTGCCCAAGGCCATGTGTCTTATAAGTGGCAAAGACAAAACTTCCATTCCATTCCAGCTCCAGAGTCTCTGCTTATTTCTTTGAATTTCTGCTCAGATCCTGTCCTGGATCTTTTGTGCGCTAATTTTTCATGTGCAAAAAAGTCATGTTGCTTGTCACCGTGGTCACATGCATGGCATTCGTTATCGGACAGACCAGATTCAAGGTCCAGACCGCTCAACTCCTGGCTGTGACTTTAAGCAAGGAACTTAAACACTGCTGTGCTCCACCGACAATATAAGAGCTCTAATAGAACCAGTGTCATAGATGTTATGGACATAAATGAGGTAGCTTTTGCAAAAGCAAGTGCAGCACCTGGTGTCTTGTAAGCCTCCAGTAGAAGAACAGCTTTAATGATACTTCCTCCTTTGCTGTTATGAACATTCACTGAGGTCACACACATGCAGGCTTTTTCACTTGGAAAACTTTGATTTGTGTTGGCCCGAATTGCAAATTTTGTTCCACCAACTTTCATGCCCCTTCTGATAATAATGGCCACCAACTCCTTGTAACCCAGTGTGAACAAGCCATCCGGCTCCCATTAGTGCTGGACTGTCCCGGGACTGGGAGGACAGTTACCATATAAAGATGTTTGCATGAGGCTCAGCAACCAATGCAGAGGATTAAGCAGTAACCCCTTTTCCTGATTAGTTTCATTGCAATTCCTAGTCAGACAGTCCTGGTCTCACAGCACGGGCTCCAGGAGACCTGTCAGGTAGGAGGAGGTGGGGCAGGTGAGCTGTCATTAAAAATTCACTACAGATCACTAGCAAACAAATAGTGCCCTTTGGGAAGACTGGAAATTGACTGTAGTGTCAATTTACTGTCCCTGCCTAGGAATCTAAGTCCTGATCTGGGCATAGAGAAATTAGTGTCTCAGAGTCAGGTGGTAGAAAGTCAGACAGGGCAGGGCTAGAAGGAGGTAAGACCTGTAGAGATCAAGACTTCCTTCCTTCCTCCCTTCCTTCCCCCCCTCCTTCTCTCCCCCAC
>JAGFMF010011830.1:22385919-22399441 GCA_019455555.1 Galemys pyrenaicus | reverse complement strand
CCTTCCTTCCTTCCTTCCTTCCTTCCTTCCTTCCTTCCTTCCTTCCTTCCCTCCTTCCTTCCCTCCTTCCTTCCCTCCCTTCCTTCCATCTTTCCCACAAATAATTCTTGACTCCCAGTTGAGACATGTTACCTCTAGGCCCTGAGTTAAAGAATGAATCTGATTCAGCTTAGGCCTTAAGGGGGCAGAGAAGTTAAGGCAATGAGACTCAGTAACTAGCCATGGGAGCACAGAGGGAGTGTAATCTTGCTGCTGGCAGATGGGTGGGTAAGTCCAGGAATTCATCCAGAAGAAATGGCATCTGAACTGAGCTTTGAAGAGTGTTGGGTAGACAGTGTCAGGATTAGAAGAGTCACGGCAATGGCTCGGTGGCATTTAGGGGATACAATTAATTCAACATGAGTAGAGGGAGAGGGTGGCCAAACAGGAAAGCAAGTTCCTCCATAGTCAGAGAGGCAGACTGGGGTTAGGACTGGGGCTGGATGGGAAGCATCAACTAAACCAGGCTGTGGCCTATCTAAGGACCTCAAATCTTGATCCTGCCACTTTGCTATTTTGATGAGAGCCATTATTTTTATGTCCAAGTCTTAGTTTCACCATCTACTTAAATGAGAATTCTAACATCCTCATAAGGATAAATCTCAAAGCCATTTCTGGACTCATTCAGGACTCTGTAAATGGTACCTCATTGTTTACCCCAAGTTCAGGGATTGGAGAGTGTAGAATTGAGTCTAGCCAGTACCCCCTTCTCTCTGGCAAAGTCATCTATTGAAATTCATGTTGAGCCTGGAAATATGAAACCTATGGTGCCCTCCAGTGAGCTCCAGTTTCTAGCTTCACTATTGGGGTGTGCAGTTGAAGCTGGTGGCCTCTGGTTTTGTGAAGCCGGGAGGGAAGAATAGTCACCAGTTGAGGACTTTGACTTAGAAGGAATGGATGTTAACAGACTGACATGGGCTTTGTTTCTATCTTTTTACTAGAACAAAAACTCTTTGAAGGGAAAAACAGGCTACACACCCAGCAATGTTCAGAGCACAGAGCTCATTGGGTGCTGGTTGAATGAATGCACGAGCTGTTTGCTTCTCTTTGTTTTCTGTTTTTCCTCAGCATCCTATGGTTATAATACCCACTCAGGACCATAGGAGGCCCTAAGTCACCGGGTCTGGGGAGGTTTTCCTGGGAAGCAAGTCTTCCCATGCCGCACAGGGTCAGTGCCCACATGCCTGGCTCCATCTCTCAGAAGAACCCCTTTCCAGACTCTGAGCAGAGAGGTTCCATCCTGTCTTCCCACCATGACCTGAGACAAACTGGTCCTTCAGAGGCCATGTCCTGGCTATGGTGTGACCATGGCTATGGTATGGTACTTCACTCAGAGGAGCAGCTGTGGCTCCGAAGGTTCTGGAATCCATCTTTACTCTCATGCTTCCAATCAGTTCAGCCTCCTCTTCAGGAAGCTGACTCTGAACTCCTCCTGGCCTCCTTTTCTATCTTTCGTAGCATGGTTCCTAGACTGCATTTATGTTGGGACTTGGTAGAATCTAGAGCAATACAACAGCAGACACTAAAGGGAGAGTGGATAACTCTGCTCTGCTGCGAGGTCAAGTTCAGGGTGCTGTTCCTACCATCTTGTAAAGCACCCTTCCCACATCCAGATCTAAAAAGCACTAACAAGTGGCGTGGCTTCTGCTGAAGGTCTTTGGGGAGAAGAGGGGGAACATTACATCACATGTCATGTCAAACTTTTACAGCCATCTTCTTTAATAAATTCTTTCATCAGCAACCACTTCCTGCTCCTTTTCCTAAATATCCACTCTTCAGCCCCTCCAGCCATGCTCACTTTGTTCCCCACCCCAGAGATAGCACAGGTACAACTCCAGGAAGACCCTTCACATTCTGGGCCACAGGTCTGGTGTCACCTGTTTCTTGTGACGCTTATTTGGTGGCCTGCTCTACTGTCTTATAAAACCCAACCCTGAGCTGCCATCCCTTCAGATCATGGCTCTGTAGAAACACGTGCCCTGCTCCCAAACCTGGTCCTCCACCACTAGGCAAAACCACTACCTAAAAGTGACGTTTCACCTATGTGAGTGTCACCCATCCCTCCTGCAGGTAGGGGGCGCCACCACAAGGGACTGTGCTTGTGGTGTTCATTTTAAGTGTGGGCAAGCACACTTGAGCGTGAGGTGCGACGATAAAGCTCCCACAGTTGGCAGGAGACACAGCTGGTGACCCCTTCCTCATTGCCTGGTGCTTGCCTTCCAGTCTGTTTGGATGGTGGGAGGGGAAAATCATGCTCTACGTTTGTATTTTATTTTCTGTTTATCATGTGTTTGTCATGATGCTGTGCACATACTAGAGATAGCGTGGAGGAGACCATGACAGCAAAGATCACACGCCTTCAGATTATCCTACCCATGATCACGTGTCACCTTCTTACTCCACGTCAGGGAGTCACACAGTGATTTCCGGCAGAGACTCTGGCACCTGACAGCCTGTGACCCAACCCAGTTCCACCACCAGCTGGTGACTTTGAGCGTGTGTTAACCCCTCTGTGTCTCAGTTTTCATATCTATAATTTTGTGATAATTACCACATATAATTATTGTGATTTCATAAATTAATAGGTACAAACACAGAACAGAGCCTGCATTTTAGTAAGTGCTATCTGAATTCAGGTTGTTATTGTAGCTAAAAATATTAGGTGTTCATTTTCTAGCTCGAATAGTCGAAAGAAGGATAATAAAAGGAACAGTAGTTAGATTCTGCTCATGCAAGAGGCTTGGAGGCCTGGGCAATGGTTTTGAGGGTATTTTAACAACTTTGCTGATTAGTGAAAAACAGAATTGATCAGTATGCTAAACCTTTCCAACCCTGGTCTACGTGCAGATTCAATTATAACCACAGTCTAACTCACACCCCTGGCTGCCCCAGGGAGCACAGAGGCACCCAGAGGCTACCCCCACCCCAGCACTCATGCTATTTTGCATACCTGGAACAAGCCAAAACAATGAGAATGGCAGACAAAGTCAGGAATTTTTTCCTCCCTTGCGACTAATAGAAAAATAGAGTTCCCTAATGGAATAAGTGAATTTAGTCTTCCATTACTTTAGGACAACCACTAAAATTAAAAAATGGATTCCAAATCCTCAATAAATGGAATTCCCATTGAAAACTCAAGCTACAGTAAGAAGGCAGTCTTGACATCAAATCCGTGACTGGAGTTTTTAAATAAATGGATACTTTTGTGAAAAAATATAATAGCTATCAAATCATGTGCCCAGCTTCTACAAAAGACTGAGAGATTTCCCCTGTGTCCCTATTTTCCTGCTCTAGAATACTGTTTCATGACTGGGGAGAGGCAGTTGGGCATTCACTGTTGAAGGACACCTCCATTCCAGCTTCTAGCAATAAAATAGCCAAGATCGTGACAATGGGTAAGAATGGTTTTGGAATAAGTTCTTCCCCTCCCGCTTTCACTCGGTGGCATTCATGCCCCGCCAGCCCTGCTCAGCCTCTGAGTCCAGGCAAAGGGCAGTTCCTCCTGAGGAGAACGCCCTGGGGGATGGTGTGTCCAGTTCATAACATCATGCACCATTTGTGCTACGTGTGATGTGGTTCAAATTCACAAGTCCAACCAGTAAAAGCAAGATAGAGATTCTTGGGAGGAAGCAGGGATTTTCCTTTCATTACAGTGAAGTCAAAACCTACACATTTGCTAACACCTGCCTCCCCAAGCCTACGCCTCTCCGCCCTAGTTCCAACGGGGTGGCTCCATGGCTTTAATGGGCTGTAAGGGAGTTCATTTTTGTTAATTTTGCCACCAACCATTTCTTCACTGGTTTAAGCGGCCTGCAGACTGTGATTTGTTAGTTCTCATTAGAAGGGAAAAGGTATAGCCCCACACTCCGTGGCTTTCATAAATCACATTTGCAGGTGGCTTTAGCATGCGAGGACATTTCTGAGCACAGGGCCTGACATGAATAATCCCAAGGATGTGGATCTGTGTCGGGCAGCCACTCTCAAAGCACTTTTCCCATCCCATCTGTGATTCACTGAACATTCGTGCTGAGGCACAGACAAAGGTGAATTAGTTCCAGACAAAAATGCATCAATGCTCTATTGAATAGTCAATTATTAAACACATAATGGGATCTGTGGTTAGCAAGGCATGCTGAAGATGTGCCATGTTTGCACAATTTTGAACTGGAAAGGAAGGCTGGTGTGGAGGTTTTGAAAAGTGAAACAATTCAGTGGTATTTATGGTAAACTCAGAAACACACATCTTTCCTTAGTGGTCAACATGTGATTTCTTTCATTATTCACATCTTCTTCCACTTCTTCCTTTAATCAGAACTTGTGATCAGTTCTTGAAGCTTAACAGCCAGTCATTCTGGAGGAGGCACATACAAAGTGGTATGTATCCAGGGATCTTTATACTTTTGGTTTGTTTTGGACTTTTTCCAACTTACATGTGACTATGGAGATTTGTGCTCAGGAATTTACCGCGTTTCCTTCAAACTGGCACATCGGTAGCTTGTCTTCCTTCTGGCAAGTGATCGCAAAGCACCATCTAACAGCTGATCTCCTCCATGTAGACTGTCTTCTGCATCGACTCAGGCCACCTTGGGATTGGAGAGACTACCTGGTAGTTTGGATTCAGAACTCTGTCCTGGCAGCTCAAGCCAGGCACTTAACACAAGGCCAGGCACAGTTGCTTCCTGCAGCGCTGTCAGGCGTCAGGGTTGCCTCTAGGTTTTGCTAGAAGTTCTGTGTTTTTGAGAAAGCCACCTCCCTTCTTGGCTTGACTTATCTCTGAAATGGACAAGGTGGTTTTGAAAAAGATAATTAAGAAAAGGTCTTCGGTTATTCATTCATCTCTCAAAATCAGATGCCAACTTTTAGATGTGCATGTGGTTCACTCGAGAGTCTAAATTCACTGTGGGCATAAACACAAGATGATTTCATAGTTCTTTAATCATTGCCTTCAACTGAATATGTCTACTCTTTTCTATCCTTAACAATATCTTAGAAGATTCTGCCACTTTCCTGTCACTTTCAGTTATTAGAAGTTGGGTCCAATTTAACTTTATCCTGAAACTTCATTTCAATCCCTCCTTTCTTCCCCAAGTGAAGATTTTACCTATGTGCTATGGTCTGAATGTTTGTGTTCCCCTAATTCCTATGTTGAAATCCTAACCCCTGAGCATGATGGGACTAGTAGTTGGGGTCTTTGGGAGGTGCTTCTTGAAGTTGGAGGCTTCATGCATAGAATGAGTGTCTTATAATAGGGAACCCAAATAGCTCTCTTACCCCACTGTGTGAAGATACAGAGGCGTCTGCAGGCAGGAAAAGGGCTCTCCCCTGGTCATGCAGTGTCCTGATCTGAGACTTTCAGCCTCCGGACCTGAGAAATAAATTTCTGCTGTGCATAAACCACTGGCCTGTGGCATTTTGTCACAGCAGTCCCAGCCAACTAATACATTAGGACTTTAGGCACTTGTAGAAGGGATGCAGGTGTGGTTTGTTTTCCAGCTTGGCACCTCAGAGTAGGGGACACAAAGTTCGCACTTCAGAACTTGCTCCACTGCATCTTGTGGGTTCAAGGAGGAGGAAATGAGGGAGTATATTTCCCTTGCCCCCATAACTGGTTAGGAGAGAGGTTGAGACTCAGACTTCCCTGAGGTCCTGATTCTAACTGAAAGCTGATATGGGGATGCCCACTTTGTGATGGACTTTGCCTTTGGGGACAGTTTTCCAGCTTTTCATATTGTTCCCTTTTCCTAAAGGGACATAAGTATTTCCTTCATTTCTCCAGAGTCCAGGTTTCTAACACTTTTCTGGATGGGGCAGGGATCATTGTATTTCTTGGGCCACTGGTTGGGGGACAGTCTGGAGCATCCATAAGTGCCTCTACCTCAGTGTTCTTCCCAGAACCACAAGGAGGAGAGGCCTCTAGCACAAGTCATGGGTCACACGCGAGCGCAATGGTACTGGGCCCTTTCCACCAGGATCCTGTGCTGGCCTAGGCTGCTACAGTCAGCCTCCCACCTTCAGAAATTCCTAACAGAGAAGCAGGTGGCAATGGCTACTCAGACATGCACCCTAAAGTGCAGGGAACACAAGCTTTCCAAAATATATCCCAGCTTCTGCTCCATCCAACATCAGCACCAAGGACCTTTGGGTGCTCCCCTCCACGCCTTTCCTGGGTGCTGCCATCCCACAGCCTCCTGGGTCTCCATGCCTTCATTTTTGGATCCTCATATGCCTGTCTGTGGTGATACATGCGGTCCTCTTCTCCTGCCTCCGTTTCCTTTGAACATTCTTCCTCGCTCACCTTAGATAGATCAATAAAGGGCAAGGTTGCTTGAGGTTGTTCTTCCCCTTCTCCCCAAGCCCTGGGGTGGATTGAGGTGTCTGGCTTTATAATGCGGCATGTGCAGTGACTCTGTCCCTTAGCATTGTACTTTGCTGACAATACTGGAGACACTAATTACATCTACACTCAACATTTTGTTACTATGTCTGTTTGTAGTTTTTCTAATTTCATCAGATCCTCACAGAACCACTGGACTCAAAAATGATTAAGTAATTCTTAATCACATATTACTGAAATATTGATGTCTACTGGACTTCTGGTTCTCAAAGTTTGTGATTTTAGTTGGAACAGAGGTGTGCTTGTGTTTTGACATTAACTGTGAGGATATAAGGTGAAGTCACTCTCCAGCATCTGTTCCTGTGGCACAGACTAAGGTTGAAAGCAAGTTCTGATGGGAAGTCCCATGTTAAAAGGAACCAACCCTATGCTGCTGAGTGGGGGCAGGGGCTCTATGGTGGGGTTGTGGGGGCTCATAGCTAAAGGGTCTCCTTCCCCTCTGAGTCAGGTTAGTCAGTAAAACACCCCCAAGAGATGGTTTCCATGAAGATGAAAGAGAAGGCCTGTGGGATATGCCAGGTGGAGGGAGACCAGAAGACCGAAGGCACCCTGTGGCTGACTCCACTCAGAAGTTGAGGAAGTAATGTTCTGTGACCTGAACTGCTTCCAGTCTTATTTACTTCCCTTTGAATGTTTAATGAAGCTTAATCCAGAGGTCCATTGTCTCTTAGTTCTACCTCCAGACAAGAGGAAAGGAAATTTGCATCTGAATTACCCTCTCTTGCCCTCCCTTTCCTCTGCTCCCCTCTCCTCCCCTCTTCTGGTATATTTTTCATATACTTCCCTTCAGACACTACTAACATGGGGGGGTAGCAGTTCTTACTCAAATTTCTTATTTAGCGTAAGTTAAGCTCTATTGTGGTAACAAGCCAAACCCCAAATCTCAGTAGTTTAGCAAAACAAGAGTGTATTTTTCATCTGTCATGGGTCATTAAGGGCTAGCCTCCACCTGGCAATTCAGAATGCCTCCATTTTGAGGCACCTTCATATCAATGCATGTTCTTTAAGATCTCCAGGGCCAAGGAAGAGAGGGATGGAGCAGATCTCCTCTTCAGTCAATCTTGGATGCCTTGGGCTTTAATTTCTTTAATGAGTGCTGCATTTTTTCACAGGTACTAGATATTTATCATGTCCTGGGGATATTTCTAACTCTGCAATACATTACTGTAATGTACTTGCCCAATAATGTTACAATGAGTTAGGATGGGACTTGCCTGAACCACAGATCTGAAAATGACACTGTGCATTTATATAGCTCTTTTCTTTTCTAAGAACTTTCAGGTTTATCATTTCAAATCACTTCTCCAGTGTCATTTTGAGGAAGGATGGTTCACTTCCTCCCTTTATGGCCAGTTGGAAAAACCAGGCTCATGTGAGCTCTGTGACTCACCTGTGTGCCACAGGTATGACTGGCCCAGTCAGTGGTGCAATAGTGAAGTTAGGGGGATGACAGATGGGAGGAACTATCATGTGCCTCTTAGACCCTGTCACACTTTCCTCTCACCCACTTTCTGTCCAAGCCAATCAAAGTGTGTTCTTTAACCATTGTCTGACCTTCTGTGAATGCTGCCACCACAGATCTTGCAGAGAGCTGAGCATCCAATTTAATGATGTGGAATAATTCTGTAACTCCTATTGAATATTTAGTGATTCCAAGTGGAGCATATAGAGTTTTGGGTGGGGTGACTGAATCCTTCCTTGAAATTCCTAGAAGTTCTTAAGATTCTTGAAAATATGTGAGAACTATCAACAGTAAGAGCTTTGGCATTTAAAATTATGAAATACAAATCACGTAATTTTATTTGGTATGAAATGATATAAAATTGCAATTTTTGAAACCAAAGGAGATGTGAAAGCAGAGACTGAATTAAACAAGGTAGTTTGCACACATATATTTATTCCTACTCCCTTCTGCAATAACAATAAAATGGCAGAAAAAAGAATAAAATTATATAAATCAGCCAAGATAAAGAAAATAGGAGCAAAGATGACAGTGGGTAAGAGAGAGTCACACATGTGGGAAGATGGAATGTGGGCGGTGGGAACAGCTGAAGAGCATGTGACTGAAGCGGGGACCCTATGAGGACCTGACTGGCTCACACCCGGAGCTGAAGTTCAGGTAACTCTGAGGACAAGGTAGGTCCTGAGGTAGGTCCAGCTGAGGACTCGAGCTGGGTAGACAGAATACAAGTCTGTATAAGGAGCAGGTAGAAACTTGGGCCTCTTCTTATTTGAGAGCTGTGGCAGAAGGCCCTGGAGAAACTCCAGGTTGGTCATGAACTCAGGAATCCCAACTCAGAAGACAGGGGCTTTCCAGAGAGCACTGAAAACAGAGGACTCAAGCCAGACTATAATTGACAAACCCTTTCCTTTGCTCAGACCCCACAAAGATGTGGACTGCCTATTTTATGATCTCCATGCAGAAGTCAGGGGAATGATATCAGAATGGAGAACAAGAGCGGAAATAAAACCAAAAAAAAAAAAAAAGCCCAGAAAGGAAAAGATTATGGATTCAGTCTACAAGGCTGAAATCTAACTAATAGGAGTTCCAGAAAGAGAGGACAGAAAAAATTGGTGGGAAGAAATTACCAGATGTAATAAAAGTACCTTTCCCAGAACTGAGGAACTTGAGTTTTAGATAGAAAGGGCTGTCACATGCCCAGCACAGTGGATGAAAAATGACCCACACCAAGGTCAAAGTACCAGAGATAGAACAAAGATCCTAAAGCCTTTCTGAGAGAGCTGGGGAGAGTGAAATGAAGGGAGGGACAGGAAGGAGGGGTGGAGGGATGGGCTAGGGGAAGGGGGAGAGAGAGAGAGAGAGAGAAATAAAAATGAATCAAAATGGTATCAGACTTGTTAGCAACCCATGTAGCTAGCAAATAAGAACAATGCTTCAGAATCTTTAAGGGAAATGCCTAGAATTATATAGATTAACCAAATACCCAAGAATAGAACTATTATCACTGGTGTACCATTTTTTTTTAAATAAGGGTATGCTACACAAAAATGCAGGCATCACAAAGAATAATAATAACAACAAAAAACAAAAGCAACAACCAAAAACTATAGGATTCAGGAGACAGAAGAGCCAACACAAACTAAGGTGAAAGGAATTTGCGAGTTGGTACCAAAAGATGTCCTGGGTGACAGCTGTGCAGCAGCTGCAGAGGTCAACTTTGTAGACTAGAGCAGAAAGATGGGGGGATCCAGGAGATGAGTTACCAGAAAATAGTGTCACCCAGAGACTGTGTCTCATATTTGACTGTAATGAGAGCTGTTTCACAATTGGGTCACTGTTTAGCATAAATTAGTAAAGGATGTTCAGAAAACATGCCAATGAAAGGTCTGGAAAACTTCAGGAAAAATGAAAATGTGCAATAAAATAAATGTAATTACATGATACCATTTGTGTCAGTCATGGCCAATATTCATGTGGTTCTAGAAATGTAATTCAGTTGTGATGTGGTTTTAGTAATTCAGTTGTGATGGGATTCTAGAGAAAGAGCAGGTGAACTTGGGATGGTGGGAGAGAGGGTGAGAAATAGGGGACTCAGTCCTCACCTTTTGTAATAGAAGTTGACAGATAATAACATAATACAGATGAAGGACTATATAAGTAGTTTAGCAAGATGAAGATCTCTATCAGAGAAAACATGCAGAAGAATGGAAATTTTTTTCCTCTGAGGAGCAGGACTGGCATATGAGAAGAAGTGAGAGGATCACACAGGGACAAATCTAGGTTTTGTGATGTCTGAAACTTACAAAATTTAAGAACCCTTTAAAAAGAATTACATACATAACATTAGGAACAAAGATTTAGGAGGGGTTTGTCCAAATCATGGCCCTTGAAGATTAAGCATCGATTGCTTTATGGTGCAGCCACCTCTGAAGTCAGCAGATTCTGTTTGCCATTGTAGAATTGATGGCATTATTTATTGCTGATTACCAGGCATGTGCATTATTTTCTATAAATTTACAAAGAGAGAAAAACTATGAGCACATTTCTAAAATTTAACCTAAGGCATTACTTGGATTGAACCATTTCCGCTAACTCTCAGCACCAAGCCATTTGTACAGGTTGATATTCACTCACCTCTTTGCATTGCTTGATGTACAAAGTTCGTCCTCTTCCATTTGCAAAGGATTAAAAGAATTTTCCCCTAAAACTTTGTGTTTGATAAGCCAAGAGCCCTAACCTAATATATTAAAAAATATGTTCCATTTTTTATTCACCCCTGTATCCAAGGTCCACTTATGCAGGGTTTCTTGACACCCCTAAACTCTAGCAGCCATCACAATGTTGATCAGTTATCCTGAGGAGTAGAAACCCTTATTTTAAGGGAGAACTCTGTTGATGCCTTAAATGCTCCATTTCCTTTTGTAGTAGAGGGAGGGAAGAGGTATCAGAAGGCTGCAAATTTTCATCTCTTGAATATTTTGATTTCAGCTTCCCCCAAGTCATCTAAGAAAAACATCATCATTCTGTCAGAATGGTTCAGTTTTCTTTAACCATCCAAAATATTTTAGTTGCAATCAATGACAATGCACCGAACATTAACTTTGTCAAGGGTTTTGTATGGAGGGACCCCAAATGAGTAACATTTGATGCTGCTTTTAAAGACCCTTCCTCCACCCCCTGGGGTCTTAAACTTGGCCAGTTCAACTCAGTCTTCAAGCTGCCCTTTCCCCATCTTTTCTGCAGCCCAGACTGTGCTCTGAGTGTGAGATTCATACAGTTCCTACCCACTCAGAAGGATCTGTCTTGTCCTGCTAAGTTGTCCTGCTTCTGAGAAAGTTACAGGCCATCTGTGAACATGAAGCAGTCCTGTTTAAAGTATGGAGCTGGGTGGAATGATATTCAGAGAAAGCAAAAGAAATGATTCTAATTAGGGAATTTCTTGAAATTGAGAGTTTTGTCATTTTTTTTTGACCAGTGATTCCCTAAACTTAAAAACAAGTGAAGAAACAATATTAAGAGTACAGTTGCTTATTTATATGCACATTATTGGTCCCAAACACATCACTACAGTTTCCCCCTTGCTGGGGTATGTACTGGCTGACTCTTGAGATAGGGGTCCCTGAAAGACCTTCTAATAAACCATTAAGAACCAGTGTGAAGTCCTTTTTCCAGAAAGCTGTCCAGGATATCCAGATTGAGCAAAACTTTTCTACTATGCCCCAAACCTCCTGGGAGGCTCTCTGTAAGTCGGAGGATCACTAATGATAGAAACTGCCTGTTTCTCCCACCAGACCTGATTAACTAAGGTGAGTGTATGGTTTGGGGAATGCTGTCAGAGCCTGTACCTGGCAGACACTCAGAGGATGCTTCTGACACTGCACAGGGCACAGTCTGTGATCTGGTCTCATGGATATCAATGATTCAATTGACTGACTGGGCGACTGTGTGGGGATGATAGAATAGATGGATACGTGAAAGACTGGGGGTACACAGAAGGTCCCCCAGATGTAAGTCACTTGTAAATGTGGTATCCCTGGGCCAAGGTGGGCCTCTGGTCCCAGAAGTGGTACCACCTCTCGAGGGTCTCAGGCTGGGTCCCATATTACTGCTATGACTGGAAGAAAGATGGCTGCCAGTGACCCCTTACACATGCCCAGTGCAGGTCTGGCTGGTGAGAAGTGGGTGATCAAGAATGCTGGTTTGTGGGGTACATGCTTACACTTGTCCTCCAAGTACCTTTATGTCTGTCCCTCTAGCTGTCCAATGAATTACATTTTCTATCTCAATTTTAGAATAATGTGACCAATGTAGTACGATTTGAGATATGAGAAACATGTTAAAATGTATATTTATAGATTAGACTAGAGTAAAATTTTTATAAATCCTAATATTATTGAAAGATAACTTATTTAATAAAGGAAGAGTTAAAACTGAAGCAGGAAAACAGCTAAATTTAAAAATGAGCGCATGATCTGAATCATTTCCTAAAGAAGCTATACTACTGGCCAATAAGCACAAGGAAAGATGCTCAACATAAGTAAATCATTAAGAAATGACATATCAAAACCAGGAGATGCTAGTTCATACCCACAAAGATGGCTGCATCAAAAAGACAGATAATATGTGCTGCTAAGAATGTGGAGAAACTGGAGTCCCCTTACATGACTGGTGAATATATAAAGTGATACAGACACTTTGGAGACAGTACCTCTAAATGTTAAACATAGCACTACCATATAACCCAACTATTCCATTTTTAACCATATATACCCGAGAGAAATGGTACTCAAATGTTCACAGTAGTGTTCCCCACAATAGTAGAAGCAACCCAAATGTTCATCAACTAAAGAATGGAAAAAATGTGGTATATCCCTACAATGGAATTTTATTCAGCCACAAAAAGGAACGAAGTACTGATAAATGTTACAATATGGAACATAAGTGAACTTTTAGGCTAAGTGAAAGCAGCCAGTCACAAAAGACCACACAATGTAAGATTTTATTTATACTGAACATTCAAAATAGATAAAGTGACAGGAGTATATCAACTGCCTAGGACTGGGGAGGGGGACTAGTGAGTGAGGACTAGTGGGTACAGGGTTTCTTTCTGGAGTGATGAAAATGTCAGAAAGTTGATTGTGGTAATCGTTGCACAACTCTGTGATTATGCTGAAAACCACTGAGTTTTACACTTTATGTTGGTGAGTTGTATGATATATGAATTATATTTCAATGAAACTGTCAGGAAAAAAGTCTGAAGAGGGCATCTTCTCTCTGGAACCTGTCTGATTTCAGAGACTGACGTAAGAGTCTCCCTAGTCACTGAACCCAGACAGGGCTTCCACAAGGGCCCAGGCTGTGCTACTAGGCCTCATAAGGTGGCAGGTCAGTCACTCCCGTTTGGACTGTGAGTTCTGTGAGGGAGAATTGAATACCTTCTGACAAGATTCCCCCTTTAAAGGAAGCACGTGCTGAGAGCACTTGGAAGTTTTTTGTGTTTACCGGTAACTGCTAAGAAGTGATAAATATCGGGCCTCCCTGGTGGCGCAGTGGGTTAAGCAACGCACTATGAAACAAACCGCAGTCACTGCAGCATGAGTTCGATCCCTGCTGCCGGCCAGGGAGGG
>JAGFMF010011830.1:22306236-22375700 GCA_019455555.1 Galemys pyrenaicus | reverse complement strand
CCCTCCCTCTCTCTCTCTCTCTCTCTCTCTCTCTCTCTCTCTCTCTCTCTCTTTCTTCTGTTGGGGTCTCTGGAGTTTTTCTTACACTCTTTGGTTTACACCTCACCATCCATATAGGCCCCCTCTCCAAGTTTGTTTATTCCTTAGCTGTCTATTTTGTTCCCCATCTATGAACCCCACACCCATTTTCCCGCAAGCCCCTATAAGCTCTTCTTTTGAGTTTTACTAAAAACTTAAATATGTATGCCCCCTTATAAAGTAACTGGAGTAGTTTTATGCATGCTTAGCTTTTAATTTATTTAAAAAGAATTCTCCCATAAAAATCTATTCTGTTTCTGACTTTTCCCACTCAAATCCATGCTTTTAAGAACTATCCATGTTGATTTATGTGCATCTAGTCTACAGCTCCTGACTGCTGCCTGATATTTTATTCTTCAGCACATTTCACTCAATTATCCCTCTAGTGATGGAACCCCAAGTTTAACTTACTACTTTTAGAAATAATAACATTGTTGACAAACATCCTTATACTGGTTTTCTTATTAGATCTGTGGAAAATCTCTGGGTTCTATAAGTGGGAGTGGAATTGCCAGATCATAGGATGAAAATACCCACAATTTTACTAAATTCCATTAAATTGCTTTCCAAGACAGCTGTAAAACTTAAAACTCTCAGCAAGTTGTGCACATGTGTTCCCAGCTCCTCAGGTCCTTATCAGAACTATGAATTTCCCACTTTTCTAATTTCCACTACTCTGATGATGCAAAGCACAGTCTCATTCATGATTTAATTTCCATATTTTTGATTACTGGTGAGTAAGAGCACCAACTCATTCATTTTCTGTGAATTGTCTATTCATACACTCGTCCTTTAAGAAATAGTTGGTTTTCCCGTCTTTTTTCTTGATGTCTTGGAGTTCCTGGTAAAGTCTAGAGTCGATGTTAATCCACTTTTGGTGTTAGGTATTGCAGTATCTTCTTCCAGGCTGTCACAGAACTGATAATTTTGTCGGTGGTGCTCTTTGTTAAACCTCATAGCTACCAAGTTTTGATATCTATACTCAAATACCCAAAGTCACAAGCCCAATGATGGTATTTAGCCTTATAGTTTATGATTTGAGGTATTTGATCATAAATATTCAACTGTATTTTCTTCTGTAAGGTTTGTAGCTTTATTTTCCTTGCTTAGGCATTTACTCCATCTGGCATCTTTTGACACAAAGTAATTATCTAGCTTCTTCTTCCTCTTATGACAAGGCAGTTTCTCAAGACCACTGACAAAACAATTTTTCCTTCTCTCATTTTCTATGATACAACCTTGATTATTGATAAATTTCCCATATATACTTGACAGAAGCTGCCCCTCAGTACACAGTAACCCTCAACTGCATTTCCAAGTCCTATCCAGGCAATTCATTTTCTAAACCTGCAAATCCAATTCATGAGAGATCAGGATTGTGATGGGTGCTGTGCTTAGAAAGGATTGCTTTCAGATTCAGTTACTCATCTTGGGACTGTTGTAAGATTCAACAGGATGATAAAAAAGATCTCAGATGACCTCAGTCTGGCTCAAACTTGGTTCAAATCTGGCTACACACACATGTGAGATTATGTAGAGCCATACGTGGGTCACAATGGTTTAAATTTGAAGCCTACTTCTACCTGTGAACTGGGAGACCTTGTGAAAAATCACTTAATTTCTATGAGCCTTAATCTTATAATTTGTAAATGGGAGGTTAGGAGTACCTATCTCATAGTGCTGTCAAGAACATGAAATGAAGTGTTTTACACATTTCCTGGCAAATGCTTAAAAACTATAGTCACCTGGGTGCCAAAAGGAAAATCTTCACGGAAAAGATGATGTTTGAAAGATGAATAGATGTTTGCTAGGCAACTATACTGGCTGGGCTTCTGAGTGGGAGGGAACAGTTGAACAAAAGCCCGAGGTGTGGAATAACCTGACATTTCAAGAAACTCTAAGTAGTTTGGTTTGGCTGGAACCTAATGCAGGGAAGAAGAGGGACGTGCATTTTCTGTGGCATACACAGACAGGAAATTATAGATTGTCTTAGATTGTTCTCTAATTGCTTTGTATATAGTCTGGTCAAAGATGGCTCCTTCCTAGGGTCTGTCTAATGCTATGTTTAGTGTCTAGTGCTCTACTGGCATGAGGAGCAGGTTAGATAGACAAGATTTGCCTCTTCAGATTCTGGGTTCAGCCTTCAACACAACAGATTGTGGCTGGGCTGGCAGGGAGGCTTCAGAAGTCTTGGTCTCGGGTAATTCCCTGAATCAATATTCCTAAAGAACTTTAGCCTACTCATGGTCAGAGTCCTTCATTGCCTCTCTACAAGTTGGAGATAGGCGGCCATCCAGAAGCAATTCCATTGTCCCACAACTTCTTCAACCACTGCCTGCCATCTAGTCCCAGGCCAATGCCACTGGTTTTCATTTTCTTTTACAATAGCACTCCACTTTGCATTAGGATTTGGTCAGAAAGTGCAGCAATGGTGTTGTCATAGAATAAAGAATTAGACTGTCCCTAATTGTAGGAGGACCTGGGAAGAAAGGGTTTGGGCCATGGGATGAATTATGTTCTCCCAAAACTCACCCTAATCTCTGTATCTCAGAATACGACTCTATTTGGAGATAGGGGCTTTAACAAGGTAATTAAGATTAAATGAAGTCACTAGGGCAGACCCTAATTCAATCTGACTGGTATTCCTATGAGAAGCAGAGACTAGGGCACAGGCACATACAGAGGGAATTTCAGGTGAAGACATGTGGAAAAGGCAGTCATCTGTAAGCCAGGCAGAGAGGCCTCAGTCAAAACCAACCCTGTTGACAACTTGATCTTGGATTTCTCACCTGCAGAACAAGAACACCTATTTCTGTTGTTTATGTGACACAGATTGTGGTACTTTGTTATGGCAGCCTGAGAAAGCTAAGTACAAAGTACAGACTGGAAGGGAAAGTTGAAGGATCATAAAGGGTCACCACCATCCTCCTGAAGCCCTGACCTGAATGGGAAAGTTGAAGTTTCCAGGAAAATCTAAGAAACCAGGCAGATCCGGCTGCTGAAATGGACACATGAAAGGGGGAACTCCTGAGAGTTCTGTGGAAAGCTGTTGCATCTCCATCTTCCTCCGATGTGGTAGCCGAGAATCTAGTGGTGGGCTGGGTCACTGTTGGTGACAAGGGTTAGAACAGGGGACAGGCAAGGCACAGGTAATGGAGAACAGCAGTATGGGCACCATTAGGCATCTCTGTGTTTGTTTCCTATGATCTCAGAAACCTTCAACGAGAAAGGGTCACTGCTTCACTCCCACTTCTAAATCTCATTCAAGCTTCACTTTTAGACATCTTGAAATTGGAACCATATGGAGGAGGGGATTCTGGGAAACAAACAACAAACCTTCCAACTTTACCTAGTTGATAAAATATGTTGTAGCTCAACCCTTTGAAATCCTCTGGAGAAAAAAAAAAAAAGGTGGGGAGCGAATCTCCCCAAACTCCTCTGGCCACTTATACTTCTCTCTCCTGAGCACAGCAACTGTTGACCAGCTCTGTTTGTAACAGGGTGGTCCCAGGAAAATGGGAAGTTCCCAAAAATCCTGGTTCCGCCCTAAGTGGGTGGAGCTAAGAATAAGAAGATTTCTAGAGAGAAGAGAAAAGAAAAAAGAAAGATGAAAAACAGCAAGGAAACCTGGAGGGGGCACGTGGAGCAGAGGGACATGTGAAGAAACTGTGCTTGTTTTTTGGTCTTAGACTGGTTGGAACAGATGTGGGTGAGAGACCCGTGGGGAGGTTAGCAATGGCAGCTTTCATCTTGATTTTGATTTTGCTCTTTTCCTCCCGGATTTATCTAACTCTTTCTGACCCTTTTCTATGGGTCTCTACTGAAAGGTCCTTTAAATGTGTGCCAGGTTTTTGGGCCTTGCTTTAAGCCAATCCTATTTAGCTAAACTTTTACCCTCAAGGAGATGGGTAACTTTAAATGCTTAACTTAGTAACTATATTCTTTGTTCTTTCTTTATTGTACCCTAGTTATATTAAAGTTCCTTTCCATTAAAGGTTTTGTATGTTTGTCTTAATGCGGCAAATGGCAGAACCCATTCAGAGAGGGCAGGCTTAAAAGTTCTAAGTGCTCCCCTCCCTGCCCTGTAACATGTTCACCGTATGAGCAGGCTTGGGCATGCTCCCTTAGGACAGTCCTGTAGAGAATCTAGCCACCCTTCTGCTGGATCCCTTTGTTGGCTGTGCCCCACCAGACAGCAGTGCTTTCCTCAGACAGATCTTCTTTACAAAGGTCTTCATGTTCTCCCTGTTCCATCCCAGAGACCACACGTCCTCCATGCTACATGCCCACCATGCTCTCCTCCCAGTCACCATCAACACACTGAAATGGACAGGACTTAGCACTACGATCTACTTTGATGGATGGATCTAGTGGATGAAAAGGAGCAACTCAGTTAATGAGTTCCCTGCTGCTTAATATGTGGTCGTATTTTGAGGTACAGGGTTAGGACTTGCAACACATGAACTTTGGTAGATTAGCATTTGTCCCTAAAAAATGTTATTTATGACAGATAAGTTTTGAGCAGACTAAAGCAGATGTCCTGCTATTCCCATAATAGCTTTATGCTCATGTCTTTGTGTGCGAGAGGATGGCAATGGCACAGCATGGAGTTAGGAAGGAGTTGTGTGGGCCAGGGAGAACCCTGGGAGGGTGACATACTGTGTTTCTCACTCAGTACATGCATCCAAGTGCATACAATATGAAGCCCAGCTGTTTTGGACAGATGATAGGAATTATTATTTGGATAACACTTTAAACAATCAGCCAGATGTTTCCAAATGTATTGTCTCAAGTCCCAGGCTATGATGATGTTTACACTTTGTGCTGCCAGGTCTTATGGATCTGAACAAATACATTCTTGACAATACTCGAGGTGCTGGAAATGCCAGCTGTCAGTCCAGACCGAAAGCAGAGCAGAGGCAGGCTGGCACTGTATGTTGATGCTCCTGCTTTCTTTGTCAACGCAAACATTCATTGAGAACATTAAAGCTAAGTTTTAACTAAATCCTATCATGTCTTGGAATAGGCAAAATAAAAATACAGATATATTTCTGACAAGATTACAGCAATTGGTTAGCTTGACAGGGCTTTAAATAGCTGTTATTGGGGAAAAGCTGAAGAGTCTAAAAAGAGTGCATTCCATTTCTTGCCTCCGGAGCCCCAGCTCCCAGGGGTCAGTGGGCAGAGGAGCTATAATTACACCTCAAGTGGTTTTAATGACACAGGAGGGAATTCTGAAGCCCTAGGTTGGAACAAAAGTAGAGGCCTATGTTCAGTTGGGCATAGTTCACAAATCTCTTAGCTTCTCCAGATAAAAACAGTCTTGAGAATTCCTGAGGGGCAAGATTCCCTGGAGGGGGCCCAGAGATGGAAATAGATGCATTTATTCAAAGCAGCTGATAACCTGGACTCAAAGGCCACCTCTTCTCTGCTCTCTAAATCTGTGTAAATTAGGCTTTGAAGACTGCACTGTTTGGGGTAATCGTCCACATCCTTTCGGAAAACTACTCTGTGGGTGAAAATACCCAATCCCTTGCTGAGGACCTGGAGTCCCTGAAACACCCCAGGCTTGCAAGTGTGCACTCAACTGAGTGGGTGGGGCCAGAGACCACACCTCCTCTCCCTCCATCTCCTGCCCTTACCTGTGAGGCTGATGAGGAAATTCAGGATGGTCATCCTGGGGATTCCAGGGAAGAGATGGAAAAGGTAGCGGCCACAGTGAAAACTAGCTTTCTAGCAGGAAAAGCCCTTCCCGAAGCCAGTTCAGACTCGAGCATAGGATTAGCTACTGACTGAGAAGGTGTATTTACCCAAGAACCAGCAGAGGGAGCTTAGAGTGGAAGCCACGTGCCCCGAGGGACCTCAGTCGGGCATTAGCAATTCTGATTTCCATCTGTTTCTCTTTGTTGATGACACTGAACAAATAACAAAGGACCCCTCCTGAAGCTGTAGGTGGATTTATGCTCCTCAGCTGAGCAGGGGCACCAGCTCCTGTTTTGGGCAGTGGCTTCCTGCAGCTCCCATCAGCCTTCAGAAGAGCCAGCTGCTCCCTTGGAGACCCTTGCCCAACCCCCAGAGGGGGGTGGGACATGTAGTGGGAGCAGCTGCCCCTACCCGGGAGACACGGGATGCTGGCACTGCCAGACCCCGAGGAGCAAGGTAGCCTCAAGGAGACCATTCCAGGAGGTTTGTTTTCTGTAACTAATTTGAATAGAACCAGGAAGGAAAGGCATAGTCCCTCATGGGAAGGGTGGTAACTTAGGTAACAGGGTGGACTTCCTGGCCAGTGAGGGTGGGTCAGCATAGGGAAGTGTTTGGGAGAACTTTCTTGGAGAGCTTTATTTATTTATTTTTTATTGTTACTTTCCCCCTTTCTTGATATGTAGATATACAAACATATTTAATAAAATGTATAGAAATATCTTTAGTGCACAGCTTGAATTTTCACTCTGTGGACTACCACGTGACATCATTCAGATCAACATATTGAACACTTTTAGCGCCCCAGAAGTTTCCTTTGTGCTTCTTCTCAGTACCGACCCTCCCAAGAGAAATGACATCTGTCACCACTGATGAGTTTTGCCAGTTGTTGAACTCATACAGTATGTTTATTTTCAGGTCTGGATTTTTTTTTAAGATTTTATTTATGCATACAAGAGCTGGGGTACAGGCCAGAGGTGCTGGGGCTGGTGAGAGGATTCACCAGAGACAGAGTGGGGAGTAGAACAGGCAGATTAACTGATAGATTGCTGAGGAGAGCATTGGGTGAGGCAGGGGAGGTCTGCTGTGCCATGTGGGTCCCCTCACTAGCCGGGGATCGAACTTGCACTGCAGTGTCTGGGGAAGCCCAACAGTGCCACGCTATAGGGTTAGAGAACTATCAGGTCTTTCCACCCTCCCGCCACTGGTATGATGATGGACACCTGCAGTGCTGCGCCCATGCCTAGGAGGGCATGTGCAAGTGGGCGCACCTGAGTTTGGACACGGGCTTATATGGGTAGTGTCATGAGGTGGTGTCAACGTGAGCAGCAAGACCAACAAACAGCAGCAGCGGCAGCAGTAGCAAAGCAGCCGAGAGGGTGAGATGCACCTGGAGTTGGGAGGGCTGCCAGCCCCCTGGCCCCCCCGGCACCCATGCCTGCCATGTACCTGGCCACCTCTGACAATAAAAAGCATAAAAGCCACTGAGGGCTCCAAGACTCCTTTACCCCCCGTCTGCTAAGAACTATCCAGAACTTCTCTGTGCCATCCTTCCTGCTGCTACACACGCTCAACCCCTTGCGCCACCAGGGAGGCCCTGGATTACTTTTTGTATCCTTGGTCCATGTTACCTTGACTACAAGTGACTCATTCTTTCTCAATGCTGGCTAGTATTCCAATGCATGAATAGACCGCAATTTGTTTATTCATTCTTTTAATGATGAATATTTTGGTTGCTGCCAGTTTTTGACAAATAAAACCACTGTAAAAACATATTCTTGTGCAAATCTTTGTATGGCCATAGATACTCGTTTCTGTTGAGTGTATACTGAGAACTGGAATTGCTTAGCTAGGGTAGGTTTATGTTTAGCTTTAGTCAATACAGCCTAACAGTTTTGTAAAGTGTTGAACCAATTTTTACTCCTGCCAGCAGTGAGAGGTGTTATACTGCAGAGCTTATTTAACCAGGATTGGCACAGACACACCTCAAGTCTAGCTCTGCACTGTTTTTCTTGCCCTTCTACAGGGTCCACTTAGGCCAACACCCTGGCCTGGCCATGATTAAGGTCATAAATAAGGTCTAAATCTCAGTGGGACTTAGAGTACAGTGAGTTCAAGGCTGGGGGCAGTTCTCCATCATTGTTATACATCAGTATGTGGCCAAGAAGAGAGTAAGACCATCTTCTGCTGCAGGCACTTAGCCCGTCCTGGGCTGACACTGGAGCTCTTCAGCTGTTGAACTGGTGGATGCTGGCATCTGTGAGTGCCATTTACTGAGGGCTGAGTATGGGTCACTCTCTCCTTCAGTTCTCTCAATAACAATGATGTGATAGATAACATTATCCCTGCTGAAAAACTGATGTAATCGAGGCTCCCAGGTTAGATAAGCCACTGCTGGGATCAGCTAGTGGGTAGACTGGTTGGGATTCATGCCCTCATCTAACTACAAAATTGTGGCTTTTCTTTCATTTTTTTAAAGTTACTTCTTCTTTAAAAATATGCATTTGGCACAAATTCAAAAGGATACAAATAAGAAACACAAAGAAAGAGCAAGTCATCCTTCCTGTTCCTTTTCTACCCAGTTTTTCTCCCAGCACCAACTGCCATCACCAACTCCTTGCTTGTCCTTTTAGAGACGATGCATTTACAAACATAGAAAGATATTCAGAGTAATAGCCAAACCCCCCCTTCTCCCCACACTCACTTTCATGTATCTTACTTTCTTCATTTAACAAAACAAATCGAATAGCTTTCCACTTAGGTCTACGCCATGATCTTTTCCACAACTACACTGTGACTTATGTAACAACTCCTCTTCTGATGGACATGTAGATTATTCCCACTTATTGGCCAAAACTAACAATTCTGCCCCAAAGCTTCTTACACCCATTCTTGCACCCGTGCTTTGTGCAAGTTTGTCTGTATGATTAGTATCTAGAGGTAGAATCACTGGGTTTTAGGGTCGGTACATCTTAAGTTCCATAAATATTGACAACCTACCCTCCATAAAAGCAAAACCAGTAGACCAACCAACCCTGGGTAATTTAGGAGACATCAGATCTCAGAAAACTGAGGTAGTCACTGTCCAGACCTGCAAGCTTAACACACCTTGCTTGCTGAATGTGTGCTTGAAAGAACCGCTCCCCTCTATCAGGCATTTCAAGGGGTTGCTGTGGCAGCTGCCAGCCCCCTAGCACCATGCTGTTCCTTCACTTCTCACTGATAGCTTCACCCTCCCACATTAGCTAGAAAGATGGAGGACAGGGACCTCTTTTTCCACTTTTATCCATTACATTTCAGTTCTGACAGTTTGAGGCTGGTGTTGCTAAGTGAGCGAGAATGCTATTCAATTATTGCCATGTAAAGAAGACAACTGTGTCAGGCACCAGAAGAATGGAAAAATTTCCAATATTTTTCCACTCCCCACTCACCCTTCAATTCTTCCAATTGAGGAAAAGGTTTCGTCTCAAATGTTAAGTTTAGGGGTGAGGCCTGAGAAGTGAAGTTTAGGAGTAAAGCTGGGTAGGGACGAGTTAAGTCACTCTCAATGGGATTTCAGGTGCCATATCAGAGATGGGGTGTGGGCTTCTCAAAGACCTCGCTACCTCCACAGATGGCTGTGAACACACAGGCCCAGCAGGTCTCATCCTGATTCCTGAGCCCCTCGCAAAATAGCAGGTTGCAGGTGGAAGTAATGTGTTGCTTTCCAGACAAAAGACTCCAGTCTTCATTTACATTTTGTTGACTTATTAAAGCGAGATCCAAATGTTTCATTGCTCTCAATTACATTTATTAATGGAAGCTAAAAGCTTCTGAGGGTGAAGTTTATTGGAACATATGGTCAACTTTCCACTCAGAGAGCCCGGGGCTGAGGAGCACAGGGCGACAAGAGACTGGGATTTTAATTGTTCTTTTTTATGATCTCCCCTCATCCAAATAATTAAATAAAAAGTGCTGTCCTTCTTACCTTGTAAGGAAGAATGAGACAATTAAATTCAGAAAAGAAATCAAGAAAAATCTAGGTGATACACTTAATAATGATATGGACTTTAGAGTAACTTCTCAAAGTTGCCTTATTTCGCAATGGCTTTAAAACTTGGTTGGAGAAAGTCTGTGGTTATTGAGCTTCATAAAAGACTCCATAAGTGTCTGGTTCTCAGGTAAGGAAACTGGGGCTCAGTATCACAGTAGCATGCCCAGGTGCCCATGTGTGGAGGAAGAGCTCGAATTATAAGAATGAAGAGAGAGTGACTGATGGAATGGGTTGCCAGGACAGCTTCTTGGTAGCTGGGTTTTAGAAGAGTTTTCAGGTGAAGGATGGATAGAATTTGGTTATTCAAAGAAGACAGAGAAGGTACTGAGGTAGGGGGCACTGAGTAAATATTTAGAAACAAAATAAGAGGTGCTTTGTGGAGCATGAACATGGCAGTTTGGTTTTAAAGGAAAGTTTTTTTTTTTCTTTATTTTTATATATATAGTTGACATCAGTTGTAATCCCCATGTATTCCCCATCACCATTTCACCAGTGCATCATCACCGCAGTCCCTTGTACTCTTATTTGCCCTCAACCTTCTCCCTCTCTACCAAATGTCCCCATTTTGTCCTTGTCTTTTGTTGTGTTTATTATTATTCTTTTCCTTGATCCTTACTTGGTTCCCTTATATTCCTCCTAGGGGGGAAACCATCTGATGTTTTTCTTTTGCCTTCTGACTTATTTCACTGAGCATAATCCTTTCCAGCTCCATCCACGTTCCTATGAATGTGTCTAGTTTATCTTTTTTGATTGCTGAGTAGTATTCCAGCACGTATATGCACCACAGCTTCCTGATCCACTCATCTGTTTTGGGGCATTTGGGTTGTTTCCAGGTCTTACCTATTGTGAAGAGTGCTGCTATAAACATAGGGGTGCAGGTATTCTTTTGAATCAGGGTTTTTGTGTCCTTTGGGTATATTCCTAGGAGAGGATCATATGGAAGTTCCATTCTTAGTAGATAGAGGAACTGCCATACTGCTTTCCGTAATGGTTGGACCAGCTTGCATTCCCACCAGCAGTGTAAGAGAGTTCCTTTTTCTCCACATCCTCACCATTTAACCTGTTCAAGGACATACTTGATGAGAATTTCCCAAACATGAAAAAGGAAATGAAAATACACAATAAAGGAAAGTTTATAGTAGTAGAAGGAAGGTGAAGTTATGAGGAGAGATTGGAACGTTGAGGAACTGGCTATGATATTGACATTTTATCTCTCAGCAACCCATTGGGGGTTAGTGCCTGGAAAAGCATGGAAAGAGATGAGCTGGTGGTTTGGAAGGCATGGATGTTGGTCTGGTCCAATACTCACATCTCAGGCACTGAAGCCGGTGCTGAACGTGCCAAGTCTTTGCGAAGAGGAACTTTCAGTCCCTGTGGGAGCTTTGCTCTGAGTTGGGGGCCAAGAAAGAGAAATTTGGAGACAGGGAAAACGGCCTTAGGTTTGAAAAGATGTACACTTTCAACAGGATATTAGTAGTAGTGATGTGGAGTGACCATATTAAGGAAGGGCTTTGAACAAGGAGCCAGGAGTCCAAGGAGAATGGTGCAGTTCTGATGATGAGGTGAGGAAGAGCTAACACTTACTAAGTGTTTCAAAATAAGCCAATGAGGGTTTTCCCATCCTCAGCACTCTTGAGTTTGGGCTGTGTACCTCTTTGTTGTGGAAGCTGCTGTCCTGCGCATTGGAGGTTGTCAAGCACCATTCCTGGCCCCTTTTCTATCTAACTAGATGCTAGTAGTGCTCCCCACCAACTTTGAGGGGCAAAATTTCTCCAAGTAGTGCCCCAGTACCCCAATAACAAAACAAGAACTTCTAAATCCAGAGCTGCTGTTTGCTTTTCCCCAATTTAATTTAGGTCTCTATAAAATCTTCAATATCTATTTATATGTTCAAATACTCAGTAAATCTGTTCAAAATCACATGCTGCTTCTCAGAGCATCTTCCCTACCTCTTCTAGATGTTTTCATTCTGCTTCTTCTTATTTATTTATTTACTCATTCATTTAACAAATGTGATGTTGTGAATTTAATAACTTTGCATATTCGAGGTAGACAAAAAATACAGTTCCTGTAGGAAGCCCAGGTTGTGAACATAGCATATGCAAAGGCCCAGAAGCATAGTAGAACTTGGAATTCTGGAGAAATTTCATGACCTTTAGTACAGTTGCAAGGCAGACTAGAAGGATGGACACTGGGTGCATTCCAGCTAAGTGCATTCCACAGGGTCCCTGTCCTTTCCACTCTCCCTTTATTTCTGTTTTGTGGACCCTCTGTCTGCTTCTCAGAATCTTGCTACTTTTCAAGTGTCAAAACTCCTCTCCATGAAGTCTTCCCAAGCAGCACCATGTTCTTTCTCCTCTGCCTCACCACAGCTCTCAGGGACCATGCCTTCACTTTGGGGATAAACTTTTAGCATTAGATTATGGTGCTTTGAAGGCAGGAGTTATGTCTTGTAATTCTCTGCTTTCCTAGCAGACTTTTAGGAAAGAATTGGGTACTCAGCAAGCATTCTACTGTTTATTTCATTGGGGATTTCAGAGTTTCTTCAACTTGAAGAACAGGTTGTGTCCATTCTGGGGGTTTTGAAGGGACTCCTACTTCTGGGGATTATGATTGCATTACATCGCTTGAACCACTGTCTCCTGGGTTTATCCCACTTCTCTGGTTGATTCTACGTGGGTTTCTGTGAGAACTTCCCTGAGACCTTTATGTGTGTCCTGGTGTCCTCAAGGTTCTTGCCTTGGCTCTCTGTTGTCTTCATTGTCACCTACTATCTGGTTAAGCTCCCATCCTTTTGTCTTTACTACCACCCACATGCTGACAACTCTCAGTTCAGCCAAGAACTTTTCCTCCTTCTCAGACCTATCTTCAGTAAGACTATTCTTATCTCCAGGACCTCCAGATCTACCATGTGTCAAATAGAACTTGTCATCTCCACGTCCCACTTCCCCAAGCCTGCTGCTTCTCCTTCTATAGCCTAGCAAATGGCACCAACATCAATTTATGCTGTCAACACAGAATTCCAGCCACTATTATAAAATTCCTTATTTTTTTCCCAGTCTCTATCAAAGACACAAACTCAATAGAGTTTCCCACCAGATTACTTTTGGAAGCTGCACCTTCCTCTCTCTCTTCACCATTAGTTTAGAATTTATTCTCTTTTGCTGAGACACCTGCCTTAAACTGCTCTTCCTATTTTAATGGTAGTTCCACTATCTTTCTAAAAATGAAGACTGATCTTTCCATTCTTTTATGTAAAAATTTCAGGTGTATTTTTGGGATGATATTTAAAGTCCCTTGCTGAAAGTTCAAGATGCTTCATTAACTCGTTCCTGCCCTCCTTTCCAAGAAGTTACTTGATGACAGACACCATAGCAGACTGTTTGTTGAATGAATAACCACGTTTTGACTCTCTTGGATGTGATAGGACCTTAGCTACTATTTTTTTAACTAGGAGTTAGATAACATTACCTCCCACCCATTATCACCCCTGGGCTTTGTTGTTTAGATCAACAGGCTCAGACCTGAGGCCTCCTGCATGCTCTGGCACCTCACTGTCTTTCCAGAGAAGGTGAAATTTCTGTTCTGTCTTTAGGTTATTGTCAAATGTCCTAGTTTAACACTTGGGATATGTTAGAGATGTGTATGTGTATTCTTCAAAAGGGAGCTGGCTTTCATTTTATTAACAGGATTGACTGATTCCATAAAAAGAGGACTCAGAGCTTTACTCTACAGTATTTTTGAAAGATCAGAACCTAAGAGATTTTTATTTGGTAGGAATAAATCTGTCTAATCTGGCAATGCTTGCAATGCTTTTTATTATGTTGCTAGCAATAACAATGTCTTATGTGTTAATGCTTTCAAGGTACAAATGTGCTTTCTTATGCAGTATATCATCTTTATTTTTGACCTTTGTGAGGTTGAAATGGCAAGTATTACTACCTGAGGAATAAAAATGGAATTTGGGGTAGAGTTCAATGGACTCCCATTCCAGTGGTCACAGGCCATGACCTCAGTGTCTCTGGAAAACCATCCACCAAAAAAACGACACTGCGGTTTCCAAAATTGTTTTGTATTTATTTTGTTTTAGGGCAATCTTTCACTTTCTGCCTATTATCCCTGCCTTGATTTCTATTTTACATGCAGCACTGGTAAGATAGTGGAATAAAATAGTAGCTAAGGTTCTCTTTATGCTCTAGCTTTTCCTGATGACTAACCGGAGAAACTGTTCTCAGATACTAGTATTTTAGCATCTTGGAGAGTGCGCACCCACTTGTGGGGTCCAAGTCCCTCACTTCAAATTCTTAACCAAATTTCAGTCATGCCAAATAAAAAGTTCTAGAGACCTGTATGCCATTGCTAACATTATACTGTGCCTTTAAAAAAATGGATGAAGCAGGTAGATTGCAGGTATGTGTTTCTTTACCACAGAAACAACGACAGATATCCCTGCCATATTTGGGAACCAAAAAGCCATATGCCCCAGAGAACCAGGACAATGAACTACACTAACTAGAGAAGATACTTTTGCACTTTCAGATGGTGTAAATGAGTTTCCCTGGAAACAAAACAAGGGCCAGGTTGCAGGGAGGGCAGCCACGCTGGACCTGAGTTTCCCTTGCAAAGTTGAGGGAAGCAGGGAACACCAGCGTGAGCGTTCATCATTCGGTGGCTCACTCTCTGCCCTCCAACTCTGTTAGCTGAACTCTGACTGAGTTATCTCCTCTGGGAAGAGCCTCATCCTTCACCTCAGAGTGAATTGTTCCTACCCAGGTGAACCCATAACACTTCACACACTTTTTGGTTCTGTCTCTTAAAAAGAGGGTAGAAAGTGGATGCTGTGTTCATAATGCTGGATTTAAATTCCTACTCTGCCTCTCACTAACTGTGTGAATTTGGTTGAGTTATTTCACCTTTTTATGTTATTTATGAAATGGAACATAATTGATGACCATGACACCACCTACCAGAGTTGTTCCATTGAACAATATGAACCAGTGACACCATCGCTGTGATTAGCACACTTTGGCCATGATTAATGCTATTATTCGAATCCCACTGCACTGAGAACATAGTCCATTTAAGTACATATCTGTTGAGTCCCACATTTTACATAATAGGTGCTCAGTAGGCATTGGTTGAATTGCTTATTGAATTGAAATTAGTCAGGATTTATACAGGAAAAACTGTGAACCAAGCAGTAAAATTTTTGTTAGATGCTGGACTGTTCTGTGTGGAGATTTATGGCCTTGAGCATAGTATAAAACGCAGCACTCTCTAGTGATGTAATATTAGTTATGTATTGTAATCATAATTAATATATAAAACTCAACAGGTTATACTGAGAAGGATACTTAGACACCTTAACAAATGTCTAGGGAATCAATTTTTTCCCCTGAATTTAAATTAAAAGGACCAGTTTACAAAAAAGCTAAGTAACCCACCATTTAAAGACATTGTTCCCTGTGGCAAGAGGCGACAGTCCATCACATCATGGGCTATTCATCGAGCAGTCTGGAGTGAGCTCCAAAACCTGGTGGCTCCTTTTGCATATTTTTAAACTTTTTATTTTGAAATAATTATAAATTCACAGGAAGTTGCAGAGATAGTACAAAAGGTCCAATGTACCCCTCAGCCAGTTTGCCCCAAATACCTACACTTGGTAGAAATGGTAAGAATTTGACATTGAAAAAAAAAAAAAGAATTTGACATTGGTATGTTAGGCTGTGTAGTCTTTCCCTGAATTACAACTCAGTTTTAAGGAGAAGCAGGGGGAGGATCTTCAGTGGAGGTAGCCCATCAGCCCTTTGAACAAGCATTGGCTCAAGAGCCCCCAGAATGGGGGTGTCTCAGCCCCTCCCTGTCACAAAAGACCCACGCAGAAGTATGAGGGAACTGGTTCACGCTCTCTACCCTTAGACACACAGAAATGGGGACATAGAACAGGAAGGTTGAGATTTATAAGCTAGTTTTCCTAAACCCTGTCTCAGTTTGCTCATCCCTCAGCTGGGAGATTACCTATGCCCCAGGACATAATTCTTCAGTGGATCCCGAGTCTTAGGTTGGGCTTGGTAGCTTCTGCTAGGCTCATAAACACAATGTTCCAAGGGTCCAAGCCACATTTATGAGAGAGAACCAAGCTAAAGTCAAGTGTGGCTGAGATACCCACAACTTGCTCTGTTTATGAAGCTGCAAATAACCCACTTTTCCAAGGTGTCAGTGGAGGTATTTTATAGGAGTTTAGAACACCTCATAAAGGGCTTTTATTCAGCATACTTAATTTTAAATAGATCCTTAAATTGTAGGGCATCTAAATGCCAGCGTTCTCTGAATATTTATATACCTTCTTGGAGGAGAAAAACAGCAGAAATGGCCAAGACAGAGGGAAAGCCCAGGCCAGCATGCCCAGTTGCTTCAAAGGGAAAGGCCTGGTTATGAGGGGAGGCAATGTTCTCTCTTACTGGTGGGGGCAAGGAAGAGGGGCCATAAACTCTTTGGCATCTGTGTGCTGAGATGTTGTGGAGAAGTCCCATCCTGCAAATAACACGGTAGCCAGGGGATGAGGAATTCAACAGAATATGTCACATAACACATGTTACTGCAACAGAACCAGCATGTGTTGAAGGCCTACTATGTGCCAGATTCCTTTCAGAACTTACTTTAATATTCACTACAACCAAATTAGGTACATGGTTTAATTTTCACTCCAGAAAGGACAAACTCAGGTGCAATTCCATGGGGCTAGTAAGCAGTGGGCTCAGAGTTTGATTTCTATTTAACCCTGGAAACTAACTCCTCAAGTTCCCTCATAAAGCAACACTATGCATGAGGATGAAATGAAATCGTCATTTAAGCAGAGACCAGTGCTTGGGTACAGGAAGTATCTGATCAGTGTTAACACTGATTGCAGAGGGATCTGAACAAATACATTTCCGAAGACACAGAGATATCTAGCAAGAAAAAATGCTCATCATCACTTATCATTAGAGAAATGAAAATTAAAACCACAATGAGATGTCACCTCATTCATGTGAAAATCTTTTCTATCAAATAGACAATGAAAGACAAATGTTGGCAAATTTGTGGAGAGAAAGGACCCTGCTACACTGTTGGTGGGAAAGTAAATTGGTACAGTCACAGTCTTATGGAAAGCGCTGTGGAGATTCATTAAAAAATTCAGAATGGAAATACCATTGGGTCCAGTGTTCCACTTATGAGTATGTAACCAAAGAATATGAAGATGCTAATTTAAAGTGTCCAAGCTGCTCATTGCAGCATTGATTTACATAGCCAAGAAATGTCCATCAATAAGTGAACTGAGAAAGATGTGAGCTACACACACACAGACACACACACACAGTGGAATACTAGTCAGCTATAAAAAGGTGAGTTTCTGCTATTTGAAACAAAGTGGATGGCCCTAAAGGGTATTACGTTCAGTGAAACAAGTAAAACAGATAAAGACGAACACCATATGATTTCACTGATGTGTAGAAGCTAAAACAAAACAAACCTCTGACATTATAAGAACAAAATGGTGGTTACCAAAGGGGAAAAAGAGGGGCAATTTGGGTGACTAGGACCAATTGTATGGTGGTAGGCGGGCACTAGATCTTTGCTGGTGATCATAGTGCAGAATACACAGTTGTTGAAATATAATTTTGTATACCTGAAGCCCATGTTACTATAGTAAGAAAAATTAAAACCTGTTAATACTGGTTGTAATTTTGTTTATTTTGATTAACAAACACATGGATCACACTATTTTCTAGGCACGTTTTCTAAGAATTCATTACATCAAATTATGAGGACAATCCTGTGAGATGGGATCCTTCCAGGGAATGGATGTAGAGGTTAACTGAGTTGCCCAAGGTCACACAAAAAGACGCGTGAACAATCTGGTTCCAGAACCTCTGCTCTGAATCACTGCACTTGCTGCTTCTGCTTATGTTTCCTGGCACTGGGATCCCTGTGAATGTCTGTGGTATGCAGCACTGCTGATTAGACCCTGTGTGCCAAGCATTCAGAAGCCCGCGTCTCCCAGGGGCACCTTACGACCTGTGAGGTGAGCACAGTGACAATGCAGTAGAACTTGCCAAGGGAAAGTGGTAGCCTTTTGAGTAGAAAGCCTGTCAGGTGTTGTGAACAGGAGAGAGGATGTGTCAGTCAGGGAAGAACCTGTTTATTTCCTGTCGCCCTTTGCACTTACTAAGGCTTTGGTTGTCTTTGCCACCTGTCAGTTAGCTCATCTAAAACGATGTCTTGGACGCTCCCAGTATGTCAGCGCTTTATGCACGTGCCAGGGATACTGAGGGTCTGCGGAAACCCTTCCCTGCTGGCGGGCTCACGGTCGGGGTTCACAGTCCCTAGGAGATGGAAACAGAGCCAGCAGTCTTTCAGCTGCTCTGCCTGGAGGGGATGAAGGGAGGGCGACAGAAAAGCTCTGGCAGGTGAACAGGGAGAGACTTTGGAGAGGAGTGGAAGCAGGGACAGAATCCTGAGATGAGAGCCTACGTTGAAGTGACAGGTTTTTCAGAGCTTAGAATTTGTGGTGCAAGAGATTTCAGGTCAGAACCTGAGGCTGCCTCTTACTAGCTGGGTGATCATGGACAAGTGACTTGACTTTTCTAACCTTCAGTTTCTTCTGGAAACAGGTACAATAGACCACACTTGCAGTAATATGATAGCGGATTTCAATTTGTTCATCTCAGGTGGTGACTCTTAGGTGTTCGGGGGAGCAGGAAAGGCAGTCCAAGAGGGGGAGCAGCAAGGACACAGGTGATCGGTGAGGGAGCCAGCACTGACGACTGGCCGAAGACTTGGGTCAGTGCAGAGATAAGTGTAGGGCAAGAGTGGAGGTCAGGAGGCTGCAGGTCCAAAACGGGATCCATGTGAGCATGCTCCTGGGGGTGTTGTAAGGCAAGGTGAGGAGTACCCCAGGATATCCAAACCTGTCTGCTCTAAATAGGTTCGGCCATCTATTGTGTCAAGATAAAATACACTCTAATATGTGACACATTCAATACAAAATAACCTTATTACAATTAGTGTGCAATAGAGAGAAGAGAAAGAGTATACTTAAAATAGTTTCCAATTAAACAACCAAATTACCCATCTCTTTCTTCATGGGGAAATGCCCTGCCAAACAGGGTCTGCCCAAAGAAGGACCACTGAGGCCCAGAAGCTTGCCACCTAAGGTCTAAGTCGAAGTCTAAGGTGCCTTCTGGTGGGGACCCACAGCCAAAGGGCACAAGGAACCAAGTAAATCTAGAAGGAAAGGAGCAAAATTAAAATCCAAATTAAGATAAAGGCTGCCATTGTCAGCCTCCCCACAGGTCTTTCAACCGCATTTCTACCACTTTCAAGTGTCTCCTTCCATGTCCCCCAAAGTGCCTGCTCCAAGTTCAAGGTCGAGAAGCAAGCTCAGTTTCTTCACATATCCCTCTGCTCTCTGTGCCTCCTCCAGGTCCTCTTCTTGCTCCCTTTCCTTCCTTCTCCCAGTCTTCTCTAGCTTCTCCTCCTCCCTGCTCAGCTCCGCCCTTCTTTGGGATGGCACAGAGTATCTGGGTTGGAACCTCCCCTTTCCCTGGGGATTACCTTGTTACAAGGGTTCCTTAACTTTCAGGGGGTTTAAGCAAAAGGTTGGGAGCATCTCATGAAGCACTGCCATCTGAGTGTGTATGTATGCACCCACATGCTGAAATACCCCTAAGAAGACCCCTTTGGGGACCTTTGATTGGTGCTTATAGTCTTGGTTGTAGATCGAAGCTGAGCAAGTAAAGCACCACATCTTGTCCTCTCTGCTGCTGTTGACTCTTCACACCCTACCCTCTGGGGGGCACATAGCTGCCATATGCACATCCCTGGAAGGGCCAATGGCATCACAGCATCGAAGTCCTTACCCTGGGAGATGCCTCTAATGGAACCATTTAGTTAGAAGGGAGCCAAAAGCTGGCACAGAGAGAGAAGTCAAGCCCAGTTCACTAATTATACTAACTTCAAAACAAACAGAAGAAGATATGGGCTCAGCAAACCGTGCAGGGAAATATCAACATGCATAAACAGGAAGGCATAGGAGCCATATGTTGGCCACGATCCACCCACACAGCTCGGCAGCCCGCCACTCATCCAGCCTTGGAGGATGACTGGCAGGGAGCACACGTATGGATCAGCAGCGAGCAGACACATCCAGTCCTAGAGAACTGTTGCCACCTGCTGCCTGAGCTGCCTAGGACACTGTGCACTCCACAGCCGCCATCTTGGGAGGGTCCTCCATCTTGAGGGCATTCTCAAGCTCCGCTCTTAGGACACCTAGAGTCTGGAAAGTGGCAACCTGTGGTCAGAAGCGCTGGGTGGAGGGTTTCATTCTGCACCTCGCTGGGCAGGTAAACTTGGACAGTTCAGTTACTCTCTCTCCCACTTTCCCTTTAAATGGAGGTGAGCATGCCCACCCCACTGCAAACACCAGCCACTTAATTCTTTCAGTAAGTTTCCTGAGCACTTATTTTGGTCCAGGTGATGGAGGCCTTCAAGAAACTTCAGTCTAGTAGGAGATGCAGTCCTAAAACTTGGCTTCATGGCTGTCCACAGAGGGCATCTAACCGAGCTTGGGCAGCCTAGAAGGAAGCTTCTAGGGTCTCCAGTTCTGTGTGAAGCAGGGCACAGCTTGTGTGCTGGGAGTGAAAGGTGTGAGGAGATGGTAGGAAGTTAGAGAGTAGGGGAAAAGCATAGAATAAGTGACAAGCAGAATAGGAGAAGCTTCTACCAGGGATGCCCAAAAGGTGTCGCAGATGATCACTGAGACAACTGAGGGAGCAGTGTTATGAGAACAGGTGATAAACAGCACAGGTGGGAGAGCCCTCAGTTTTTGCTAAGAGCTGTATTGTTTCTAATACATTTCTCTCTGGAACTCCACCCATGTGCTCATTGGCTAAAGAGAACTCTGTGTGCCTCCTGATGCAGCCTTGTGTTTCCCTGCCCTGTCCATTTACCCAGTCACCCCTGCTCTTTCCTTTCTGTTCAGATAAGCCCACACTACCCTTCAAGGTTCGTCTTTTTTCAGGAACCAGCTGCAATGCGGCTGGAGGTACCTTCCTTTCCTGCTGGGATGTACCCGTCCTGGTGTAAGAGAGAAGGCACTGAGGACTGGGCAGAGTCCATAGTATGTTGGTCTTTCTTTTTTTTTATTACATTTTTAAATTTTTACTTATGCATACAAGAGCAGAGGTACAGGCCAGAGGCACGGGAGGTGAGAGGATTCACCAGAGACAGAGTGGGGAGCAGAACAGGTAGATCGACTGAAACATACTGCTGAGGGGAGCAGCAGGTGAGGCAGGAGAGGTCTGCTGTGCCATGTGGGTCCCCTCCCTGGCTGGGGATCGAACTCACGCTGCTGTGCCACAGATGCCTCACAGCATGGCACTCAACCCGCTGTGCCACCAGGGAGACCCTCTTGGTCTTTCTTAAGTGGCCTCCTGGTCCCAGAGCTACACACATAGCTGCAATCTGAAAAGAATAATGTAGGTTCTACCCTCAGGTGGCGAGTGAGGGGGTGGGAGACAGAAGTCTCTAGGCTGTCAGGCCTGAGCAGTAAGGAAGCTGCAGGCCCTGCAGAGCAGGGTCAAGTCTTGGACCCCAGGTCTTGGCACACACAGGAACGTCTGTTTATTTCTTCCCTCTTTTCCCTTCCTCTCCTTTTGTTTTCCAAACTTTAGCTGAGCACATGTACTCTGCAAGGACAGATTTGGAAAACACATGTTCCCCAACACCTGTGTTCTCAGCTCCTGTATTCCTGGAATGTCACAACTACTCCCTCCATATCTGTTTGTTAATCTGTATTAAAGTTTCTGTTGAAGAAAACCTATTGACTCTCTGAGGATAAGCTCCCCAGAACTCTTCATTTATACCATCACTTGATTTGTAGAAACATTGAGCTCTGTGGTCTGGGATTTCTCCTTCAGACCTGAGTGGCCAGTAGGGAGATGAAGCAGAAGCACCTGAACTTCAGGGGATCGAACTGTGGGGAACTTTTCCAGGGCACTGACACTTCTAGAATGCCCAAATCCCTCCATCAGGATGACATTTTTGCTCTTCACTCTAAGCTGCAGGGTATGAGACTATTGAGGAACAGGAAGAGTGGGGGTGTGGGGGGAGGTGGTCAGTGTATTCATGCTTTGTTTTAGAAGAACGAAACAGCAAGATTTAAAACAAGGTATCTGATGGGGGATGGCGGAGACCTGGTCCCACCATACCCATGCACATGCATGAGGATACACCCAGACTCCTTCAAGGGCAAAGAGACTTGGGTGGAAGGAGTATCAATAAAATGCACTCCCCAGAGATTACAGGGTGCTGGCACTCTGCCAGGCATGCCCTTACTGTTTGCTATCCTTCAAGGAGCAGAGCCTCATACTGCAGGAAAGGAAAATGAAGCTTGCAGAAGGGAGGGGACTGGTGAGTGGTAAAACTGGGACTCAAGTCAGTCTGTCTCAGTCTCTCCCCTGTATTTTTCAAAACCTGCAGTAAGCCAAAAGGGAATTAAAACATTGCTAGAATCCATGGGACTTACTTGCTCCGGCTAAGAATCCATCCAAGTTATCAGCTTCTCTTCATTATACATTTGCCATCTGAATTTCCAGTGCTGAGTATGGGTGGGGAATAGGATGACCGGGGCTGGGTCAGAAAGAGAGGGCTTAGTCACCAACCTGACTGGGGCAGCCCTACCTGCACTCCCACACACCCAGTGATGCCAGGGAGGACTTGTAGGTCATGCTGATGAGTGCAGGCGCTATACTCTGGGTGAGAGCTGTTGGAGGGCTGGTAGGAGAGGCAGGCGGTTCACATTAGAATTTCCTCAGACTGCTGCATGGGAGAGATGGCAAGGCTGGGTGCTGGGATCTCAGTTAAGACTGTTAGGTGGATGATCTGCACTAGGTGATGGAATAAGCCTGGAATAGTGTGGTCTTGCCCTTACAGACCTAGGAACTAGACCCATGCAAATCCCTTCTAGATAGTTGTGGGTGAGCTAGATAAGGGGAAGGGGCAGAAGAGATCTCTAGGACAGAGGAGAGAGAGAGGCTATCAGGTAGGGGCACTTCCTGAAGAAGGTGACATTCACACTGAGCACCAAAGGGAAGAGAAGGCTTTGATCTGTTCACACAGGCTAAGGTGAAAGCTGTCAGGATAAGGCACTAGGAAGAGTAAGGAAGGCCTAGGCAGAAGACATGGCAAAGACTGGCAAGGTTTTCCTCTGGCCAGAACGCAGGTAGAAACCGAGCTGGAGAGGGGTCTGGGGCTTGTCAAGGAGCTTGGACATCACTGCGTGAGAACTGAGAGATCCAGAAGGGCTCTGACACTAGAGCGAATGCAGGATGGGCTGGCATAGATGGCCAGGGTAGGTAGTCACAGATCAAACGGTCCAGCAGCAGAAGAGAGCACACATCAAGTAGTTTGGTGGAGCAAATAGAATATAGTTAACACCATAAGCAGCTGCAGGCACTGGTGAGTTGGGGTTTGGGGACAAAGGGAAGAAGTTAGGCAGTTTTTGATGGAGTTGCCCATTGGGCAGCGAGACCACAGAAACTATGCAATCATGGCTGGGGGTGCCACTGGCAACAAAGCAGGGTATACACACCCTGGCTTCTCTCTTCTTCCTGCCTTCCCTGTTGACTGCCTCACTGGAGCCAGCTGATCTGGGAAATGCAGCCTTGAGGGGTCCATAGAACAGCAGGGGATCATGGGAAACAATCTCAGGATCAGCAGGATCAGCACAGACATGTTCAGTGGCCGCTGCCCCCACCCAAGGCTGTCTGTATGGCAGACCCTTCATGACTATGCCTGTGGACGGACACCTTGATTCTTGCTCTCTGTTCCTGTGTGTCATCTGTGGGAACCCTGGAATCCTGTGATGCAGGCTCAGCGGTCTGGGGGCCACAGTGGGATGGGAGTGACCCCCACAAACAGGATGATCAATGAGGGCTCACCCCTGGGCTCTAGACTTCACCTCCCATCACCTTTGGACTCCTGGCTGCCCACACTCCTGGACCTTTTTGTCCAGTCGGCATTTCCTGTCCCTCCACAGTAATCACCATTGACAGCTATTGACTGGCGGTGACAGGACGGAGTGGAAGGTGAGGGAGTGAAGGATTTCTTTGTGTTCTGACTGAGCTGTCTCAGAGGCAGCAAGATGAGGCACTCATTTCTTGTTGAAACCCTAAAGCCTCATGCTCCCTCACTCCCTATTTTTCCTACTTCTAATGAGGACCTGTTTGGTGTCAGGTAAGAATCACCTCTTCCAGGAAGCTTCCCTGACTGCTCAGCCTACACTGGCATCTTCCCCTCACTGAAGTCTGACATCCAGTATGATCAAAGCCTGGACTTGGTCATCATAAAGATGAGTTTTCCAAATTTAGTGCATCACAATACCCAGAGGGCTATTGAACCCCCCACTTTCTGTGTCTCACCCCAGCATTTTGGAATCAGTAGGTCTGAGAGGAGATGGGACTGGAGAGTTTGCATTTCTAACAAAATCCCAAATGTGGCTGCTGCATTTCTAAAGTGATAATTACTGCTTAGCTGCTTAGCTAGCGGGTCCATGCCATTTCCTTAATGACCCAGTAAGAGCGTGTGGGGGGAAGGGACCCTATTTATCAGGAACCTTACTGAGCACTCCTTTGGTAAAAGCAGGCATTTAATAAGTCATTGCCCATATATTAACTGAAAAGCTTTATTTTTTTTTTTTTTTTGTGAGTGGCAGGGAAAGGGAAGAGAAAAGAGTTTAGGTTATTGGACTGAATTTTATGATGCAGTAAAATCTTGAAATTTACCATATATAATGGTTCTTTCTCCTGCTGTTAAATGAATTATTGCAAAGTGTTTAGAATAATATCTGCAATATGTTAAGTACTATAGAAATACTTATGATTATTATTAGTGTGTGTGTGGGGGGGCACTGGGTTCTTCTGAACCCCTTAACTTGAGGTATAATCTTTATAGCAAGATACAATTTGAGACAGCAAGGGCATTTTCAGGTCTTGTACCATTTAATATTTTCTCTTTTCCTGGAGTAAAATATACCCAATGTCATCAGCACCTCCCTTTTAAGGAGTAGATTATGGATGAGTTTTATTTTCCCCTTTATGCTTCTCTGCCCTTCCCTAATTTTCTACTGCAAACATGTATTACCACTATAAGCAGAAAAATGTTATTTATGAAATTGGGCATCTCCAGTACAGCAGTAACAGAGACACAAGTTCAGTGTCCCGGCCTGAACTATCCCTTTACCACCTTTATGAACACAGTTCTGTCTGGAACCAGAGCTGTTCATACTAATCACTCATTCATCATTTCGTTTACTTGCTCATTTAGTGACTTAAATAATGCTTGGTTATTCAGCACGTGTTGCCTTTGTTATAGGATTCAAAGATACAGAGGCAGTGTAATAAGCAAATAAGGCTGTGACTTAAAAAAATTATAGTAGTTTTTTAAAATTATATTTATTTATTTATTATTATTGTATAATGTTTGATTTCTCCCCTCAGATGTAATTCCTGTAAAACTCCTGCCACTAATTCACCAGTGAACCATACCCACAGTCTCTCATGATCTTCCCTCACTTGTTTTCATATGTTTGATGTATGTCTTGGATTTATAGTTTATCTGCTAGTTTTGTCTTTTTTTCCTTGACTCCTTGTGCTCCTTTTCCCTATATGCCTCATAAGTGAAACCATTTGATATTTTTCTTTTTCCTTTTGACTTATTTCACTGAGCATAATAACTTCTAGCTCCATCCATGTTGCTGCAAATGGCCTGAGTTTATCTTTCTTGATTGCTGAATACTACTCCATGACGTATATATGCCACATGTTCTTGATCCCTTCATGTATTTGGGGGCATTTAGGTTGTCTCCATATTTTGGTTATTGTAAATAGTGCTGCAATTAACATAGGAGTGCAGGTTTCCTTTTGAACTACTGTCTTGTGTACTTTGGGTAGATTCCTAGGAGTGGAATTGCTGTGTCATCTGGTAGATCTATTCTTAATAATTTAAGGGTCCTCTGCACAATTTTCCCTAGTGGTTGGGCCAGTTTGCATTCTTTAACTTTGTCATCAGCAAGAACTGGGATCTAACCCTAGTTCTGCCACTCAGCAGCTGGTGCCTGGACAATGCACTTCCTCTCTATGTGTCTCAGTATCCCCATCCATAACATAAGTGGGGATCTTAATGCTAAAGATAGCACAGGTCTCTATGAAGCTAACTGTAGGGGAGCCCACACTCAGCAGGTAGCCAGCACTTTTGGGGGTCTGCTCTGAGAACTGGCTGTTGTCATAGGGTTGAAGTAATATCAGCACTCCCAGGACACCCCTAAGTGTGGACTTCTCTGCTCCCACAACCTTGTGTTGGAGGGCATTGTTACCCACATCTTTGAGATAGCAACTGTGAGGTCTAGGGGATGACTCAGAGTGCCACGTAAGTCTTCGAGCCCCTGACTTGTTGGGACCTTGGTGCCACCTCACTGGAAACGTAGTGTGATACAGTGTGACCAGCCTTCTCAGCTAATGGCTTTTCCTCATGCCTTGCATCAGGATTGATTGACTGCCTTGGTCACAAACTCCCAACTCCTTGTCCACTAAACTCCTTCCTATGGAATGGAGGACCGAAGAGTGATCCTGACTTAGACCACGTGGGGGGAGGGTAACGTCTCATACCTGCCACCGCAAAGTGTGCTGAGCTACAACAAGTCCCCTTAGGAGTTGAAAGCTGCCACCTACAACTAAATCTTTTATCCAGGGAACACAGTGAAGCCTAAAACACTAATGAAAACATCCTTCAACATTAATAATCTGATTAGAATAAATTGGACATGATGGCATGCTGAATGAAAAGTGGGAGCTTTGGAAATGTGAGCATCAATGCATTGTGAGGGGTTTTGGCTCACTTCATAGAGGGTGTACCATTCTGGAGATGGCTGTGTCACTGCTCCATGGGAGAAACCTGGTGCGTCCATCAAAGGCCATTGGTGTCTTCTCCAAAGAGGAGCTAGTGTGGGCAGGTGGAGACCTAGCATCTCTGCAGGAGGGTTGGGAGGCCTAGACTGTGGTCCCACCTCCAGTACCGAGCAGCTGTCTGTCTCTGAATAAGTCATTTCACATCTCTCAGATCTGGCATTCTCAACTGCAACTAGGAGAATGGCAACTTGACAGAGATGTTGGGAACCTGAAATTATAGTTAGTGATGAAGTTGCCTAAAAACTGGGAGAGTTCTGTGCAGTTGAACTTTGAAAAATGGCACATTCGAGCAAGGTTAAACATCTGTGTAGAACATTAGACTCACCATAATTTAGCCTGCTGTTGATGGGAAGCCTTACTGATAACACAGTCTAGTCACACATATTTTGTATGTCATTTGTGTCTTATACTGTATTCTTACACTAAAGTAAGCTGGAGAAGAGAAAGGGTTATAAAGAAAATAATGAGGGTCTTTCTGGTGACCAAGAGGTTAAGTATCAGCTCTATAACCCAGTGGCTTGAGTTCAATGCCTGGCCAGCTTGCTAACCCATGTATAGCATGGCAGACTGCTCCTGCCTTGCCCGCTGCTCCCCTCAGCAGTGTATTTCAGTAGCTCCACCTGTTCTGCTCTCCACTCTGTCTCTGGTGAATCTTCTCACCCCCATATCTCTGATCTACATCCCAGTTCTTGTGTGCATAAATGAATAAATCTTAAACAAATTTAAAAAATAGAAAAATCATAAGGAAGAGAAAGTACATTTGCAGTACTGTACTGTACTGTATTTACTGCTACCATAGTTGACATTGTCTGTTTACAAGATGAATTGCCTGTCAATACCTCCTGCATCAGTATTGTTTTAAATAATACAAAACACTGTAGACATTATGTGTATTGCTAATATTGGACATCAAGAATGAACAGATAATATGAAAAACAAACTTGTTCTTATTTATAGGTATAACAATTCATGCAATGATAATTCCCAAATTTTTTCCAGTATAACTATGGAGAAAAATATCATATAAAAGTGGGTCTGTGCAGTTCAAGTTCTGTTGTTCAAGGGTCAATTGTAAATGTCATGTTTATAATAAACAAAAATATGCAATGCTCAATATTCTAAATAAAAGAATATTTTCAATATTCTTTGTTTACTAGCTAGAATATTGAGTATGATGTTTGGGGCTACATTCTTCCTTAAATGAGTATTTTCAGATCGGTGGAACCTATGTGGGGTTTTGTGATTCATTCTTTCATTGTCAAGCCTCTTTTCAGAATTTATTTCATGCCTCTGCCTTCTTAGACACTGCCTATTCTTTGTTGATTTTTGGTTTTATTTATTTGTCTCTTCTACTTTCTTCACTGAGGCTGTCCGCTTCTATTTTTTCTCTTATTTTTCATTTTGGAAAATTTCAAATATACAAAAGCAGAGACTAAAGTCTAATGAACTCCCATTTATCTATCAGCCAACTTCAACTCATGCTAGTCTTTTTGCCCCGGTACATGCTCTACCCACTTTCTCCCTACCATACTTCAGGTTCCAGCTATTGTATCAGTTCATTGTTAAATATTTCAGGTTATCTCTGGAAATTAAACTCGTAGCCACAATACTGAAAAAAAATGAAACATTGAAATTGAACATTGAAAAAATTAGCAGTGATTTCTTAATTTCATCAAATAGCCAAACTGTCTCCCTGAATGCTATGGATTAGTATGTGTTGATGGAACACTTCAGTCTCTTTTAATGTTTCCTTTTCATCTTTCTACCCTTGCATTTTATTTGTTGGAGAATCTGGTTTGGGTCCTTGGAACTTAGAAGTTTCTCACACATTGGATTTTGCTGATTTTATCCAAGTGAGTTGCACAACTTTCTCTGTGGCCTGTGTTTCTTGCAAATTGTGGTTAGAGCCTGAGGCTTGATTATATTCAGGATCAGGATCTGTGATGACTTCACAGTGGGGCTTTGTGTACCTGAGTAGTGCCTGGTGGTCTCTTTGTGTTGGCTATTCTCGTACCTATGTCTGTTAACTCCTAGGTGGTAGCAGAATGTTGATGCACTGATTCTGTGATGCCATCTTTGTTTACTAGCTAGAAATGTCTATAAATAGATGCTTCTCTTCATCAAGGCTGCCTTTTCCCAAGGGATAGTTCATTTAGGAAAAGCACAACGACTCCTTGATTGTTTCCCTGTCTCTTCACCAGTTTTTCAGATAAATAGTTGGTTCATTCTTGCCTTTCAATGATGACTAAATACTTTATGATTTTTATGAACTGATATATTTAAATCTACTGGATGCCTTTGAATCTATTCCACTTTTCATTCTGGAACATCAAATGTCCTCCCCTTGGCCAGTGACAGTTTCTTCAAGTTTGCTCCCAAGCCCTTTTGAGATGACACCAGAAATCATTGGTCTTTTTTTTTTTTTTTTAAAGTTGTGACACTATGTTCTAGACTCATCTCGTGCAATTCCTGTTCCAGACCTTTAGTCAAACATTTCTCCAAGGACTTTTAGTTTCTTTTTACTTTTAGTGGGAGATGGACATTAAGGGTGCTTAGTGTTGCTGGTTGAGTTCTGGTTTCTAGACCTTTTCGGTCGGCAAACACAGGAAATAATGTACACATATGCATCTATCCTTAAGATGAAACAGACCATGAGTTAGTGTTGCTGCTGCCAATTCAGGTTTCTGACAGCAGAATATTTTTAGCCTCATCAATCTTATATCTATATACTTCTCTTACTAAAAATGTATTTCTTCGTGTAACCAGATGATTCCTTATTTGCTTTATTATACAACACACACACAATAGTCTAAGAATAATAATACAAACACCACCATGAACATTATGATTTAAACATTAAACATGGGTTTAGGATTATTTTTTGAAATTCTTTTTGTCCTTAGGGTATATTCCACTAGGAATAGATGTAGCGTTAAATTGCTGTGTTTAAAATTTGCTTGGAATAATCCCTCTCTGTGTGGTTTTGGTGCCAACTAAGTACAGAGTTATGTTCACTTATTTCATTTGCTTTTGATTTTAAGGGATTAGTTTTCTAAAATTTAATTTCGTTTCACACTTATATAAAATATTTACATGGTTCTGAAATTAAAAAGCGAGGCATATTTAAAGAAAGCCAGCTATGATTCACATTTAATATCAGCAATATGTTCATAGAAATCCTTCCCTTGCAGATACCTGATACAGTACTACACATTTTTTCTACCTTTCCTTTTGCATTTAACATGTCCTAGAGCTCCTCCTTCCTTGTCAGTACCATGATGTCTGTCTCTGGTATATCTACTGTAACTTGTTGAGTCATTGTACCTTAGAGTACAGATCTCCCAGAATAAAGAGATGTGTGTAGTCTTACAGTTCCCAGGTTCTGAGTCAGGACTCATGGTATGCTCCATGCTGCAGTAAGGAATGCATTTGCTCTTTCTAGAAGGTACCATCAGTGTTGAAGCTCCAATACTACATTTTTGCTCAATAAAAATTAGTTAGATCAAGTTGTTAGAAAATATTTTGGATATCTCTACAAGGAACAGAATAGCTATTGTAACAGTAAAAACTACTCCTTTAACATGGGCTGTATCTACGCCATTTGGTCTCTGATGCAAAATGGTATCTGCAAATAATTATTTTGCTATTGAAATTTCTTCTGGAAAACCTGTCATTTCTGGGTCTCATATAGGCTTAAGTAAAAGCCTTTGGGTGGTAGTCATCTTAATGCAAGATTGTTCTATAAACTAGGAAGGCGCTCATACAAGTATTTTTTTTCCCTTGGCATTATTTGATTGATTCATCCTTTATGAGATCACTTGATTATAAAACAAAGTTTTATTTTTTTTTTTCTTTTTTGAGCATCTGCTACATTCAGACAGTATGTTGGAAAACGGAATTGAGAGATTGTCCTTCCTCCCCTCAGCCCAAGGACATCTTTCCTTATTCCTCTGGAACATTCCTACCTGATCTGTCTAGTCTTGGTCCCAGATGCTAGTATCTCCTTCCTTAGAGACATGGTGTTGAAACCCAGGCAGGCACAAGGACTGGCTAGTGTCTGCACACCCTCGTGCAGACAACACTGGCTGCTTCCTGTCATGTGTCCTCGGTGCCTTTTGCTGAAAGCTTCTGCTAATTTCTCCTAGTTCAATCCTGATGGACTCAGTTACATAGCTTCAGGTTTGTAAAATACATAGCATTTTTTAAACTGAAAGCTTTTATTGGTTAAGCATTAATAATGTAGTTGTCTGTGGCATGGAAACAAGTACCCCTTTTCTAAATATACACCCATCTCTGTTCTCTTACAGCTGACAGGGTCCTCAGTTCTGAGCCACAGTTTGCCTTGTCCTCTGCAGAACCTACTCTGTCTCAACAGCATGTGACAGATGAGGCATAGACCTGCCATTATACTACTGTTGTCTTCTGCTTAAAAAAATTTCTCTTAAAGGCTGTTACAAATTGATCCACACCCACCTTTAGACTGCATTATAAACCTGCCTCTTGGGGTTACTATAAGGACAGTGCCAAGGAAATAATGTGAAGACCAGCAGGAGGCCAAGTACGCTGTGAAAGAGTGAAAGGCAAGAAATCTTAAAAAACAATATAAAGCATGATTCTACACATACACCCACACACTTGACTGCATTCACCTGCACGCATACATACATCTCATAGGTACACATGTATACTTATGCTTTACACATTCATTTGTTTGTGCATGTGCATATTTTCAAACTCATACATCCAAACCCTCATGTGTCTCATATATATTCATATACCTCCTGATACAGGTGTACACAGACATCCATACTTATATATAGCCACCCACTCACACCCATTCTCTATATACTCATGCACACACCTATATAAATGCTCATAAAATACACTCATGGGGCCTCCCTGTGGTGCAGCGGGTTGAGTGTTGCACTGTGAAGCATCTGCAGCACAGCAGCATGAGTTCGATCCCCGGCCAGGAAGGGAACCCACATGGCACAGCAGACCTCTCCTGCCTCATCCACTGCTCCCTTCAGCAGTGTATTTCAGTTGATCTACCTGTTCTGCTGCCCGCTCTGTCTCTGGTGAATCCTTTTACATCCCGCACCTCTGGCCTGTACCCTAGCTCTTGTATGCATAAATAAATAAATCTTTAAAAAATACACTCATGTGCACATGCACATACTCCCACCTGGGTCTGGATAGACATATACATTTAATGCCATTCATCGTTGTGGAAGTTTGTAATGGTCATTGGTGATGGGATCTGTTGTATTTTTGCAATGCTACTTTCTTCAGTGTGTTCAGAAAGCAGACATCTGGATGGAAAGTCACCTGTTGCCACTTACTTTGTTCTGAGTGTCCTATTGGGTAGCAGACTCTTTCTCTATGGTTCCAACCCAAGGGACTAGGTCCCACAGCGAACTCTTACTCCAGAACCACTGCCTGAGAATTGAGAGATCAAATGTTATACTCCCTGCCACCCAATCTGGGGAAAATGAGGCAGAAAGTGGATGGGACATGCCCAAGGTCATCCAGGGAGGGCCCAGGTGACTGAGTACGGTCCAGAAGCCAGCTCCCCCCGAACTGTGGCCAGTCAGGCTTTGAGCTGACATGACTGCCAGACACTCCCAGGAAAAGATGCTTGTTCTTGGTTTTAAACATTTTCTACCATTAACGAATCCTTTAATCAAACTCATTATTTGTGTTTTTCATTATCTAAAATGACCCCTGGAATAAGCCCCCCTACATTGTTCAGAGGAAGTAGCTGTATATTTTGCATCTCATTTATCAAACTTTTATGAAGTGGCAATTATGTGCATGCTTCATGAGCCAGGCACGCTCTGAAATTGCTGGGAATGTAATTTTTCGGAGCACTATTTCATTGCTGCCTCTCCAAGTGACAGAAAGTGAAGCTGATTGTACAAGGGAACCTCAGCCTTCAGAGAGGAAATTAAGGAAGTGCTTGCTTCACATGGGTTCGTTCCCTGGAAGATCTGATTTACGTGGAGATTTTTTGAGGAATACAAGCGCTCTAACATTCAGACCCTCATACCTGGCAAGTGTCCCCTCCCTGTGCTGGCTCACAGCCACAACCCAATCAGACCTGCCCTGAGCCCCAACTTTCACTGGACACTCATTGTCTTTTTAGCCTCTTCTTCTCATGGGCTTTTGAGGAGCCAGAAAGATGAGGTTTCTGTCTAATAAGAATCATTTTGCATTCACCTGAGCACGCTGGGGATCTCCTGTGTCAGGTACTTACTTGCCAACTACTATTCTGTTAACTTTGTTTGCCTTTCCCTTCCTTTCTTCTGACCAGTCTAGGGGGAAATTGTCCCCTAATCCCTCTGGATTCTTCCTGGGATAGTTGAACAATAAAATTAGCATTAGATTGGTGGCAGAAAAAAACAAGTTTAGTTATATACATACATTTAGAGAATCTGCACTGTTGCAAATCTTAAAGTAAATGAGATAAGACAAGGGTTTTTATTCTGAGCTAAGAAATGGGACAGGGGCCTGGGGCTTGGAGGAGAGAGGGGATGGTCCAGAGGAGGGGAGCAGAGGTACATAATTGGAGGTCTACCCTCATATAGATAGATTTCTCTGATAGAAAGGTTATTTTTGGACAAAACTTGAAATCTGGGTGATACCGCCAATTTTCATTCTTCTAGGAATTAAAGGAAGTGATGAAAGGTTTCCTTGAGTCTGTTGGTCCTTTATTAACCTCAGCTTGGATAGTCCACATGCCATGTCATATGTCTGGGAAGCCTATTCTGAACATCTTGGCGAATCCTAGCCTTCTTCTAAATGTGTGATCCCCCTACTAGAAGGAGTAGGAACATTACCTGGGAACCTTTAGCACTGCAAATTCCCAGACTCCAGCTCAGATATACCAAATCAAAGCGTAGAAAAAGTGGGGGAATGAGGTGGGGTTCTGTGATCTGCATTTGAACAAGTCTTCCAGGGGACTTGGATGCTTGCTCAAGTTTGAAAACCATTGCTCCAGAATAGAGGGAAAGTGGGTTCTCTCTCTCTCTGTCTCTTCCCCCCACCCCTATATCTGTATCTCTACCACCTATCAACCCAAGGAGCATTTTAAGACCTGGCCTCCGCTCAGTGACAAAGGGGAAACCTGTGTTATACACAACCATAGCCTTCCTGAACGGGAGAAGAATCAACAAGATGAACTGTACTGGGACACCAGGCACAGCAGGGGTGGGGGTCAGCGACAGAAGGGCACTTCACTCTATGAGGTGCGTTCCAGGAGCTTGTCTAGTTCAGGGGTTCTCAAACTGCCACATGCTGGAATCACCTGAGGAACTTTTAAAAACTACTGAGGCCTGACTCCCACCTCCAGGCATTTTGATTTCATTGATCTAGGGTATGACCTGAGCAACGGGAGTTTTAAAAGCTCCCTAAGCGATTCTAATGTGCAGCAAAGCTTGGGAGCCAGTGGTTTAACCTGTAAAACATGGTTCTAATGGTATAATTTCAGACAGTGGGAAAGGCATCTAGCAGTCTTTCTGGTGCCCCTCAGATTACAACATTTAGGAGGTTATTGCTGTATCTGTGTAAAAAGCTAGTTTTGGAGGTTAGTTACTGAACACAAATGCACGTGTGCACAGAAAGGCATGATATTTTGTTTCTGGGGCAGAAAATATGTGCCTGCTCTCCTGGCTAACTGTGCTGCGGAAGTGACCAGCTGGGCCTGGCCTAGCCTGTGGCACAGGGCTCTGCACCCACCCGGGGAACAGGAGAGCTTGGCGTCTCCCTAGGTGTCCCCAGTTACTTGTTCCTTATCAGTCAGCTGTGAGGCAGGGTGGAATCTGAAGCAGAACTGCATCCTAGCGGTTTGGCTCCCAGCTGGCTGCTTCACCTCTCTGTACTCGGGACCTCTCCTTGCAGTCCCGAGGATGACAAAACCCATCTTTATGCCTCTTGGAGGGATGAGGATGAGGTTCAGTTGAACCATGGGGCACCTTGCTGTTCATCTGCACTTGTGTGCCATCACCCCCTTGCTCTCAGATGGGGCTTACCTGAGAAGGAATCCTCCTGGAGCTGTGGGTGTAGGGATATTCAACTGAGCCCACATGGGAAACATCTACTCAAGCCTGAGTAGGGTTTCTAGTGTGACCTGGACCCTGGACTTAAAAGTTCTCCCGGGGGGACCTCCTTGGTGGCAAAATGGGTTAAGCAACGCACTGTGAAGCAGACCACAGCCACTGTGGCACAAGTTCGATCCCTGCCGCCGGCTGGGGAGGGAACCCACGTGGCGCAGCAGACCTCTCCTGCCTTGCCCGCTGCTCCCCTCAGCAGTGTATTTCAGTTGCTCTGCCTGTTCTGCTCCCTACTCTGTCTCTGGTGAATCCTCTCACCACCCCCACCTATGGTCTGTACTCCAGTTCTTGCATAAGTAAATAAATAAATAAATAAATAAATAAATAAATAAATAAATAAATCTTTTTTTTTTTTTTTTTTAAAAAGCTCTCCTGGGGACCTGGGCACCCTTGGGGGGAACAAGAGAAGAGGGGCTGCAGCTGAAAGTACTGCCTGAAGAGAGGGAGCTTAGTCTTGTTGCAGGGGAGAGCGTTTTTTTTTCACTTCTAGGGGAATTCTTTTGTATAATTTCAATAAAGATTGTAAGCAAAGGTTAAAAACAAAAACAAAAACCCTAGTTGTTTTTTGCTGTGCAGTCAGTGCAAATCTCTATGGGGGTAGGAATTAGCAAGACAAGTGAGGACTTCAGTGTGCTCTGTGATAACATCTGAATAAGGACCCAGCAGCTCTAGCCTGGGGGCAGGCAAGGGCTATTTGCAGCTATGAGGCAGGCCAAAGGGATAGGATTCTGGTAAGAGGGGCCTCATCCCACCCCACCCCCGCCCAAATATGGTTGCCTCCTCCGCCTTCTGAGAAAGCCAGTCTTGGCTGAGGCTGCTGAGGTTGGTGCCTGCTTCTGCCCACTCTCACTTTCCTGCCATGGATCTATCTTCCCGGCAGCCTTAGCAGCCAGCTTTCCACACAGGTGGGAGTGCTCACACTACGCACACCAGGATTTCTGTGGTCCTGGCCTCACCAAGGTGCCTCCCTGCCTCCGTGCCCCTGCTAGATCCCCCTGGGAGTGGGCACTGCTGTGTCTCTCCTTCTCAGTCTTAGCCATGCGGCCTCATTTCTGCTCCCAGAGCTGAGCTTAAGACCAGGTGGTCCCAAGTCAAGAAGGGACAGGCGGAAGGGGTGCGAAGTTTTCGATGGCTCACAAGGGTAAGATGGCTTGGATTAGACCAGTCCCGGGTGATGCCACTAGAACCTACAGGTGGTAGTGGGCCAGGGCAGCTTAGAATGAGAACAAACCATTACCAGGCAAGAAAGATCTTGGGAAAAATTTTCAGCACCAGACACTGCTGCAGGTGTAAAGCCTGACATAGAGAGATGAACATTTCACCAAGTTATCATGAGCTCAGCTTGCTGGTTCTCTCCCGTTCACCATCTCCCCACGTAACCACAGATCTGTCCAAACCACCTTATGTTGCAACAGGGGGTGAGGAGGAGGGACCATCATGGGGGTGGGTCTGTTGCTCTGCTGTAGAATGAAAGTTCCTGTCTGTTTCTAGGCTCCAAAGCTGGCATGTTCCAATCTTTGAAATTCCAGATCGGTCATGTCTAAAGGCCTTGGTGTCCACAGGGAAATATCTCCGTGTGAGCTGGAAGATGTACCGATATGATTCATCCCAATGTGCCCAGAACCTAGTAGGGCCTGGCACACAGGACTCTCAGAGCTATTGGGGAGAGTGAGCCAGCCACGCACAGTAACAGCACCAGGCAAGGTCATTGGTCAAATGAAGGTTTGTGCCAGACCCTGGGCTAAAATGAAAACAAACTGCAGCCACACCCTCAGGCAGCTTAGTGCCTGGAGGGGAAGGCGGGCAGAGGGTGGATCACAAAGCAAGTGCAATTTTCTGGTCATGCGGGCAAGGAAGATCCCCCAGCATATGACTTATCTGGAAGGAGATAGGAAGTGTGAGTGAGTAGGTAGAGAGTGGGATCAGAGTTTGCCCTGCAGAGGGAACAGCTTCTATGAGGACCCTGAGGTGGGAAGAGGTATTGGTTTTAGGTTCTTTGTGGTTGGTGCACAGATGGTGGAGAAAGTGGGGTGTGAGGCACTTCAATGGTCTTAGGGGTGAAAGGGTACAAGTTGGAGGTTGTAGAATCACTGCCAGTTGGTTCGGTTGCTGAGGCGTTCTTGTCTGGGGTGAGACCATGCTAATATTCCAGAATTCCTTGGTGTGTGGGGCCCAGTGACTTTGAAAAGCCCCCTGCTGCTGGGTGTTAACTCCCTACTCAAATTGCAGAATCACTCAATAACTGTAAGCTTGAAAAGTTAACCTAGTTGAGGTCTATTCATTCCTCTTAGGCGTTGTCCAAGGGAGAAGTGAAGGAATAGCGGGGGCACCCATCTTTTGTGAGTGGGTGAAAGGAGCAACATACTGGCCAATTCTCTCTAGAGAAAGGGGAGCATGAGTCATTATCAGTCCACACGCACTGAGCTGGGCTATGGGTACATCCTCCTACCTCCTGTAGCCCATTCTACCCCACTTTACGAGTCAGAGTCTTTTTATCCTTTGGATTTCCTAATACCTCTATCTCAGAAAACAGAAATCCCTTTTTCTGTGGGGCCACGCCATCACTCAGGGGAGTATGGGGTGGGAGCACCATCCCCCTAGAGTGCTTCTTCCTGGTTCCTGAGAACAACGCTGGAAACGCTCAAGATCTGGGTTTCTGTTAAAGAATTCCAGTGGCTGCAGGAGAGACAGTGTTCAAAGGGCATTTGGGGTTCCCAGAACAAGATACACAACAGGGAGGGCCAGGGCCAGGGAAGGACCAGGATTGGGAGGTGGGGCCTGGGGCCCTAGTCTTGGCCCTCTTGTTGAGGCCTTTGGGGAGAGTGTGGTCATTGAACTTGTTGTGCCAGTTGTTCTCATGTAGAAGGCGGGAGATGGCAGCTTTCACTTTGTGGGGCATTTTGGTTGATTGCCTGTGCTTTCTTTGAAGCAGTGCTTTTCTGGACTCAGCCGATGGAGCTGATCAATGGTGCTGCCATGGCTAAAGGAGAGAGGCTCAGGTCTAATCATTGCAGGCTCCCTGTTGTCTGAAAGTAGAACATTCTCATTTTGTGTGATTTGGCAGCTTAATTGTTGAGTCAAAATTTTCCCATAGTAATGGTAATAGCATTCCCAGATGCCTTGAAAGAGCTCTCCAAATCATAGCAGATAGGAAGGGATAGTGGGGATCCTTGGCTGGATGGTCTTGAGAATTTGCAGCTCAGTCCTATGCAGACTCTTCATGGAATTTTCCCTGACTTGGCTAAAACTCTCTTCCCTTTATCTCAGCTCCTGATTTTTTTTTTTTTTTTCTACTCAGGGCCATTAGAGATAATGGTTGTTCTGCTTTTAGTCTGCTATATTGTTAGACTTTACCATGATTATGTACATTTTTTCTCTTAACCGCTTGACTCCTTAGGTAGATGATAAGATTCTTAAAGGCAAATTCTCTGGTCTCTTCACACAGATGTTCTTCAATATGGATATGTTGAAGAGGATGTGAAAAGACCTCTTTGATTTGATTTAGTTTTATCTGACAGTGGTTAATTATGAAGTACCTGGCACCCAGTTAGTTTGGCCACAAACTTGATTTATAATTTAGACAATTAGGATGGATGCTGTTGGCAATCTGCCAGGATTTCTTTCATTGGACAGGTACCCCCATCCCTACCACACTTCCAGAGTGTTGTCTGTCTGAGGCTCACAGCTGTCATTTTCCAGCTGATCGTCCTGAGTTGAAAAAGAACCCACCTGTCCAGACAGTTCCACCAGGGAATGTCTACTAAAGACTCACTTTGGTTGGAGGCAGGTGCGCAAAATGCCAGCCCCTTTCCTCGAGGAGGAACTAACTCTCTGGTGCCATCTGAACTCCAGAGCTGCCCACGGAGCTGGCTGAAGCTGGCCCAGCTGAGACCGCAGCAGCCCAGTCAGTTCCTATTCCTGGCCCAGGTGCTCCCCTCACTGCTTCCCTGGAGGTGGAATCCCGGCCACCCACTTGATCAAGGCTCTCTCTCAGCTCTGCTTCTAAGACCACCTAAGACTAAAATGATGTTTACATTTTATTCTAATGAGGCTCCTAATTTCATCCATCAGACTAAAATAAGGATCTATGCAGCTTTCTATGAGCCTACTTATGGGCTAGGATCCGTGGAAACTGTAATTAAAAAGAAAGTCTTGTTAAGCCAAGTTTCCAGCAGAATCTCATTTTGATATTTAAAAAATCATTGCAGTAGCATTGGTTTGTAATGCTAGTTCTCAGATGTGCATTATTCCAAATCGGCATCTGCTGGAATTCCAGTCTTTCCCCTCCTGGTGATCCCTTGGAGGCAGTTCACCTGCTCTCCTGCCCCCGCCCCTCAGTAACCACTCATCTTGCACTCTGAAAGTTTGTTTTGTTTGGGTTTGTTTGTGCTTTTGTTTTTGTTTCTTTTTGCACCACATAGGAGTGACATGTACAATCTTGTATTTCTCTTTCCGACTTACCTCACTAAGCATAATCCCCTTGTAGTGACAGGAGGCACAGGGCAGGTTCTCTATGATCCAGGCAGATGGGCAAAGGAGGAGTCCCGGAGCCCTCAGTGGCTTTTTCAGGCTTTTATTGATCTTTCCACATCATTTGTAGTGAGGCGACCAGGTGCACAGCAGGCAGGGGTGCCGGGGGCCAGGAGGCTGGCAGGTCCCCTGACCCCAGGACCTCAGGGGTCTGTTGTTGATGCTAATGGTGGGAAGGCAGAAAACCTGATAACTTCCATTTACCCTACTTACCCCTCTAAGTCCATCCAGGTTGCTGTAAATAGCAGAATTTCATCTTTTTTAAACAGTCAAATAGTAGCTCATTGTATTTGTACACTACATCTTTATCCAATCATCTATTGATGGTAATTATGCCATTTCCAAATTTTGGCCATTGCAAATAACACTACAACAAACACTGAGCTCGTATATTTCTTCCAGTTAGTGTTTTTGTGATCGTTAGGTAAAAGCCCAAAGGTGGGATAACCGAATCATGGAATTTCTATTTTTATGCTTTCCGTGGTGTCTTCACCAACTTACATTCTCATCAACAAGAGTCTGAGGTTCCCTTCTCTCCACAAATTCATCAACACTTGTTTCTTCTTGTCTTTTGGATGATAGCCATCTCACAGGTATGCGGTGATAGCTCATTGTGGTTTTGATTTCTCTTTCCCTGATAATAGATGATGAGAGTCTTTTCATGTGCCTGTTGGCCATCTGTCTTCTTTGGAGAAGTTTACTCAGTTCCTCTGTCCATTTGCTAAGCAGGTTGTTTCTTCTTGTTGAGTTATATGAACCTTTATGTACTTTGGATACTCATTGCCAGATGTATGATTTACAAGTGTCTTCTTGTAGGGTGAATGAAAATTATCAGCTTTTTCTGCCATCAGAGTCAATGATAGACCCCTGCGGTCCTGCACGCATGCCTGATGGCAGGCTCCTGAAGTAGGGTGTGAGCATATGTGGGTAGGCGCACTTGTGCCAAGAGACTGGGCAGTTAAGGGCGGCATCATAGGGTTGCCAGCAGCAGAAGCAGAGGAGCAGAAGTGTGGTGGCAGAGTACAGTGGAATATGGAGGAGTACAGTAGAGTACAGTAAAGAACATCATGAGAACAGCTAAGACAACAAGGACACTGCTTGAACTGATGACAAACCTACCCGGTCTGGGATGGTTGCAGGACAATTGATGTAGGCGGTGGAATGGTTCAATGTGGACGGGTATGGAACCCTTTGAAACCTGAGGAAGGATTGTGGGGTAGCTGGTCATGAAAAGATGGTACCCAATGGCCAGCCTCCTCTCCCAGTGGGCACCTCCCCAGGAATGGCCAGAGATAGCTGGATCCTTGTTGATGTTGGAACAGGCTCTGTGTGAGATAGAAGAGAACTTGGATAGATGTAGTGCCCGTGATATGACCAGGGCTGTGGGGTGGGTGTTTCTCACATCTCTGTGAGAGTCTAGGCAGAAAGAGTCATCCAGAGTCCAGCAACTGCAGGATGAGATGTGGGAACTGTGACAACATTTAAGGATTCTGGAAGAAGTTCAGAGAAACCAACCCACTCCTTTGGAGACACCAGATCCTCAGGAGAGGGAGAGAGGGAAGCTAACCCTTTGCCTGAGTCTCACTCAGTAATGGGAGACCAGCCTGCAACTCCGGAAATGCCAGACTCCTCTGGAGAGGAGGAGGCTGGGCCCATGCTCTGAGCTTGCCTAGTGGTAACTCAGAAAATGAAGCCACAATGACCTATGGCCCCAGGGGGTCAACCACAAGTGACGGAATTTACCACTTATCAGCCATATACCCAGGTGGAACTGGTGAACTTGGGCAAACAGTTCTGCCAGAAATCAGGGGAACCCTTAGCAGCCTCACTGCTGCTTTTGTGGGACCTGGGGATATATGGGATTATTTGTACAGCACAAGAGATGGAGAGACTGGCCTCAGTGACCTTGCATCCATCCTTGAGACAGATGCTGCAGGACAGCCGGTGGCATGGCCAGGGTGGTCATACCCTGCTGGAATGGATAATGGCTGCTGTACAGAGAGTGTGGGCTGATGCAGGAGATGTGCCAGAGACAGTGAGCAGATGGCAGACGTATGCTGACCTGGTGCAGGTACTTCAAGAATTGGGGTGTGACAGCCATGTTCAATGTGAATGCTCGTGGTCTTGATGATGAGTGTTTCACAGCAGGAATGAGGGATTTGGTAATAAGAAGTACTCCCTCATCCCCATTTGGATCCCTTATGGCGATTCTAGTGCACTATGTGGGATGTCAAATACATGACGTCACCACAATGCTAGCCAGCTTGGTGAAGTCGAGAGCAGGCACTCTCAGACTCAGAAGGGAATACAGGTAATTGTTGAACTTGGAATGCCAAAGAGGGCAAGGAAGCTTCTTAAAAATAACAGAACCTGTTCAAGTTACCCGTAATCAAATGTGGGCAGACCTAGTGAGAGCAGGTATAGAATGTTCTAAAATAGATGCAAAGCCTAATGCATATCTGCTAGAATTATGGAGGCAACTGCAAGAACACCAGAGGTTCACGCCCATGAGAAGGACTGCTGCTAAGGAGAAGCCTGGAAGCTCCAGGCTTCAGGCACATTCCCTGCGCCTAGAAGACCACTTGCTGCCAACCCCAGCCCCAGGAGACGCCCTGCTCACTTTTGCATAGGGTGAGGGTCAAGGAGCCTGTCCACAGGGGACGGGGAGGACCAGAGGCCATGTGTGGAGCTTATGTCCGTGGGTCCCCGACCCGTGTGCATGGGCAAAGGATTGGCCTGAGTGCAGGGGCCTGCGTGTCTATGTCACATTGGTGGTTGTGGAAGTCGAGTGTTGGAATGACGGCAGAGAGGACCCCGGGGGTTGAGCAATTACCCCTAAAGAATATAGTATTGCCAATCCCACGAGTGAGTGCATCCTGAGGAAGAGGTATGGTGTGTGGCTTGTGGCTGAGACCACAACCAGAGAAGGCCAGGAAGCCTGACGGCTCCTGGCATTCAGTGCCTTCGGCAGCAGATGTGGTGGATCATCTGCTGGTGCCAATAATCTTGTCTTTTGCCCCTAGGTGGGTGCCCTGCTATAGTGGCAGGAAGGGGGCACCGGAGCAAGTTCGGGATGGTTCTAGCAGATGGGGGTAAAAGAAGGAGTCTTGGAGCCCTCGGTGGCTTTTATGCTTTTATTATTAGAGGTGGCATGACAGGCATGGGTACCAGGGGGCCGGGAGGCTGGCAGGCCTCCCAGCCCCCTGCCCATCTCACCCTCTCGACTGCTTTGCTGCTGGAAACCCGTTCCTCCCACTGCTGCTGCTCTCGTTGGTGGTACTGTTGGTCCTGGTGTCCTCATGACACCACCCATTTAAGCCCGTGTCAAACTCAGGTGCGCCCACTTGCGCATGCCCTCCTCGGCATTTGTGTAGCACTGCGGGTGTCCATCATCACACCAGTGGTGGGAGGGTGGAAAGACCTGATCGTTTTCTGACCCTACACCTGCCTGAGGGTATTTGTATTTAGTTGTATTTTGTTGCATTGCTATATTGTGTTGATTCTGTTTGCTTTTGTGGGTCATGGTTGCAATGTTCATATTTGCCAAAGGGAACTTGTATATAGATTATATGGCAGAAAACCTTGAGGGGGTGGATTGTAGGGTAAATGAAAATTATAGGGTTTTTCTGCCCTCCTGCCATTAGCGTCAATGATAGACCCTTGCAATCCCACACACATGCCTAATGGCAGGCACCTGAAGTAGGGTATGAGCGTACATAGTTGGGTGTACCTGTGCCAAGAGACTGGGCCATTAAGGATGGCATCACGGCAATTCCAGCAGCAAAAGCAAAGGAGCAGAAGAGAAGCAGAAGTGGCAGCAGCAGCAATAGTAGCAGAAGTGTGGTGGCAGAGTGTAGGGTAAATGGAAAACTTATCAGGCTTTTCTGCCCGTCTGCCATTGGTGGACACCTGATGATGGACGCCTGAGGTCCTGCCACATGCCTAAGTGGGCATGCACAAGTGGGCTCACCTGGCGGAGACACGGTGTATAAGGGCGGTGTCATGGGGACACCAGCAGTAGAAGAGAGGAGGGAGACAGGCAGAGAAGAGAGGCAGAAGGAGCCCAGAGAGTGAAGATGCATCAGGGCCTAGGAGGCCTCCCAGCCTCCCAGCCCCCCGGCACCCCTGCCTGCCTTGTACCTGGTCACCTCTGATGTAAATATCAATAAAAGCCTGAAAAAACCACCGAGGGCTCCAGGACTCCTCCTTGACCCGTCTGCCGGAATCATTGAGAACTTGCTCTGTGCCTTGCTGGCACCACACAGGGTATGGTGGAGTACAGTAGAGTACAGTAAAGAACATCATGAGAACAGCTAAGACAACAAGAAGGCTGCTTGAACCGATGATAAACCTACCTGGCCTGGGATGGTTGCGGGACACTTCTTCATTTAGGAGACTGACTTTTCATTTTGATAACTTCTTTCCACTGTGCAGAAGTCTTTCATTTTGATGTTCCATTTGTTTATTTTTTTTACTTTCCTTGCCATTGGAGTCCAGTCCTGAGACACAGCTCTGAGACTGATGTCAAGGACCATCTTAGCCATGTTTTCTTCTATGTGTTTCATAGTTTCAGGTCTTATAGTCAACTCTTTAATCGTCTTTGAATTACTAGTAGACAGTGGTCTAGTCTAGTTCTTTTGCCGTGACTGTGCAGTTTCTCTTCACCATTTATTGAAGAGATTTTCCTTGCTGTAGCGGCAGGAAAGGGGTGGCACAGGAGCAGGGTTCCGGATGGTTCTGGGCAGACGGGTCAAGGAAGGAGAGTCTTGGAACCCTCGGTGGCTTTTTATGCTTTATTTAGTAGAGGTGGCCAGTACATGGCAGGTAGGGGTGCCGGGGGGCTGGGAGGCTGGCAGGCCTCCCAGCCCCCAGTTCATCTCACCCTCTCGGCTGCTTTCTTCTCTCTGCTGCTGCTGCTGCTGCTGCTGATCCTTCGTCCTGTTGGTCGGTCCTGGCATCCTCATGACGCCGCCCATTTAAGCCTGTGTCCCAACTGAGGTGCGCCCACTTGCGCATGCCCACCCTGGAATGCTCGCAGCACCGCAGGTGTCCATCGTCACAGTGGTGGGAGGGTGAAAAGACCTGATTTCTCTAACCCTACAGTCCACCCCCTCAGGTTTTTCCACCATACAAATTATACATCAATAAAGCAATGCAGCAAAATATAAATGAGCACAAATACGCCTAGGCAGGGCACCAACCTAGGGGCAAAAGACAAGATTATTGGCACCAGCAGATGATCCACCACATCTTCTGCCGCAAGCACTGGTTACATGTGAGGCGGGAACCACTCACCGCATCTGCCGTCACACGCCAGGAGCCGTCAGGCTTCCTGGCCTTCTCTGGCTGTGGTCTCAGCCACAAGCCACACACCGCACCCATCCCCAGGATGTGCTCACTCTTGGGACTGGCGATTCTATACTCTGGGAGTAATCACCCAATCCCCAGGGTACTCTGCTGTCACTCCAACACTCGGCTTTTCACAGCCACATGTGACACGCAGCCCCTGCACTCAGGCCAACCCTGTGCACACGCACACGGGTCGGGGACCTGTGGCTACAAGCTCCACATGCGGCCTCTCTTGGGTCCCCTTTTCAGCTGTGGGCTTCACCACAAGCCATGTTCCCTTCCCGTCCCCCAAGGACGGTTCCTCAGCTCCTCACCCTCACTTAACAAGTGGGGCATCACCCAAAGGTGATTTTAAGAAACACATCGGCCTTCTTTACCAAACAGGCTGCTTACCAGCCACTCTGGGTTTCCCCAACCTAGTGCCAGCTTGTGCCAGCTTTTGCCAACCTCTCCTCTGCCTGGGTGCAGAGGGCTTCCTGCCTCTGCCACTCTTGGGCTTTTCTACGCCCAGGCTGCTTTTCGCCACCAAGGCCCACTGGCCATGCCTCCTGGGGTGTACAAACAATCATCCACCCCAGGGTCCCACAAACACAACCTGCCTTCTGACAGGATTGTCAGTCCATTAGTCCATCAGTCCTTTCCTTGCGTCAGCAGTGGGCGAGCTCTGAGTCGTGGTCCTCTTTCGGTCTGCTGCGTCGGGTCGTGGGCTGGTCCTCGCGAGCGTCTCCTCCTCCACTTGAGGTCTTGTCCTGCAGCTCCTGGACCTGTCCACCTCCTGCACTCCTGCAGCTTTTCTGGCTCTTCCCGCAGCGTCCTGGTCTTCAGCCACCTCCTGTGCTGCCACTGCTCTGCTAAGTTACATGTTCGTGGCCTGCCACCTCTCAGTCCCTCCTGCAAACTTCTTAGGGCTCTGCACCCGTCTGCATCGAACCATCCTGCCGACTGACGCCAATTGCAGCGGCAGGATGGGAGCACTGGAGCAAGGTTCCGGGTGGGTTCTGTCGGTTCTGTTGGTCAGTTGGCTGGTCCTCACAGTTCTGGCGTCCCCATGACGCCGCCCATTTAAGCCCGTGTCCAACGCAGGTGCACCCACTTGCGCATGCCCACCCTGGAATGCTCACAGCACCGCAGGTGTCCATCATCACAGTGGGAGGGTGGAAAGACCTGATTTCTCTAACCCTACACTTGCTCATGTGTATTCTTGACTCCTTTGTCATAAATTAGTTCTCAGAATCTCATTTTAGACGTCTGTATGGCCCTTCTGCCATTGGTGTCGATGATGGACACCTGTGGTCCTGTACGCATGCCTAGTGGCAGGCACCTCAAGTAAGGTGTGGGCATGTGCAAGTGGGCACACCTGGGCTGAGACACAGGGTGTATATTGGTGGTGTCACGAGGATGCCAGCAGAGAGAGAGAGAGCGAGAGAGAGAGAGAGAGAGAGAGAGAGAGAGAGAGAGAGAGAGAGAGAGAAAGAGAGAAGCAGCAGGAGCAGGTGGAGAGCAGAGACCAGAGAGCCCAGAGAGAGTGAGATTAGCCGAGGACTAGGAGGCCTGACAGCCTCCTGACCCCCCCCCCCGCCCCGGTCCCCCTGCCTGCCATGTACCCGGTCGCCTCTGATGTAAAGAGTAATAAAAGCCTGAAAATGCCACCGAGGGCTGCAGGACTGCTCCTTTACCTGTCTGCCAGAATCATTGAGAACCTGCTCTGTGCCTTGCTGGCACTACATCTCCTATAATTCAGGCTGTCCAGTATTTCTGTTTCTTCTAAACTAAACCTCCCAGGTAACCTCATCTATGTAGAACCAGCTCCCAAATTATTTTTATGGATTTAGGTATTTTCCTAAATGTGGGTGTAGGGTAAATGGAAAAGTTATCAGGCTTTTCTGCCCTCCCACCATTGGTGTGATGATGGACACCTGCAGTCCTGCATGCGTGCCTGAGTGGGCATGCGCAAGTGGGTGCACCTGGGCTTAGACGTGGCCTACAAGGGCTGTGTCACGAGGACACCAGGAGACCAAAAGCAGAGCAGAGCAGAGAAGGGAGGCAAGGGGAGAAAGAAAGGCAGAAGCAGCCCAGAGAGTGAAGATGCGCCGGGGGCTAGGAGGCCTGCCAGTCCCCTGACCGCCTGCCTGCCGTGTACCTGGTCACCTCTGATACACTGAAGCAATAAAAGCCTGAAAAAGCCGCTGAGGGCTCCAGGACTCCTCCTTACCCCATCTGCTCAGAATCATTGAGAACCTGCTCTGTGTCTTGCTGGCACTACAATGGGTAATGGTGGGCATTTTCCGAGCTACAAATTACTGTAAAATCGTAAATTTTCTGGCTGATAAAAATGGAGCAGAGCGTTTAAAATCAGGACTCTGGGCAAATCCAAGGATGTCATCATGATGAGCATTGCTCCCTGGTTTGTTTAAGTCAATAATTAGACAGGCTTAGGGGGGATTTCCTAAAGTAGTAATGGCATATGGGACTGGTTTCTAGGGGAGCAGGATCCCCTTGATTTCAAGGATCTGAAACAGACTGCCTGGATTCAAGTTACAGGCAAGAAGAGAAGTGTGGTTGCAGAAGGTAAATGGTTCCGAGGGGGAAGGGCTATCAACTATGTCTTCAGGACAATTACTTAGCCTCTTTCAGCCTCAGTCTCCTCATCTGTAACAATGGGGATGAGCATTGTACCTAACTCAAAGTATCGTTGAGGAGATGACATGTGATAACGTATGCACTTTGCTCAGCACTGCTCCTGGCACAGAAGGCACCAAGTCAGTGTTTCCCATTATCGAAAAGCTCACCCACATACGTGGAGCTATCAGATTGCCACTGGCCAAGGCAGCCTCCTGACTCTCAGAGCCTTGCTGATCACCCATTTCTTTTCATGACCTGAAGTGAAATCTGTACATGGGCACCTCAAAAATTGGGAAAATCTCACATCCTGTCAGCCAGACCACCAGCACCAACCTTTCCAAGGCCCAGGAAGGCTTAGAAGGTAGAGGTGGAAATGGACAGTGCTGTCAAGCACCCCCAACCAAACTCAGGACCAGGAACCTACTAGAGCAGCCAGGTTGAAAGACGGAGAGGGCTAGGGAAGTAGGGAAGGGTAGCAGTCAATGGAGTCACACAGATTGGGTCCAAATCCCAGGTTCACCCTTCACTAGCTCTGTGAACTTTGGCAACTCATGGAACTCTTCTGAGTCTCAGAAGAGCAGTAAGATGTCGACTCTCCCCTGCAGTAAGGGTCTGTGCTGTGTGTGGGCTGCCTGATGCAGAGCAGGGTCTCCTCAGGTGGCCAGTGCTGTATCTAAGTCAACCTTTCTCAGCTGGCTTTGTCTGCAGTCACACCAAACATCTCCCTGTCTGACACTGCTATAAAGTTCTGAATGCCAATGGTTCTGAATGCCAATGCTCCCTCCATTGAGGCTCTCAGTGACATCCCGACTTATAGTGAATGGTGCTTGTTTTGGTATCTCTGAAGCCAGTTCAAGCCACAAGGCTGGTGCTGTGGGGTGCGCATTGCTGACAGTCTTCAAATTCCCTGTGCATTCCCCTGGAGTCAGTCCTGGAGAGGAGCACCATGATGGAATGTGGGCAGAATTTGCCCCACTCTTTGCCTCTAGGTCTGCAGCTGCAACCTCCAATTAAGCATCCCAGTTCAGAGGAGGCCCCTGACCCTCAATTCACCTAAATTAGTCTATCTCCTCAGGAATGCCAGGGATTTCACACATGTCTCATATAGCTTCCTTTAGGTTTATTGTTTTGTTTCAGAGACTTTCTGTGATCACGTGCTGGCAGCACTGGGTATTGGGAGTGGCTATTCCTGAGTTTCCCCATCAGGCGGACCATAGCAGACAGAGAAGCTAGCTGTCCTCTGGAGAGTTGTAATGACTTTGCCTTCTCCAGCTTACTTTATCGCACTCATTACCGAAAGGCCCATTAACTGGCCTGGGGTACTCTAGGTCTATCGAGGGTAGGAAACTATGACCCATGGACCAAATGTGGTCTACTACCTGCTTTTATAAATAAAGTTAGAATGTGGTCACGCCCACTTGTTCACACACTGTCTGCTCCTGCTGCTTTCGTGCTACAGCAGCAGAGCAGAGCAGACTCAACAGATATCACATGGCAGCAAACTCTAAAATATTTACAATCTAGTTCTTTCAGAGAAAGTTTGCCCACGTCTTCTTTATACTGTCCAGGCAGACTTATTTCCAGACCATGTGTTAGGACTTAAAGAGGGAATTGGATCAGGGAGAGATTGGGTTAGAGCTTCCCTCTCAGCTTCTCCTGGGAAGTATGAATGCGTGACAAGGGGAAATCTGAAGTTGCATGTAGGCAGCTTGTCCACGATGTGTGCTCTAGACTACATTCCTGCCAGATGCCCTGAATAGAGGGCTGAGGAGTCAAAGATGTTTGGGAAACACATCCCTTAATCTCTGCTTGAAGAGTTAACACTTACATTAGTATGTTAAACGATCCGACAAGTCTGCTGTTTAATAATGTTTTCCTAATGGATGTCAAGCACAGATTTTTTTACATGTGTGTACCCCAATTGTATGCTACAAAATATACAATAGAAACAAACTTAGGAATCAAAGATATAAGAGAAAAAGTCAGTATTTTGCATTTCACCTGGTTTTAGAAAAGGGTGTAAAGACTTCTGGTGCAGCTTTTTCCTGAACTAAACCACCTTTGTGGTGTGTTGCCGAGTCTGGGGTGCTGAGGGTGCTTTCCTTCTCTCTATGACTTCTGGGTCAGTGGGAGCTATGCTCTCACTGAATTAGGAGAAACCTGAACACCTGTATTATGGATGGTGCAGTTGGATGGCAAAGAGAGATCATTTTGGTTTTTTTGCTACTCATCTTCCCTCAATTGTGTTGATGTCGACACTAAGAGTACTCCTACTCTTGCCTCTATGGGATGACCTTGAAGTCTGGGGAGTGAAGGGCAGGGAGCCCCATTAGACCGTCCCAAGGATGATTTAAGCTGTGCATAGGCCCAATCCCTTCTTATCAGTCCCCCCCATCTCATGTATGGGCAAGAATGCCTAGGGATGGAAGGAAGATCCATACCTTTGTGTCGTGCTTCTGGTGGGAGTTTGAGGTTGGTCTTTCCTACTATGGGTCAAGGATATAGAGAGTCCGTGAAGAACTTAACTTGTTGATGGCTCTTGACCACCACAACACTCTGTCTTGGCTTCTAAACTCTGATGTGTGACTGCTGTGCTGGAGGTCTTTTATGCTCCTGAGTCAGCAAAGAAGCCAGATACATGATCAGATATGACCAAGGCAGGAAAGTGATGAGAATGTATTGAAACATTTAAACAAGAGTCAAAGAAGGAAATTTGGTTCAGTTCACTACTATGGGTTCAGAATTTGTCTTTCAGGAGATTAGCTATAAGATATGGGTTTATGCAATAGAAAAATAAACAGACAAATCTGCAAAGCAAAATTAAACCTACTATGAAAATGAGCAGATAACAAATAATTAAAGGAATTTGAATGAAGCAGCCTGGACAATCGTTTTATTTGGATCAGAATAGCAAGGCTCTTATAAAGGAAAATAATTAAATGATGGAAAAGCAGTGGGAGGTTGGCCCTGTCCCACACCGCTGATTGGAATGAACATTGATGTGGCGTTTCTGTATGCCACCAGAGCCTTCAAAATATTGCCACCTTTTGACCAGATGGTTTCATTTCTAGAAATCTAAGGAAATGATCAGAAGTAGAAAAGAAAAGATTTGTGGACAAAAACATTCATGTAATACAATTCATGATATCAAATTATCACAAGCCTTTTAACTGCCCAACAATACAGAAAGGAATAAATAGCTCAACCCTTGCTTACAATGGACTACTTTACAGACTGCAAAAATGATAGTTAAAAAGATACTGTTAATGATGTGAAATTCTTTGGACACAGCATTCAATGGTGAAACTATAGAGAATTATCTGAACCACTTAGATGTATGTATAAAATAACAATAGAATGGTAAAAATAGATATTTGTGAATGGTAAATTCATAATGGTAAAAATATCTATTCATAAATATTTTGAATGGGATTATGAGTAATTTTTATTTTATTTATTTTCCAAATTTCCTACAATGATCATATATTATGTTTACAACCAGAGAATTTGAACAAATTCTTTAGCAGGTCAGAGAGAGGAGAGAACATGGGACTGGAGTATTTCGAAGACAGCTGAGGGTTAAGAATCGCCGTCTGTGTAATGACCAGGGCTGCTGCAAGAGGGAGAGCAGGTGGGTCTGACTGTTCCCACTTGACAGCTGGGGAGCCTGAGACCTTAGGATAAACGCTTTGCTCAAGGTCATTCACCCGCATCAGTAATCAAGATGAGAACCTACCTCCAATTCTAGGCACGTGGCTTTTTCATTAGGCCCAGCTGCCTGATGACGGGAGGAGCCGGTGGGCATCTGCTCATTATCTGTCAGTGCTAGCCCTCTGATTGTTTATCTGGAGTGGATTGTTTATCAGGAGTGACTGCAGAAGGAAGCCCGGGACGTCTGCCCCTGGCCTGCCTGCATGCATTTCCCTGTAAGTCTCAGCCGTGTTTGCTCCAACTCGTGGGCTGAGGCTGGTTGCTAGCAGGGTACAGAACACACTGCTCCCAGGCTCAGTGAGATGACTTGGCCCCTAATGCAGGGAGCACAGTACTGTTAATGCGCGCGCCTGTCAGTCAGCGGTGTCTGGGGCTGGGAGTGACTGCAGGTCCCAGGGTGCCTTCCAAAGTAGCTGTTTGTCTGAGCAACACTCATCAGGATATGCCTTCCGGGTGCTTTTCAGGCTTCTGGGGAAAGCAGCAGTAGAGGCTGCTGCTAGAGCAGAATGTGTAGTCAAACAACCCATGGGAAAAGAGTGGGTGGCTTGGTGTGAAGAACAGGAACTCCTGGGCCGAGAAGCCTTGAGTTTAAGTCCTGTCGCAGTCACCTCCCTCCTTGGGGTGGAGGATAGGGTTGCAAAATCGTCCTTTGTGAGAGTCCCCTCTCTGGGCCTGAGCAGGCGCAGAGCTCACGGAACAAAGGGCAGCAGATGAGGAGGAGCCACGCCCCACTGGCCCTTGGGGTCACCATCCAGGCTGGGTCTGTCTCTGTGGGGACGCTGGGGACACGTGAGTGTCCATTCTGATATCCCTTTCTTCCTCTTCCCAGAAGCACCATGATCTCAGGTGAAACCTCACTAAAACTTTTTTAAAAGTCAGTTCAGTTTTCAGCCTCCTGAGACTGGAGCCGCTGTTCCCAGAGAAGTGTTGTCCGCGAGGCCTCCCAGCACCCCGCGGTGTGATGTTGTGCCAGCAGAGTCTACGCAAAGGCGCTGTCCTTTCTCTTTGTAAACTACGTTTGACGTGGAATGAACCCAATGTAAACAACAAATCATCAGTTCTGGTTTCAGCTTCTGCTATCATCCCTTGGGTGTTTGAAGGGACTTTGGAGATAGCCCAGGTGAGCCCCACACCCGGACTGTAGATGAGGAAAGAGGAAACCGAGTCTCCAGGAGGCACAGTGATTTGTCCATACCGGTGGATATCAGAGGCTTTTGCTGGCCTACTTCTTATTCCCCTTTCAAAAGGTGGCATTGCTGCGGTTTTCTTTCGAGAAACTCTCTCATGCCACTGGGTGGGCTGGAGCTGATATACCTTTCTGCTTTGGAGGTGACCACAAGACCCCAAATTGGCCAATTAGAAATAGTAGAGGGTCTCTGCAGAAACTTTTGGGAGAGAGGTGCTTTCTTTTTTTCCAGGTTGCTGACCTGGCAGGGTGGAAGCCAGGGTTCTTGGGGTGTACTGTGTAGGGAGCCTGGTGGAAATGGCAACAGTATGGAGGAGGAAGGGCAGAGTCGAGGGACAGAGAACCTGGGTCCGGCAAGTCTTGGCCGAGCACCTGAGTCTGGCTAGGCCCGCATGCAGACATACCCCTTTACAGCATTGTGAACCCATGAAAGCCCTTTTGTACTTCATCCAGTTTGAGTTGGGTTCCGGACATTTGTATCCAAACCTAGATGCAGATCTAAGGTTGTGGAGGCCCGTGTCCAGCCTCCCTGACTCCAAGCTTTGGGGCTATTTACAGCAAGAAGCTGATCATGGTAGCTGTGCAAGAGTTTTGAGGGGGCCACATTTGAGTGTGTGATCCCAGGAATCAGCTTCCCCTACCCTAGCATGGGTCAAAATGAGCTAGCACTCTGGTTCCTGGTGACACACACTTGCCAAGTCACTGTGAGGTTTCTTTGCCACTCATTAATACATTCATAGGGAACATCTAACCAGAGACACAGCAAGGAGCAGGCCTTATAAATCTTTTAAACTGACATGAAAGAGAGGCTTTGATTTTTCCAAATCTAGGATAGAAAGGGTTGCTTCTCTGTTTCAAAAATATTTATCTTTTAAGCATCTTCAGGCCCAGAGTTCATCAAGTGATTCTTCCTTTTAGCCATTAAAGTGAGCTGTTAAAAGCAGCCAGAATGGGGATCTATTTTTCTTTTATTTTGCTACCCCACAGCTCCAGCTCTATAATGGGGTCCCACCATGATGAGCTCAGACCGCTCTGGCCGGTGTCCTGAGTTTTGCATAATCGTGTCTGACCCACTGAAGAGTTCATCCAGTGGTGGAGATGAAGAGTAAATCAGAAGTAAAAGTACAGGGGACGGAGGGGCCAAGGAGGGAAGCACTTGGGAAGTACAGTGACAGGGTGCATAGTTCATCTTGAGGATGAGGAAAGACCGGAGGTGACCTCTTACCTGAGTCTCACAAGCTGATGGCGATTAAACAGATGGAAAGGTGAGGAGACATTCCAGGCAAAATAAATGAGCATGTGAGTCGCGGGGGTGGAAAAGGAGAACATTGTTTATATTCATCCTCTGACTGAAAGCTCCCCAGGTAAGACACTCTCAGAGTCCAGGGAAATAAATATCTTTGAAGTGGACTGAGGCAAGCAGGGGTCATAGCGGCAAGCCTTGGTACTAAAATAGTATGAGACAGTCTTAAAACAAGCCTGGTGGGGGTGGGTGTGCAGACAGAATGGATAGGGGACAGCTGGAGGGCGGGCAGTGGCAGATGATTCATTTGTTACTTCTGCCTGTTCACATTTGTCACCATTCACCATGAGCCAGGCCCTACTGGACCCTGGGGACACAAAGACTCTGATTTTGAAGAATTCAGAGACCAGGTTGAGTGAACTGGTGATGTGGGCACTGTGTGGCAAGGACTCCAGAGAAGCTTGGACCATGTGATGGAAGCTTCACGTCTGGTAGAGATGGCACAAAGGGGTTGGCCCTCAAGGAGAATAGCTCATTCTGCCTGGAGAAATCTGAGTGGGCTTCCTGGATGAGGTGACATCTAAATGGAGTCCTGAAAGACAGATAGGTGTTAGCCAGTCAGAGTACACAGACGGGGAGTTTCCAGGTTGGAGAGGGGAGGGATAATGGGAGATCAAGTCCTGGAAGTGATAGAAGATTCTTCTTTCAGGAAATTGACAAGGGTGCCATGTAGCAGGAGGATAAGTTTCCCAGTGAGGGGTAGAGGCCATGAGATGGGTGATGAGGTGTGTCACTTGAGAGGTAGGTTGGGACAGACCGTGAAGGACTGTGTGGGCAGTGATGGGGGAAAGACGTGAGAAAGATTGCACAGGTAAGAATCCACAGGATGGGGTGTGGGAGGGAGACGTGACAGTGAGAGTGGAGCAGAGTTCTGTGTCTGAGAATGAGGAGCGGGAGTTTGGGGAAGAGCTGAGGGATTCAGTTTCCCCATGTTGAGCTGAGAAGCCTGTGGGATATGCCACAGCAGCCCCTGGAACTGTGGGCCTGTAGCTGTGTGGGGAGACTGGGGTGTGGGGCAGGTGTGTGAGTCATCAGCAGTCGGGGTGCAAGCCCAGGAGCAGCTGCATCCACAGTGGGGAGAGGGCAGTGGAGGGCAGGCATAGGCCCAGAGCACCACTGGACTGAAGAGATCTCTGGGCACTAGAGTCAGGACTGGCCAGAATGTGAACAGAGAGCAAGCAGAACTGGGCATGGAGGATGGAAGGTCAAGGAGGAAGTGGCCACAGCTACTGGGAAGGAGGTCACGGAGCCGCTTAGGAGGCATATTTCTGCTTGTAGATGGACACAGGCTTGGAGTCTAGAGGGCCTGTGCCAGGTAAAGGGGACCTGGGTTATCACACAGGACTTGGGCATAGGGTGGTGACACAGGGTGGGGTCCAGTTTCTAGAACATGTGCAAACATTTGTGCAAAAAATGAACTGTTTTGGAACTGAGTCACTTATGACATAGTGCGGGGACATTGCGGTCTTCTGAGGGGGATGGGCTGCCCCTGCTTTTTACTCCTTCCATTTTTCTTCTCTCCCACATTATGGTACCCAAACAGGGTGTTCAAGTTCTCTGCTTACTTCATTCACCGGATTGCTCACTTCTTTCACTGGATAATGCCTACAGAGGGCTTAAAACAGCGGCCAAGGTGTCGGGATGTCTCCCCGTGGCTGAGTCACATCAACGAGCAGCCTGATGGGCCAGAACTCCCATGACAGGGGAGAGTCTCAGGGTGGAGGCCCTCAGCCTGGCAGCCGCAGGACCTGCACTGTGCATAGTACATGACCCTGGTGGGGAGGCCCCTTCCAGACAGGAGAGGAGCTCGGCTCATGCTGGTTCTGCAATCTTGTGAGACCCTCAGCAAGCTCTTTTAAAGCTGTGCCCAGGCTCTTGTGCCAGAGAGTGATATCATAAATGGATGGTGCTTTAAATGGCTTGAGTTTTAATAATTTGTTAATGCAGCACTAAGATATGAATGCATTGATATCGACTTATTAAATAAACAATTTTTTAGCACCAGCTGGCAGAGTGTTAGGCATGATGGGGAGGAGACAACACGACGTAAGTCTTATCGTTCAGGGCTCCCAGTGGGTCTCTGACGGGGCCAAGGGAAGGTAGGACTCCTAGACTAAGGGACAGCTGTGGCAAGGTGCGAGGCCTAAAGGAGCTGGTGCTTGTGGGTGGTGAGAACATCAGTGGGGGAAAACTTGGTACCTGGAGTAGATCTAAACAGATGTCACGCCTCCACTGCCCTAACACTCACATGGGGAAGCTGCAGAATTCAAGTGAAGGAATGGCTGGGCACAGACGCTGTGCTGAGGGCCGCATGCTGTTCTTAGCTGCTGGGGCAAGGCCAGCACCACGCGGCTGTAGTTTTCCAGAGATGTGAGCTGTCATCCCACAGGCTCCTTGGAGCCCACAGTGCAGGGGGCTCCCATTGGTTTGAGACAGAAATACTCCCTGGCAGGGCCCTCAGGGCACCCTTGGATGCCCCATCCTCCAAAGCTGTGCATTCTGGGAATCCAGGCCTTTCTTGATTGCCAGAGAAAATGCTTTTTGCTCCCTGTCCCATAGAGAGGAGAGAGTTCAAGGAGGAAGCGGCCTGGCTTATCACTCCAGCAGTTAATATGCTGTAAACTTTCCTCTGTTTCTCCCATCATCCATCCAGGACCCAGAGACAAGGCCTGATTCCCATGCAGGCATAAAGTCTAACTTTTGAACTTGGGCTTTCTTCTCTTCCCAGAGACTCCCTGCTAGGAACACACATTGATGTGTCTCTATATCAGTGGAGATGTCTCCTGCAAGGAAGCATTTGCATGTTACTTCTCGGATGGGGGCAGAGCAGGGCGGTGTTTCGGGATTGGGTAGGGTTGGGGTCTGTGCCCAATCTGATGCCTTTATACCCCCCTTTTGAGCAGGAAGTTGAGCTTGATGTGTCTGGTGCAGAGCAGGTGACCCTAGAATGTGGGCAGGCAGGTGGGCCTGGGCAAATGGCCACGGTCTTTTCAGCCCCGAGGCCCACAGCCAGTTGTTATTTTATTTGGAGGTCTAAGCGCCATGGGACTGGCGTCGCCTGCATCTCAGCATGAGCCTTGGGAATCACACGCTCAGTGGCAGCTGTGTTGCTGTAGATGTGACAGTAAATACTCAGAAAATTGAGTGCTTTCTGGTCCTCAATTTAAAAAGTCATTTGCTGGATGGCTCTAACTAAGAATAGTCATTAAACTTGAGAAAGCACCCTTCTGCCTCTCTCCTTAATTAAATGGAAGAGACAAACAAAAACCTGGTTTGGGGAAGCCTGGGTGCAGAAATGCCCAGAGGGAACGTGGAAGACTCTGCTCTCTCTTACACGGGTGTCTGGGTGCAGAGACCCAAGGCCTGTATCACCTCCTGGCTAGAGTCAAGAGGCGGGGGCAGGAGAGGCCTGAAGTGATTGTTATGGAATCAATTGTGCCCCCCCCCAAAAAAATTCATATGAAGTTCTAACCCGCAATGTGACTGTATTTGGAGCTAGGGCCTTAAAAGAAGTAATTAAAGTTAAATGAGGTGTAAGAGTGAAGATCAGTTGAATCCCACAGGACTGGCCCTTTTCAGGAAAGGAATATACATCAGGGTGTGTGCAGTAGAGTAATGATCAGATGAGGCCACAGAGAAGGCAGACACCTGCAAGCCAAGGAGATGGGCCTAGAAGAAGCCAGACCTACCAGCACCTTGATCTTGGACTTTCAGCCTCCAGAATTATGAGAATATAAGTTCCTGCTGTGTAAACAGCAGTGTTCTCTGGCAGGTGGGCTCACCTGTACAGGGCCTGTCCCTGAGATTAGAGTAGCGCGGGGTGGGAGGGCAAAGGTTAGACGGTTAGGCAGGCCCAGGCCAGCGGCCAGTGAGGCCCCTCTCTCCACTGCTCTAGCAGAGGAGGAAGAGGCTTAGGCACTGGGTAGAGCTTTGTCATAATGGGTGCAGACCTTCAGGGCCCTGGTGTGAGGAGGGAGGAGCCCTCGTTCTCTCAGACTGCCCCTCACCTGCAGCAGTCTTTGATTTGGAAAGTGGGGTCAGAGGAACCTGGGATACCTTCTGCTTGGGAGGTCACTTCTCTCCTTGCTTCTCTGTGAAAGCCAGCAAGGAACCAGCTCATCTGTGACTTGTGTGGGGACCTGGCACCTGGCTTAGGCCAGTGGCTCGGGGCTGACAGGAGAATAGGAAGATCCTGGGGTCAGTGTTAGACTGTGGGCCTAGAGAAATGGGACTCAGGAGCTGTGGGGAAGTTTGTGTCTGCTTAGGCCCATGTCCAATCCAAAGCAATGGCATCCTCCTGCTTCATGGGGCTGGCAGTCCAGGAGCTGGGGCACACGCCCTGGACGGACAGTGTAGAATGGACTAGAGTGGCCTTCTGGCCACCTTCCTCAGGAAACTTAGGAAGTGGTGGCAGTGGGGGTGGGACACATGGTTGCTTCTTTCTAATACAGAGTTGAACTCAGGAATCTTTGGGAGGTGTTTTCACCTATTCCCTTGGATTTCCAAGAGGCTTGTCACTTCTAGCGGTGTTTGTCCCTGTCTGAGGCACTGGCTGAGGACATGCTGCCCATTGCTCTCAGCAGAAGATTCCTGAAACTAGTCCTCTTGCAGGAAAAATTTGTGGCCAGCGTTTCTGAGCTGGGTCCACTGCTCCCCTTTCCTGAGTCCCCGCTTTAACCATTGCAGGCTTTCCCAAGAAGGGCTGTTTAATCTCTGCCTTTGCCCATGGTCGAGCCCTTGTCACTGCAAGAGGTGGCAGAAGGGATAGAACATGAAAGGCCTGACTCGCCCTGTGGGGTGGCAAGCACGGACCACTGGCTGTTGTAGCTCTGCGGACGATGCATTGGCTGTCTTCATCAGGCTGGCTTGAGATAGTTTCTGTCAAACAGCATCCTGACACATAAGTTTGAACATTGTCTTTGCTTTGTCTTCTTCTCTAGGTGAGGATAGTGCAGTCTGCCCAGTAGGAGCCATGGGAAGGACGCCCTCTGGAGCTGTGCGGGCTGCAGGCAGGGCCCCAGAGTGACATTGACTGTGATGGCGAGTGGAGCCAGGTTTCTGCTCAGTCCTCTGTTGTTTCACCTCTGGTCCTTATCATCAGCCATGGCGTCAGCGCTGCCTGGATCTGTTTTCTACACATTTGCCACGGTGATGTCATGGTGGCATCACCCACACGAAGGAACAGGCAGGTTGCTGGGGCCTCTCCTTCTGTCCTGGCCCCCAGTCCCACCGCCTTCTGCCCCTTGCCCTCCTCTGCACCAGCACCCCCTCCAGAGGGCTGAGCTGATTCACATGAGGCCCCTCACATTCCTTAAAGACTTGGTAATTTCAAATCTGGATATGTTCTTTTCTGCAGAGAAGCTACTATTCCAATGTGTCTGGAAAGATCCAGCAGTCTGTTTCAAATCATAGTGTATAGAAAGTTGTTAGGCAATAATCCCCGGACTGATGAACACAACACATTGAGTGTGAAGTCTTTATCAGTGAGTTTTATACTTCTTGGAAATATGCTTTGGGTAATAAAATGTAAGCTTTCAAAAACTATTAAAACAATAGATATATATTTGTTGTCTGTGCCTTACTTTAAATAGTTTAATCACACTACTCGAGAGAGTGGGTAAATGTGATGAAATTATGTGACAAAAATATTGTCCAGTTCTACATGAGGATGATATGGATCTTGTGAATGCTGTTTGTTTTCTTAAGTAAAATGTTGGGAGAGAACAGAATGGCTAAAAGCCTTCTGATGCAACACAAAGTAAAAGTGGGTTATGTTCGCTGTCAATAAACATCCTAAATCAGGTATACATACATTTTGAAACTGCCACATTTTTTATTAAGCATTTCAGGTATTTTCGTGGAACCATCTGGCATCTTCAGTCACGTTCTCAGTGTTAACAGCTTTAGTTCTGAATAGTTTTCCCTGACCTATTTCTCACACCTGCTCTTCTCTGTTGCTGCCCTATACCCTTGACTGTGACCTGGCAGTTTACTCTCCTCTTTCCACCCTCCCCCTCCCTGAAGGGAAGGGCAGATTTATCTCTTGGGCTGACTGCACTATCTCTAGTAGTCTTGAGTAGCTCCTCCCCTGCTCTGGGGTGGTGAAAATTCTCCTATGCCACAGGACTTCATGATACACAGAGAAAAATTGAACTAAAATTTATATAAATGAAACCAGGTTTCCCTGTGCTTATCTGTTATTGCAAAACATAAAAGTGGTAGGTTTGATTTTCACCCAGCTTAGGGAGTATGTTTGGGATGAAGTATAGATCAGGAGGCTTCTGTGAAATCCATGGGGGTCCGGGCAGAGCCTCAAAGCAGTAAGCAGACAATCCCACAGCAGCTGAAATGAGGTCCAAGGGGTTGCCAGCCCAGGGATTTGCACTCACGTAGTAACACACCGTGGGTCCAGATAGCAAACATAGGATCCCAACATGCACCCCAAGTGCGGGTCTTTGTAGCAGGCACATAGATTGATTTGTGACTGAGCTGCTTCTCATGTGGGCAACTGTGTTAGCTTCTCCCAGGTGAGACGCAGTCGTGATTTCATTATTTAAAAATTGTGGACAGCACATGGCAAAAGCTGTGGAGAAATGAGAGAATGAAGCAGGATATCCTAGAGCGCGTCCTTCCCAATGGTGCAGTTTTGAAACCCAGCCGACTTTCTGCTGCTGTTCCCAGGAATCCTTCCTGGTTTTCCGGGAACAGCCCTTGGGGCTCCTGACTCTGTCACTCCCTGAGGCCCTTCCCCATGCTGGCCTTGCACCCGGATCGTTCTGTGATTCTGCATCGATGTCTGAGCTGCCCTGGCTGCCCCATCAGCTGGCTTGTCCTGACTGGACCTCCACCTCACACAGCTCCTGTTGTGCTCCTGCTTGCACAGAGTGCAGTGTGGGGGCAAGAGAATGGGCACAAGCACAAATCTTTTTGGGGTCCATCATTCAACCCACTACAGGCTGTTGGCCCCTGAGGGGTCCTGTCATTCTCTCCCACTACAAATGGCTGGCTGGATGCTGAGAAACAAGGTTTATGCAAGAGTGGTGCAAAAGCACATTAGTTTTTTTTTTTTTTAGCACATTAGTTTTATGCTCTCTAAAAATTAACTCTCTTTTCCTTATTTTATCTGCAATTAAATATGTAACTGTGTAGTATGCATAGAATTTTGCCAATACTATTTTTTTTTCCTTAAGGAGTTTACATTTACAAAAAAGATGGAACTTTTGACTTAAAACAAATTTGAAAACAACAGACCTAGAGGGAAAACCAAAAGCAAGAGTTAACCATTCTAATCAAGGAGGAGAGCAGAGCCTGGGAGGAACCATCTCAGTTTTCTGGGATTTAGTATGGAATGGAATTTGGAGTTAAGAGTCAAAAGAGATGATGGCATCTGTGTCCTGGCTAAAGGCCACCCCATATATTTGCAGAGTAGAAGTACCATCCCCAGAACCATTATTGTGGTTTCCTTGAGTCACTCACCTTTCTTGGATTAAAAGCATCAATTGCCAATGCATATTTAACAACGCACTGTGCCACATGGCCCTGTGGCTATAAGTCGAAGTCTTACTTAACCTCATAAATGTTTGACCTTCCCAAGGGAAGTAAACACATTTCGACTTCTACTATTGTAATGCTTCTTGATGGAGACATGCAACCTTAACTAGTAGGGGCCTCTGCTCCCTCCACCAGATTAGTTGGTTTGCAGTTAATTCTTCCAGTTACAAATTGTTCACAGCAAGAGTTTAGCTTTTTGTCTGATGCCATCTCCATCTCATGCAGTTTTAAGTTGGTCCAGCGATTTCACTCCTTTAAAGGTTGCATGTAATTTGATTGATAACTCAGAGCATAAATGTTTCTAAAAGGAAAAAGAAATCATTTCACAAATCAATTTCTCCAACTGTTCAATTTTTTTTTTGTCTTGGGTTCTCAATTTAACCACTGGAGTTGGATCATTTTTTAAAAATTCTATTCTTAGATCATAACATCTGAGAGACCAAGCAGAGTCCTTAAAAAAAAAAAAAAGGCAAAATACTCTTTTTATGTTTCTAATTATTTGCATTTATTTTAATGGATTTTTCCAGTCAAAAGAGCAATGCCTGCACATTGTGGAAAAGATTTAACTATGAAAAAGCAGAAAAACTGAAAATCCTTTTGAAATCACAATAACAGATCTGCAATTAGCATTTCAGTGTACATCCATCAAGTATTTTTCCTATTAGATTGAACTGCATGAAATCTCTGATAACTCAATCATTTTTTTGTCTACAAAATGACACTTTCAATGGTTCGACCTATTATAAATATATGCATACATGCCTCTATTTTAATTTTTTTTCTTGTAACTTTTTATGTTTGGTTTCAACATGATATTGACTTAAAGGTCTAGATACACACCTCTTTAAATGTATATTACCTGACTATTTTCGCCTAATATCTGGAACAATGCTGCATGTTTAAATAATTTTTATAAAAGAATTACATGGATTTATCACATTTCACAATCTAATTATTTCCTGTTTATTGGACATTTGTGTTACTCCCTCCACCCACTTTTTTTACTTCTTTTGTAAATAAGATTACCATGAATATTCTTGTCCCCACCTGATTGCATTCTAAGAAGAAAGTTTTAGAAACATACTTCTGAGTTTAACAGGTCTAAATACGTGAAGTAAAATTGATGATGCAAAAAACGGGAGGAGTGGGGTCTGGGAAGGAGCATTAGACGGCTTCTCACATGCCTGGGTTTGAATCCTACCTCATTCTATAGCTTAACCCAATTTTATTCTTTGGTAAAAGGTGTTTTATTTACTTAAAGATTAAATAAGATATATAAAGCATCTACTGCATCTGGATCTCTAGAAGAAGTTCAAAGGAGGGTAGCTCCATTGGTGATAAAGTTGCTTAACATAAACCTTGTGATTTTTAGTTTAGAGGAATGCAACCTTCAGTGGCGGGACTTCTGGGATTAGAGAGACAGCAGGGGGGCCTAATGAATGTCTTTTGCTTTCCTTCTCATTTTCAACTACTTTCTTCCCAATCCCCAAATTCCAAAGGCCAATGAGTTTTTCTCTCTCTTCTACTTTAGGAAGACTAAGTCTTTCCCCTAACTCCCCCACCTCTAACAAGAGAAAAAGGATCCAACAATCAGCTCAGTGGGTTCACAGTATAAGAAGGACTGGAATCAAATCCCAGCTCACTCATCTGAAGCTTGTGGCCTGACACAGGTTAATTGACACTTCTGTGCTTAGTTTACCCCTTTGTAAGACAGGAATAAAAATAACAGTCCTTAGATAGTAAAGAGAAGTTAACATAGGTAGAGTACTCAGAACAGTGTCTGGCACATAATTAGCACCCAATAAATGTCAGTTATTAACACTCCTGCATTCACACTCCACCCCCACCAGAAAACAAGTTCTGGAAAAGCAGAGACTTGGCTTTTGTTCCCTGCCAAAGCCCAAGTACCTACAATCATCCCTGGTAAGCAGCAGGCCCTTAGGCAGTATTTGTGGAGCAAATGAATGGTTCTCTGAACCCTTTCATTACCAAAACTTGGCTGTGGATGTTGCTTGTACCACTTATTTCTTGTTTTGTTTGAGACAGAGCCATTCTAGAGTTTGCTCCTAGCTTCTTTCTCTGCGGGAGAAAATGCTACAGTTCCTCGGGCATAAATATTTAATGTAACTTTAACTGCAGAAGCACACTCCTTTAGTGTATTTGAAGTCCCTTCTGTGTCTGCAGGATCTGGCAGGCACTTGCTCTGTGCAACAAGTTTTTATGGATCTGAATCCCCTGGGCCTTTCGCCTTGTAGCATCATGTGTGAGAGTGGTCTCCAGGCATCAGATGCTTGACCTCAAAAAGAACAGACACACACCTGTAACACAGTGCCCAAGCCCCTGGCCACAGCTGGGGCTCCAGTCCAGTGGGAGTCATTCTTGTCCTGAACCATAAGTGGTACAAAGGAGGATGAGAGCGGGAAGAAGCAGGAGAGGGAATTTCTGGGAGAGTGATGATGATGAGCAAGAGCTCAGATCATTGCAGCTCAACAGACTGTTAATGTGCAGGTGCCATACTGGCCAGGGGCTGGAAAGCAAAACAAAGAGACCATAAGCCTTTCAAGGGAAGGGACTCTAACTCTGTGTCTTATCCATCTCTGTATCCTTAGGGCTGTCACACGGTCCAGCACAGAGCAGTCAGTAAGTATTGAATAAATGTTCCAGTGGAGTCTCAGCTGCTCTGAACCTGCTCTCCAAGGTGAGTGGAAGGAGCAGCTGTTCCTAAGGGAAGGGGATGGAGTGTGCCCATGGCCATGGCCACAGTGCAAGACTCTAAACGAAAAGTGACCTTGACTATAAAGCATCATTCTTTTTGCAGCAAAAAATGATTGGGGGCGATGTCTCTTGCGGCTAGAAAAATTTGAAATGGGGCTGTGTGGAAGTCAGAAAAATGGTTCTTCAAAGCATCCTTGTCTTAATCCCTGACAGGGTGACTATTTTTGTTTAAATCTGCAAAAGGGACTCTGCACAAGTGATTGAATTAAGGATCTTGGTGGTCTTGGATAATTCTGGGTGGGGTCCTTGTAATCCCAAGGACCCTAATAAGAGTGAGGCAGGAAGACCAGAGTCAGAAAAAGTGATGTGATGATAGGGGAGGAGAGAAAGAGACCGAAAAGACATTGTCTTTGAAGATGGGGGAGGGGCACAAGTCAAGGGACGTGTGACCTCTAGAACCAGCAAACACAAGGACACTGAGTTTTCCCTAGAGCTGCCACAAGGCATACTCTGACAAACACTTGATTCTAGGTACTGACTTCCAGAATGATAAGAGAGGAAGATTTGTATCATTTGATCTACTAAGTTGGTAGTACTTTGTTATGATAATAGTAGGAGACATAAAGGCTTTCCTGGAAAACCTGAGTAAAACAGTGATTGTTTCACATGTGCCAAATGCAAACCTTTGCACATACAAAAGGGTCTGTTGAGGACGGACTCCTGCGAGACTGGAGTATCTGAGTTCAGTCACGAAGAACAGATTGGAATTTCAAAGAATGAAAATTGGGGCAAGGGGGGAGAACTTTAAAAAGGGCTGACTAGCAGAGGAAAGGAGATGCCGACAACAGAGAGGATGTAGAGAAACGCGTGTCCTTCTCATAGATGCTGGATCTTATGGGATGGAGCAGGAGAGCCAGGGAAACACGGATCCCCACAGACAGGCTGGGGGTGATCACTGACGTCTCAAAACGCCAGGCCAGTGTGTTGTGATTGGGTAAATTAATAACTTCCGTCATTCTTTCTGGAACTCTCCCCAATCAATCTACCTTTGTCATCATTCCCCCAGACTGCTGTCATCCAGGCTACTAAAGACTTCCATGCTGTCAGGCCTACTAATTAATTAGACATACAGGTTTGGGGGTTCTCAGGCTGTTGGGCAGAGCTCCATGCTGACGAATGTGTAGAAATAGGGAGCGGGAGATGCAAGGGGGCTCGGGGTGCTGGTGACTGTCCCAGCCTTCCGCAGTCATGGCAGTCCGGGTGGCAGTTCCACTTCTTCCCACATCTGTGATCACGGGACTTGCCACCTACCCAGAGCCGACCAAGAGTCAGGCAGGGGAGAGAGGAAAGTCAACTTGCCAGCAGGATGCATATCTGCTATCAGTTATCTTTTGCATATAACAAGACACCCCAAACCAATAAATGCATATTTCCTCTCTTGTGACTGCAGGTGACAGCCAGGGGGTCTGATGCAGCCTGCTCTGGGCTGAGCCAGGTTTGGCTCCAGGGTAGAGGTGGTCTGCGCCAGTGGCACCTGTCTCTTCCTCCTGGACCAGTGGCTGACCAGGACACGTTTTACTCATGCTGATGACAAAGGCACAGAGTCAGGGGAACTGTTCAAGCATGTCACCTGTGTCTGTTTGCCCCAACAACATCATGCTGAGAAGAGGATTGGGGAAATGTGCTTTGCTATCACAAGGCCATGGTGACAAGAAGATAGTTAATGTGATTGTAGGGCAGTGAAGAATTGGGTTGTGCCTGTGCAGTGGGGGTCGGGGGTTCACTTGAGCTAGATGAAGGAGGTTCTGCCGGGTACTCACCGGCTGCCATGCTTTGTGCACCAGAGTCCCCTGGGGAGAGCGGGAGCCACGCTCCTGAATGGAGGGGGGCCTGCTCCCCACCATGTGGAAGGTGCTCAGGAAGCAACAGACCCTACAGTTGCTGATCATGACTCATTCCTCTGAGAAAAGTTTGGTGACAGCAAGACAGAGACATAGGGGCGGGGCTACTAAGGCAGAATCGCAAAGTGGATGTGAAGAGCAGGGAGTGGTGTCGTCTCCCATCCATGGGGAACAGCTGAGGTCTGACTGATGAAGGAGCGAGCTGGGGCCAGTGTGCATCCGCTGTACATCAGAGATTCCTGACCAGAGGTGGCACACCTGGGTGAAGCCAGAGAAGCCGTGGGTTCAGTTTGGAGAGTGGGCTACTCTGGAGCTTTACTAGAGTGTCCAACATTTCTAGTGATGAGATCCCCAGGTCATAAACTTGTTTCTGGGCCTCAACAGTGGGTTGAGTCCCAGCACAGCAGCAGGCAAATTCAATCCCCAGCCAGGGAGGGGACCCACATGACTCAGCAGACCTCTCCTGCCTCTCTCACTGCTCCCCTCAGCAGTGTGTTCCTCTCCATCTGCCTGTCTGCGCCCCACTCCATCTCTGGTGAATCTTCTCACCTCCCGGGACTATGGCCTCTTCTCCAGCTCGTGTATGCATAAAAAAATAAATCTTTTAAAAAAAAAGGACTCGTTTCTGGGCAGGGTGACGCCTGCAGGGGAGTGGTGAGCGCCAGTGGGCTGCTGATACTCAGCTGAGCAGGGCAGGGTATAGTTTCAGTGGGCTGTTATCCCTTGAGAATATGGCTTTGGTGTTACTGGAGCTTCTAGATTTTCAAGACTCTCTGTATGTTAGGTAAGGCCCTCTCCCCACCTTTTATCCCTGCTAACACTGTGGGCAAAAGAAAACCTCTGTTGACCTCACTGGACCTCTGGACCACCAGTTTGTAAGCTGCATAAAGATCCCTTGGGCCACATCTTGTGCCGAGAAGCTCAATAACCTGTAAAATTAAATTTTTCCCAGACTTCATTCTACCCACTCAAGGAAGCTTTGAGGTGGTTCTTGTTATCATACCTGGAGTCCCATGGCCTGCCTCTGATTCCACCAATATTTATTGAGTTGAACTCAGCACTGCAGACACAATGGTAAACAGGATAGACATGATCTGTGCTTTTGGGAATGCAGAGTACACCAGGAGGTATGTGCAATATACACAATTACACTGATAAATGTAACTGAATGTTATGTACCAAGGGTGAAAAGCAGAAGGTGCTAGGGGAGAATGTAATGGGAGTTACATGTAATCTGGGGGAGAGTGGCCAGGGAAGACCAAGGGGAGCCCAGGCGACAAATGGGGAGAACCTGCTTTGCTGGGGAGCAGTGTGCACAGAGAATGTGGGGCAGAGAAACATGATACAGAAACATGATACAGAAAAAGCCAGGTCTGCATAGTGGGAGACCAGGAACCTGGGAGCTGAGGAGAGAAGATAACTGGACTTGGATGGGGAACTGATACCCGCCTCAGAGACAGTGAGCTCAGATTTCCAGAACCTGACCTGATCTAGTTTGTGTGTCTCAGCCGTCAGGCTGGTGGCTGAGCGTGGAGGAAACAAGAGTGAAGGAAGGAGAGAGACAGTGACCACCGCCAGTGAGAGTGGCTGCAGAACCAGCCTGTAATGGGGACAGTGGGGGAAATACAGAAGCACCCAGAAGTTGCATCTGGAAGTAGAGCCAACTGGACTCAGCGATGGCCATATTCCATTAGACAGGATTGCCCAGGACAACCCGAGCATTGCTTGCTACTGCCGGAAGCAAAGTTCCTGGTTACAACCCATTGGAGCAGAGTATGATGGCTGTTCATTTCCCAAGTGTTACAGATACTCTCCTTTCCCTAGAGAAGCCCTCTGGCCCCACGGCAACAACAAAGCTCATCAAATGCAGACTCAGAGCCTGTAGGTTAATGCTTGCCTCTGGCACTTGGTTTTCAGTAAATAGTTTCCAAACATGTAACACCTGCTATCCTTGGGCTGAGTCCTGGGTGTGGAGGCATAGCTGAGTTTCTCTACTCAGAACTCCTGGAAAGCAATGGTGGTAGGTAGTTCATTACGTGCCTGGCACTCTTTGAAGTACTTTTCACATGGTTAACCAGTCTAATCAGGTTAATTGTTATCTCCATTTTGCAGATGGGGAGATTGGTGTACAGAGAGTAACTTGCTCTACGTTTTATGTGCAGCAAATGTCAGCACTGGCAGCTGAACCCAGGTAGTCCATTCCAAGTCCATGCATTTAAGCCCTACCCTACATATGTGAACACAAAGGGCAGCCTTCAGAGAGATGAATGTCCTGTGCATACTTCATTCCGCTGCTGTGAAGGACTTGGAAGTAAAGGTTCATGTCACGTTATCCGTCTACCCAGTAATGCTGTCAGAGAGGGGATTTGCCCCAGAAATGTCCATCTTTGTTCTCTTCCAGCCAGGGAGCTCTGCCCTACCCTCAGTGGAAAGAGACGCTGTGGGTCCTGCCTCCTACAGGGGTGGCTGTTGACTGGAGTTCGGATGAGCCCTTAAACTGGAAGGGATCTTTATTTGGGGTACTAAGTTCCCAAAGGTGACCAGAAGGAAAGGGCTGTTCCATCAAAGGGGGGGTGGGCTCTGAGCTAAGCTACTAACAGTTTCCCCATAGGGCTTTTCCTCGAGGATGCAAAGGTGGGCACGACAGCAGGCATAGCAAGCTCAGAAACCATGGCCACACTTTCCCGTCTGCTGTCCCTTGCCAAATACTTCCTTTGAGCAGCTGCATTGTTTCGATAAGGAGGTTTCTCAGAAGCCTGTAAATGCCTCAGGAGACGTTTTCTTGATAAGAATGCTAGGGCAACTAGGCTGCACACACTATAGGCAGAGACTGACCAGCGCTTTCGATCTGCATTTCTAGGCAAGCTGGTACCTGGACTCCCAGCCAGTAGAAAGCTAATTCCATGATTACAGGCTGTAACAGAAGGCCTGCGTTTTGTCATTCCAGTAGGGCAGGAATGGGTGGGCTACATGGCCCAGCTTCTCACGCTTCCCAAATGCCATCATTCACTGACAGCCTGCCTTTGGCAGAGGCCTGGCCCTCTGTCATTGCCTTGCTTCCTCTTTCAGATTCTTGAATGTAGGAGAAGCAACCTCTTGCAATGCTGTCTAGGATAGTGTTTTCTAAAACGTGTTCAATGGGGGACCTCCATGATGGCCTAAGGGTTAAGATCCCTGGCCAGGAAGGGGACCCACATGGCACAGCAGACCTCTCTTGCCTCACCTGCTGCTCCCCTCAGCAGTGTGTTTCAGTGGATCTGCCTGTTCTGCTCCCCACTCTGTCTCTGGTGACTCCTCTCACCCCATGCACCTCTGGCCTAGATGCCAGTTTTTCTATGAAAAAATTAAATAAATAAAATATTAAAAAAAAACATCAAAAACACATTCCATGGAACTTCATTTGTATGACATTGTCCTTTTCCGTTCTTAACATGCTCCTCCATGGGAAGTGTTTCATGTTTAGATAGTGAGGCCCTGCCTATTGATTTGCCTTAGAGAGTCACAGGATGTATTATTAATATGTTATATAGCTCTCAGAATTCCTTAACAAAGAAACTGCCCTAACGTTGACTTTTTTTTTAAAGATTTATTTATTTATGCATACAAGCACTGGGGTACAGGCCAGAGGTGTGGGGGGTGAGAGGATTCACCACAGAGAGCAGGGAGCA
>JAGFMF010011830.1:22238098-22300987 GCA_019455555.1 Galemys pyrenaicus | reverse complement strand
CTAGTAGACTGAGGAACCTCCATACGGCCTTCCATAATGGTTGGATTAGCTTGCATTCCCACCAGCAGTGTACCAGTGTTCCTTTTTCTCCACATCCTCACCAGCATTTGTTATTGTTGGTTTTTTCAATGTGTGCCATTCTTACAGGTGTGAGGTGGTATATTGAGGTATAATTTAATACAGTAAAATTCACCTCTTTTAGGAGTACAGCTCAATGAATTTTGCAGATACATACAGTTACACCCATTGCTACAGGCATTATGTAGAATAGCTCTGTCACTCTCAGAAGGCCCTGGTGTCCTTTGCATCATCCGCCTATGTCTGGTCTCACAAGCCAGAATCTTATATCTTTCTCTATAATTCTGTAGTTTTAAGAATGCCACACACATTGCTGTACACATTATGAGCTTTTGGTGCTGACTTCTTTCACTCAGCATAATGCTTTTCAGATTCATTCACATTATTGCATTTTGGTTCTTTTTGTCGTTGATTCATTTGTTTTCTGGAAGGGTTTGTGTAATTGATCTTATTCTTAAACCTTTTGGTAAAATTCTCCAGTGAGCCCATCTGGGCCAGGAAGGTATATTTCAAAGCCCAGGAATCCCTTGGGCAGTTTGGATACTTTCACACTGGGGCCACTTTGCCCTTCCTTCCCAGGGAGGGGTCGGGGTATCTGTAGATCCCTGGGAGACCATCCCTTTGCCCAGATTGTCAATCAGAATGTGCACGGTGGAGGGAGGAGAAGAGGGAAGGATGAAGACTCAGTATCTTTGGGGAAGAAACTGGTGGGAGGAGTGAAATGTCAAAGAAATGGCATCAAGACTTCCAGAGCAGAATGCAGGAAATAGGAAAACAACATGCTTCAACCTTCCTTGTGGCCTGTTTATTCAGGAGGAAATCACACCATCAAGGTTGCCTTGTTTGTTATTTTCATTCTCTGTAGAAAGAGAGAAAATGCAAGCTTCAGAAGGAGGCTGCTTCTCAGGAGATTTCCAACGTTGTGTCTAGACCAAAGCGATTTGAAGATGCTTTAGATAAATATCTGATTGCTTTTATGGGCTTGATGAGGCAAAACTTTCAGAAGCTTTGAAGTGTTCCTGATGCTACTGAGAATTCTCAGAATTTAGCACTGCAGGATCTTCCCAATGGGGCCAGTATTAATTTGATCACCCCCAGTCTCAGTCCCAAGGAAAAATCTCCATGGCTGCATCTTGGCAAGATGGCAGAGACTTAGGTCCTGACAAGGTCTTTCTCTGGCTAAAGCTTGAGAAGACCTGGATTGTAAAAGGACACCCAACTTGAATGCTCATAACACATGCTGTTGGTGTAAAGCGCAGCTACCACTGACATTCTAATTATGATGCATACTCCAGAGGCAGGGCTTTCTAAAAAAAATCAACAAGGAGTGTTCTAGGTAGAGACAAAAGCAGTCCACTAGCAAAAGGCAACCAGGGAATTTTGGGTTTCAGTTTCAATGACCTTAGATCATCTTCCAGGGAGGTTTAGTGCTCCACATCCCACCTGCTGCCATTAGCTTCCCACCCACTCCACCTTTCCAGCTCTTCATAGAGATTTCTGGTTTTTTTTTTCTCTTTTAGAAAGGGGAATTCACTTCAAATAAATTATGCTAAGTAAAATAAGTCAGAAGGAAAAAGAAAAATATTGGTTGGTTTCACTTATATGCGGACTATAGCGAAACCAAACAAAGCGTCAGAAAAGACAAAACTTGCAAACTGCCCATAGATCTGAGGCACAGAGCAGGGGAAGGGGAGAGAGTGTGGTCAAAACAGGGAAGGGAAGAGCACCGGGGTCTGTGGTGATGATCACGGGTGCTATGGTGGTGGGAGAACCACAGGAACTAAACCTGAGAGGAGAAGTCAACTACTACCCCCAAATTAACAAAGGTGCAAGAAAATAAAATTTAATAATGTTCACCCACTTACACTTTCAACAAAATTTTATTGAGAAATTTATTTATTTGATCCATGCTCAGCTAAGGATCCCATTTTGGTGCTCCCACAGCATCATTAACTTTACCGAAGGTGTGAGCTCTTCTGATATAATTGATTAACTGACAGGAGGGCTATTCATGATGAAAATGCACTGCAAACCTCCACCCCTATGGTGGCTATTGTGAAACAAAGCAAAGCAAAACAAAATAATGTTGGGTATGATGTAGAGATATTGGGACCCATATAAAATGGTACAGCTATTATGAAACATGAGATTGCAGTTCCTCAAAAAAATTAAACATAGACTTGCCATATGATCACTCAATTCAACTTCAGGCTATACACCTAAAAGACCTGAATGCTGGAATTCAAAAAGATATTTCTACGATTGGGTCCAAAGCAGTATTTTTCACAGTAGTCAAAAGCTATTCATCAACAGATGAATGGTTAGTCAAAATGTGGCAGATACATACAGTGGAAATTATTCAGTTATGAGTCTTGAAGATATTATACTAATGAAAGAAGTCAATTACAAATATTGTAAATTGCATTTATATGTGGTACCTGGAGTAGTCAAATTCATAGAGACAGAAAGTAGAATGTTGGTTGCCAGGGACTGGGAGGGAAGAGTAGAAGGGGAGTTTTTACTTAATGGGTACAGTTTTAGTTGGGGAAGATAAAAACATCTGCAAATGCATGGTGGTGATGATTGCACAATAATGTGAATGTACTTAATGCCCTGAATTGTACACTTCAAAATGATCAAAATGGCAAATTTCACATTATGTATATTTTATCACAATAAAATAGAGCAATACACTCAATCATCCATCCTCCTCAAGCAATTTAAAGGATTCTGAACATTTCCAAACTGCTTCTAGTGGCTTGTTGGGACGACATGTGAGACAATTTCTATGTCATGTCTTTAACTGCCCACTGCTGTCCAAATAAAAGGAAACAATTTAATTCCTGGAGGTGGGGAGGGGCTCTGTACTTAATAGGGTATTATGAGTTTCAGATAAGGGGAAATTTAACATAAACTGGCTTATACAATAGAGGGCATTTCTCAGACTTTACAAGTAAGAATGTCCAGTGGTAGCTGAAGTTCACTAGGGTTCTTTCTAACTCAGTATTTCTGTAATTTTTTTTCACTTCTATGCCATTCATGAGTCAGCTTTATACTCTTCTAGGTAATCCGCATATTGCAAAATGACTGATTGCTACAAATTTTGCACCCACACATCATACTGTCCAAAAACAGCTTCTCTTCCTTCAGAAACCAGAGCCTCTTTCTGGAAGTTTTTCTAATTGACCTAACTTAAGATCTCACTGATTGACTCGAATCAATTGGGACCTAAGATGTAGAAAGGAAAAAGTCAAGTCCACTCTTATGAGGCTAAGTTGAAGTCAAAGTTGCTTAATTAGTTGGGTTTATAATTTTTTCCTCTAAGTAAGCTAGTGTGGACTGGGTTTTATGTTGCTTGCAAGTAGAAGACTCATCGCTCCTCATCACTATCCCTTATATTCTCTTGTCCCTCTCCCTTTCCCCTCCCTCTTAACCTTCGAGGTCTCACAGTGTTTATTAATGTCCAGTAAATTTTGTCAGTATTTTATTTTATGAAATCGTCTGCTATGAAAATTTCTGATATTTGTTTTTGTCATCCTCACTTGTTTTATTAGACATAATTCCCTTAAATTCCCCTCATTTGCTAAAAATGGCTGCATTTTATCCTTCTTGTGTCTGAATAATATTCCATAGTATAAAAGATCCTTGAATGGTCCATACCTTTCTCTCAGAGATGGAAAGGAAGGAGTGAAAGGATGGCAATAAAAGGAATTTGGATTTTAAGGAAGATGATAGCTGGCTGATTGATGTCTTTAGAAATGGGGTTTCTTGGGTAAGAAGGGTTGAAGGTCATCTTTGGACAGTGAAGAGGAGGTAAGTAGGTGCTCTGGGTTCTGGAGAGTAAAACACTTTGAAATATTTACCATGAAAACTGATAGAGCTCCCTAGGGAAACCAAGATTTCAGGTTATGTTAGGGACAAAGTGAAATAATTTTGTATACTAATCAGGAGGGCTCTTTTAAGGAGAAAAGCACATACAAGTATCCAAATTATCTTCAAATGGTGCGTATAGAACAATAAGCTATTGGGCATCATTCTGAACATGGCCAACAAAACAAAATAAGACAAAAAAATAATGCCCTGGGAGTCACTAAGTAGATAGTGCAGGTGTCACAGTTTTGGTAAAGAATCAAAAATCTGAACACCACATTTCTTTATTTTCTCCCTGGAAAAAGAATAAGAAACCATGGCTAGTCAAATGGCAATGAGTTTCCTAGTACTCAAGTAGAGGTTACCCAATACCATTTCCCAATAAAAGGAATCCTTGGAGAAATGTCTGGATCAGGGAATATATCAGATCAGCCTAGAACAACTTATCATAGCAGAAATCAAGAAAGAGATTATCAGCCAGATGGTGTTCAAAGGACTCAGGAAGCAACTTAATTAAGTTCCCACTAACTAAATATGAGTCCATTTGAACATCAATAAAGATAATCACTGCACATAAATATATTAAAGCACCTAAAATACATCTAAATCTATTAGATCACAGTTTTACTGAAAAACAAACTAAAACAACTCTAATTGTCACCTTTTGAGAATGCCAGGTATTAAGTGACTTATAGTAAATGTTTCCCCACTCTTCCAGGGAGCTGGAATCGCCATCTTGTTTCTTAAATCCGGCAGGCTCTGTGTTAGTTTCCACCAAGATGTGATAAAAGTGAAGGCATATAACTTCTGAGGCTGGAACTTAAGAATCCTGCAAATCTCACCACTTAGAACTACCCCTCTCTAATCCTAGATGTCATGTCAAGAACCTTATTGCCTGCAAACCGCCTTGCTCTGAGGAAGCACAAAATAGCCGCATGGAAGAAAACCAGATGCCAAGAAACCCCCAGTGATTCCAGGCATCCTGGCTGAGGTGCCAGACCAGTGAGTGAAGAAGCTACTGTGATTTTCCAGCCCAGCTGATGTCACAAAAAATACAAGAAGCACTCAGCTGGCCTCAGCTGATCATAGAATTGCAAGGAATAAAAATGCTCGTTGTGTTTGAAGCTGCTAAGTTTGGGGCAGTTTTGTTACATAGCAATAGAAAACTGAGCCCTCAGGAATTACCTCGTTATTTTGGCATTATTTTGAGAAGACAGGGAAAGAACCAATCATTTACCATGTCTTTCATTGGTGAACTATACCATGGGGAAGTCAAGTAGTAGAGAAGAGTAAATTTCTCTCAGATTTTATGCTTCAACAAATAAATGAAAAGAAATGACAGAAAAAGATGTCATCATTTTTCAACTCTCAACAAATTAATGGGCCTTGCTTGGCATGGGGATTCAATATCTACTAAATTCCCCAAGAGCAAAACCAGATACATGTCATTCACGTTGACAGAATACACCACCGCCCCTGAAGTCATCTTTGCAAAAGACATCAATTCTGAACTGGATTAAGCCACTAGATCTAATTGCCAAGTTACAGGAAATACAGAGAACCCAGAAACATGCTAAACTACAGCAAATAGATGCAGCTAGCAAAATCCAGGTCACATTCAACTCTGCAGGAAATTGACCCTGCATCTTTAATCATTTAAAGAAGGGAACTAGAAAGAGATAGGTGAAAGAAGGAACTTGAAAGACACTTTAAAAATATGTCAATCAATTATAACAGGTGGATCTTATTTGGATCCTGATTCAAAAAACCAATATACAAAGATATTACAAAATTCATGAGACAATTGACCATTCAGTACCCTTGAGGTTTTTAAAATTGTGATAATGGACTTATGGCTAGGTTTTCAAAAATATCTTCATAGCTTAACAATTAATACCAAAGTGGTTACAGATGAAGTGATATGACAGTTTAAAAATTTGCTTCTCAGTAATAAAAGAGGGGAGAATGGTCAGGGCAGGAATGGCCAGGAGCTGATGATTTTGGTACTGGGTTCTGGCTGTAAGGGGGTCTTTATTTTATTTTGTCAGCTTTAATGTGTGATTTAAATTTCCTGTAACGAAAGTTCTTGAGAGTTATGACAGTAGCCTCTGTAGCCTTCGTTATTCAACTTCTGAAGACCTACTGCTCTTAAGTGTGAGCCCCCAACCCCACCTCTTCACTCCCCACACCTGGTCTGCAGCACTACATTTTACATGAATATATAATAAATGTCTTTGAGGCCACAGCAGCCTAAAGAAAAGAATGCCAGCCACAAAAATGTATCGGTCTGCTCTGCCTGTAATACTCTGGCAGGAAATGAAATCCCTTCGAATTCTTCTTTTCTGGTTTGGCTGTGTAGTCGTGGGTATGGCTGATAGGGAGAGACTACACCCTGCTGGGGTAGGCTGGGGGTTGTCCGCACTGTGATGCTCATTTCCTGCACCTATGAATCTGAAGCCTGCAGACCCTCCTACCTGACAGTGTAGTGGAGACTCCCACCCCTGCCAGATTGCTAGTTTGGCCCCCATGTTTCTGATGCTTGTGTTGATGGACTGGACATGTAGGGTAAGGATATCTTTTGGGGTGCCTGCTCAAGTCTACACTGCCTTGCTCTTACCATGCAATTTTCCCCAGCTGTGTCTATGGCCATTGCACTACTGCAGTGTGACCCACTTGACCTTGGCCAAGTAATTGTACCCTGAAACAAAGGTCCCTGAGCTCACCTGAGCCAGAAGCTTCCATGGAAAAGCAGGAATGAGAGAGAAGGTCTATATGGTGATGAATATACCATATGGCCCAGACAGCCATTTAACCGACAGCCATGTAGACAGAGTAGCAAAAATATTGAAATTTCCGAGAAATAGTTCTATGTGCTAAAAGGAGCAGAGAAAAGAGATGGCAAAATTGTACTCTCGGAGTCCTGATAATTTTCCATTCCTGCATATAGATCTTTCTGTTCTTCAGCTGTATTCTGATACTTGAGTGCTAACAACCACAGTTTTAAAATAAATTGTCATTTTCTGTTTAATCCAGTCAAAGAGTCCTAACAAATACACACAGTAAAACACCTTTAATTTGTACTTGCTTTCTTTCCTTTTCATCCTTTACCTTTCCTCCCCACCTCCCTCTCTCCCCACTTCCCTCCCTCCCTCCCCACTGTTCTCCCTCCCTACCCCCCTCCCTCTCTCCCTTTTTTCCTTCCTTCCCTCCTTCTTCTTCTCCCCTTCCTTTTTCTTCTTTCTTTTTCCATTGCAGTTTCATCTGTCTAAGCCTTTAGGTAGGTTCCTCTACTAGTGGGAAGCAGACTATGAAATAGGCTACACACAGAATTACTCACCAAACCTCTCCCAGAAACAAAATGCCTCATTTTTCTCAAACCAAAAGTGTGGGCTTTGATTTATTTCTAAGTCCCTCATGTAAACATGTCCCTGCTGACTACAGTCAATTGTCCTTCTGAAAACTTTAAGAGGAATGTGTTTATTTTAGGATTAAGATGTAGCTCTTACTAACAATGTCTCCCAAAATTTACGGTAAATCCAGAGAATACAGAGGCTGAGTCTTGCTTTCTCCCAGGGCCCAGCCTATAGTCAATGCTTACAACTGAACTTCAATGGATTGCTTGATTGATTGATGAAGAAAAAGCCTTATATTTCCGATTTCTTAGCAGCACCTGTCTTCCTTTACAAAATAGATCCTTTAACATGATAAGAAGTTATATTAGTTCAAAGCAATTGCTTATACTGTTCAAATTGTTCTGCTTAATTGCTTCTAAGAACAGAACTCAAAAAGGGAGAAGTCTGAAAGCAGAGTCTGCTCCAGCTGGACAATCTTTCATCATATTTTATAGCAGATGTAAGTGGTTGCTAGTTTATAAGAAGCCAAAAGATAAACTAAACCCATATCTAGTCTTCATGGTGTCTCAGAGAGTAATGGGAAAAAATGAGGTGTCTGTTCTGAATAAAAGATAAACCTTTGATAACTTAGCCTCTTGTTATTAAACAAATTGTAGAACATATAAGGGGTCTTCCTTTCCTAGAAAACAAAACAAAACTTCTGTTTATGTTTTGTTCACCCTCATATTCTGTCATGTATATGTTCTCCCAGAGCTAGAATCTGGGAGAAACTGGCTGTCACCTCTCCATCTCTATTTTCAATGTTTAATTAAATGACATGAATTAAATAGGTCCACTCAGCAGGTGAGGTATAGAACTCTTTAGAAGAGATAGATACACAAATTAGGAAAAGAGTCTGACAAATTTTTATGTGTTGAGTTGACCTCATATATGATACACAAGAGGAAGGGTCTAGAAATACATGAGAAGACAATAATTGTCTTCCATGAAATGGAAGGAGAGAGTCAAAGCAGACAGAAGACCTCCCAGAAGTCAGACTTGAAGGGTTTTCAATGCAGTTACCTTGGGAGGATATTAAGAAAATAGGCAGTATCAGGCAGTGGAAGGGAAGACTGATGGGGAAAATAATGTTTTTAAGAAGCATCAGGACAGAAAAGAGCAATTTGTAGGCTTTTTTTGCACAGTCTGAATAACACCTCATATTTTCTAAGAAAATGATCAAAGACAAAATTCAAGAGGAAAAGGCCCAACTAGCCTAATCTTTAGCAAGAGCTCTGGGCTGGTGATAAAAGAGTCCATGGCTGGAAATGGCTGAGTCCTCTTCATCAAAGCCAACACGCAGATGTTGTTTGTTAGGACCCGTGTGACCTATTGGTCATAATCAGCTAGCAGCTCCCACGGGATTTCAGCTTTGAATGTAAGCCTCCATTTCTGTATCCTGCAAGACTAGAGCAATCATGTGCCTATCTCATGAAATCGATGTGAAGAATAAATGAGATAATCTGAAACACATAGGTAGACAATAAATTTTAGATAATGTTAGTGTCAATGTTATTCTAAGTACAATGGGTACTCAAAACAATGTAGCTTCATTATAACGTTGATGATAAAAAAGAAATCATGGCCCACATTAAATGAAACGATGTTGTTTGAAGACCTGGCCTTATGATAGCCATTTTGGTTAGAGTAGCAGTTTCTAGCAACCTATCAATGATTTTAAGTGAGTACTTAATGAATTTAATGTTTTCTCCAGGAAGCTCCCTATCAGTCAGGAAGACAGAAACCACTGTAGTTATTTTAAATAGAGGAATTTAACACAACAACTTGGTCATTCAAATAATGAAATTGCTGAGGTCAAGCCAAGGGACTCCAAGGAAATCTAGAGGCTAGCAACAGTTTTGTTATCAGTTTTGTTGTTGGAGGAGCAAAAGGATGGAAGCCCAAAGCCAAGGGCACCCATCAGGGTTTAGAAACATAGCAGGACCTTCCTGATAGGAGGCAGGTCAACGAAACGTCTGTCTCCCCAGAGTGAGGACCAGAGAAGGAAAGCAGATATTGCTGTACTCCCACACTGGCATACCATCAAAGGCGGCACAATACAAGAAGGAATACTCTGCTTCCCTCATTCTTTCCACCTTTCAGTCCTCTCATTGGCTACACACACCTATATCTCTCATTGGCTGAACCTGCCTGGGATCAAGTTGTCAAGGGAATCTGGGAAATGCAGTCTGTACCGTACACAGGGAAGCAAAATAGAAGGGAATTGGGTATGAGAGCAAACAAGCAAACAGCATTTTTTATGAAAATTGAAGAGTTGACCTGCTGCATGTCTGTGAAGGTGGAGGAAGAGCTGAGCTTCAGTTTGTCTAACATTTTTGCCCTCAGACTTGTCCTCTGCTGATTATTTTATGCTTATCTTGTTTATTCAAGACCCTTCTCAGAGCCTTTCTTCTCTCTCAGGGGGTCGGTGGCTGGCAATGGTTTAAAGAGTTCTCTGTCAAGGAGTTTACACCATGGCGAAGACAGAAGTAAAGGAAAATGTTCTGGTGGTAACATTTCAGGCTTTAGATGCATGAGGATTTTGTTTTGTTTTCTACCCCCAGGGCCATTATTCTTAGAGTCCTGATATTTACAATATGTTTGTATATACAGATTGTTTCACTTGCCATCACTAACCTGCAAGATAAGTGGGCAGGGATTGACCTCCTCATTTTTCAAAGAAAACTCAGAGAGTTGAAGACATATTATCAGTGTGATACAACTTCAACTGGTAGAGCTGGGATTGAAATCTAGTTTCTCTGATTCACAAGCAGCGTCTTTGCACTCTGCAATGTGCCTTTGTCAAGGAAAAAGAGTGGGTTCAAGGACAATGCCATCTATTAGAGTAGTCTATTCTTTCCCTCAGTGAAATGACGCCTTTGTCATATATTGAATTCATGTATGTATTTTCGATTTCGATAACATTTTATTCTCCCAAGTTTATTTATCTACTATCTAATACCATGCGGTTTTAATTACTTTAGCTTTAAAGTAAGCTTTAATATATCTAAAAAATGTTCCCTCTCTTTTATTTATTTTTCCTTTTCTCCTTTTCTTAATGTGTTTCTTGGTTCTTCCTGCATATTTTCATTTCTCAGTGAAATTTTGAGTCTATCAATCACATTCTAAAAGGAAATTTATTGAACTATATAGAATAGCAAATTAATTTGAGGAACATTATCTTCTTTGCAATAATGAATCTTTCTATATAACAAGATGGGATGTCTCTACATTTGTTCTACTCTTCTTTATGTCCTTTGGTAAAGTTTTATGATTTTATTCAAGCAGATCTTGCACTTTTATTATTAGATATATTGCTGGACTTATTATACTTTTGGTTGTGGACATAAATAAGGTATTTCCTCCCAAGACATTTTGCAACTGGCCATTGCTGATGTAGCGAAAGCTCATGTTGTATGTGCTCTAGTATCCAGTCACTTTCCTACACTCACTTGGCTGGTTTTAATGGCTCTTCAGTGCGCTATCCTTGGTTTTCTACACTAGACAGACTTCATGGCACTATGAAGCTGCACCCAGGAAAGCAAAGAGAGCTCTGTACCTGGGGCTGTCAGAGCAGGGCCCTCAGTGACCCCAGGAAAGTGGTCAGTCTATCTCTGCCTGAGCAGAGGACAGTGCCCCAGCTAAATTTTTGTTATTTTTTTAAGATGCAGCCCAAGAGGATCCCCCACGAGTGCCAGTCAGTAGGTCAGAGCCGGACAGCTGGAGTGATGATGCCTTCTAGGCCCATCTAGTCTCCATCCTACACACCCCATGCCAAAACTCTATTACCCCTGAGTTCCCTGGAGAGGAGACAAGCCCTTCACACAACAGGGAGTGGCAGTGACCTAGAAAGAAAAGCCCTCCTTCTGTGAGTCCGAAGGAGCTTTGGCAGGGGGCCTGCTCCAGATCTCCAAGGTAGAGGCAGAGGGAAACAAACACCTGTTCACAAAGCCTTCTTTGTGGCAGCGATTGACTGATTTGGTGGCTCCTCCGCCCACCCTGCCCACCATGTGACCTAGCCAAAGGTCTGGTTGCCGGAGGATGTTCAAGAGCTAGTGCCAAATGACAATGTGGAACTCACTGTCCTGTGACTGCTCCAAGGTCTTGCACTTGCATAAGGGGGTGTTAGAACTTAGTCCAGGGGCTGCTCCAAAGATGCAAGGGGAGGAGTTGCTTAGAGCAGCAGGCCCAGAGGTGCCTCACTCTCATCTCTCTCTCCTCAAAGGTACCAGTCAGAGAGTGAGGCTGCCAGTTCTCTGTTCTCAGGGCCTTCTGGGGAGCCTACTGCCCAGTGAGACAGAACCTCAGTCAACCTAACTTTGCAGCCCAGTGGGGAATTAGCCACAGGAAATGGGCCTGAGTTTCCAGGACATGGAAGTGCTTCAAAACTGGGTTTTGAAGAGCACTGCTACAGCCAGGATTTGAAGTGGGTGTGTGTTATGGGAGGTGGGGAGCGAAACTGTGTACTCTGGGCAAGCGAGATGGGTTCCATTAGGGTGTTTCAAGCTGACCCAGAACTCCAAGTACAGTAACTTTAGAAAACCAGAGACTGCTAAACTGGGACGAGTTTTGTAGATGCTAAATCAAACTTTATTCCTGTCCTGTCCCAGGAGCGGTAGTCACAGGCACCATAGTCAGTCAGCACCAACCGCCCCCCGACACCCACACTTATAGTCCCTCTACCCTTCTGACCACAAAGCAGCCTAAACTGCTTGTCTTTTTGCCCAGTCTGTGCAGCCTTATGTCTACATCAGCGCCGCTGTTTTCAGAGGGGACACTGGCAGGAGCTGGGAGTCTTCCTCTCCTGCAGCACCCAGCATGTGGCAGCTGAGCAGCAGGATGACCGTGAAAGTTTACTGAAGGGATCTAATAGGATCTTCGCCTCCTCCCTACCAAGTCAGATTATGGAGCTGAAAGATGAAACAGCCACTCTGCCTCTCCCACCGCACCCTGAACTCGGTGTGCCCTGGGGTGCGTGAGGCAGCCTCTCATGGTTTCAGCTGCAGAACAGGAAAGGATTCCTGGATCCTGCCAGTGCCCAGGGCTCACGCTCTCAGAGGGCTCACGCTCTCGGAGGGCTCCTGGAGCACGGCCAGCGAACTCTGCCTTTTGCAAATGCCCTGCGCTCACTCTGCTCTTGTGGTCATTTCCCAGGCGTGCCAGGACAAGCGCCACACGCCGAGAGGTTCATAACATCAGACTTTGTTCTTTCACAGTTTAGGAGGCCAGAAGCAGGCGGTCTCGGTGTTGGTGGGGTTGGTTCCTCCCGGAGACTGAGGGAGAAGCTTCTTTGTCTCTCCTACCCTGGTGGTTGCCAACAGTCTTTGGGCCCCTTAGGGAACACATGTTTTAGTCCAGTCTCTACCCACGTCTTTACATCAGCTCTTGGCATCTGTGTATCCTTTTCTGACTCCTACAAAGACACTCTCGGCACTTAGGGTTCATCCTACTCCAGTGCGATCTCATCTTAATCCCTTAATAACACCTCTGAAAACCCTACTTCCTCATACGGTTACGTTTTGAGATTACAGGGAGACATGAATTTTGGGGGATACCAACTACAGACCTGTGATCCCACTAACTAAATTTGATTCTCTGCTCCATTTCATCCAGGCTGTACCTTCTAGTTCAAACCTTCAACCCATATTTGAAAGCGACAGATCCCAAATCCTACAAAGAAGTAGGAGGAGAAAGAGAAAGGAGACCCCTTGTTGAAGGTCCAGGTCCAGGTGCTGCTGGGCCCTGCACTGCCTTCACTTTATTTAATTTTCTTAGCAGCCCGTTGGTGGTAGAGAACGGCAGCTTGGGCATGGGGATGCCGGATGTGGTGCTGCCAGGGGCTGGTGCAGCCCTCAGGGAACCATGGGGGGAGGGGCATCCCCTGTAAGCCCCGCCCCGCCCCCTGGGGAACGGCTCTGATGCACTAAGGTGGCCACTTCCAAAGCCACGTGCTCCTGCACATGCCACTTTTTGCTCTCTACCTTCCACAGTTCCTGAGGGGTTTCAAGTTTCAGAGTTAATGCAAATGGCAACCTAGGGGATGCAACTCTTACTGTGGCATATCAAGGAACAGAGAAAGAGTTATCTTACACCCATTAAACTCCTCCACACCCCTTGGATCCCACCAGGCAGACTGCAAGCTTACCACCCACTGTGAGCAGGGCTTGCTCATCTCTCTGTCAGAATATTCCATCAATCAGAACATCGTATTTCCAAAGCACACATTTGCTGTTTCAGGGGCCTGTGTAGACAAGTTTATATGCAAATATTTTTAAATGATCATTTCTTTACTCCCTAAAGGCATCTGAGACAGTTTACTCCTAATTCAGGGTGGTTAAGACAAAGATTTTTAAGAGAGCTTGCTGAAACTACCTGAAAGAAGGAAAGGAAATTTTATTAGGAAAACAGAGTAAGAGGTAGTGATCTCTAAATTTAGCCCAGAACTCATGGCATCTCTACACAAAAGGGAGAGACACTTCTTATTTAGTTTTCTGTGCTTGAGAGAGGCACAGCACAGAAGCCAACATCTGACGAAGAGATGTGCCATGTTGGAGGGAAAAAACTGCCTCAGAGACAGATAAGGTTCGAAGACCGGGGTTGAGGTCAGAGAAGACAAGGCCTCCTTCCAGCATGAAAGTTCTTATCTGGAAAATGAGGCAGTTATGGTGAGCAGGGAGCCTGGGAGACGGAAACCTTACATAAGAACCAGGGTTAACAAAAGAGACAGGGCCATCTGGTCAAACCTGCTTTTCTCAGGCCTAGTGGCCCAGCCACTCGTGAAAAAACACTCCATTCAGAGGAAAGAAAAATACTCTGAGTCCAGGAAGGAGAAGCGAGGAAGAGCCAGGCCCCTGGGGCTGCCCAAGTGCTGTAGCTCTTGCCTCTGCTGCTTGTCTTGGAGCAAAACACTGGCAGTCCCAGTGGAGCTGCCAAAGGCGCCTTCTGTCCCAAGAGAGCCCAGACACCCCTCTGAGGCTAGCCCAGCTTCTGTGCCTGGACCACACCACCACATTCTGTGGAACCCTGTTCCCCTAGCACCTCTTCTGTGGGACCTGTGTTCTCAGGGACCCCTCTCTTATCCCGCTTCCTATCAGGCCTCTTGTGACAGAAATCCAAATTGCAAAATTGTTTCTGCCTGTTCACCTCTCATAAACTACCCCCTCAGGGGCCTCCCTGGTGACGCAGCGGATTGACCGCTGCACTGTGAAGCATCAGTGGTACAGCAGTGCGAGTTCGATCCCCCGCCAGGAAGGGGACCCACATGGTATAGCAGACCTCTCCTGCCTCTCCTGCTGCTCCCTCAGCAGTGTATTTCAGTCGTCTGTCTGTTCTGCTCTCCGCTCTGTCTCTGGCGAATCCTTTCACCTTGCGCGACTCTGTCTTGTACCCCCACCTCTTGTATGAAAAAATAAATATTTAAAAAATAAACTACCCCCCACCCCCACATGGACCTTGCTGTCTGCCATCACCACTCAGAAAAAGAACAGAAAATCACATTCTCGATAAGGTAACAAACACTATCAGTAATATTAACACCAGCGGCCCACATTTACTGGACATTCTTGGTGTCCAAGTGTTCCAAGAGGATTATCTCATTTAATCCTCAGGATGGCTCACTTCTTCCTCATTGGACATAGAGGGGAACGGAGGCCCAGGGTCATGCAACTGACAAATGGTGGGGAAAGCTGTAAATTCATGAAAGTATTAACCACTTTTCTTTTCCATGAAGTGCTAACTCCAGGATTATTCACTGCATAGGGGCCCTCAACTACAAAGAGATGCACTAATCGTAAAATTAGTTATTAGTGGAGGGCTTGATTTTGAGTTAGTGACTTAATGAGTTATCAAAGCCCCTTAGGTGATATCAAGTGTATTTAGCCTTTCTGGGCCTCAGTTTCGTCATCTACAACCCAGGGTAGAGATACACGCATACTTTAGGAGTTGTTGTGGTTTCTATTTTATTATTTTTTTAAGATTTATTTATTTATGCATACAAGAACTGGGGTACAGGCCAGATGTGTGTGGGGCGAGACAGAGTGGGGAACAAAACAGGCAGATTTGCTGAAAGTACACTGCTGAGGGGAGCAGCAGGGAGGCAGGAGAGGTCTGCTGCACCACGTGCCACATGGGTCCACTCCCTGGCCGGGAATTGAACTCATGCCCCAGTGGCTGCGGCCACTTCACAGTGCAGTGCTTAAGCCCTTGCGCCGCCAGGGAGGCCCCTTGTAGTGAGGTTTAGACGAGTTACTTGGCATAAGGGGTTTGGGAAAATGTCGGGCAGAGCAGCTGCTCCATGAATATGATATTTGTCACGACCATCTTTGTCAGGGTTGTGACTTCCATCTCCAACCATGTCTGAGGTTGGTCCTCTTCCTGGGGGTATAGGGGGCTTCCCAGGTGGAGGGCAGTGCATACCTCCTGAAGCCTCCTGTTCTGGTTTCTCCGGGTAACCAGACCTCAGCTGCCAGAGAGAAGAACCAGGGAGCCCTGGCCAAGTGCTGATGAGCCAGCTCCTCCCAGCAGACCATTGCCAGGGTTTCCAGCATCTGGCACACAGGCCTCTTGTAGTGTAATGCTGGGTTGGGCTGACATTATTTTCTGTAGCAAGGAGGTGGCAGGGAGAATTCTCCTGCATTTCATGCTTCTGAGGGGGAAGAATCAGTTTGTTCACAGGGCTGACTTCAGGGTGTTACCTTTTAAGTGCCCAGGACCTGGCTCCTCTCACCCTTGTGTTCTTGGTTGGATAGCTGGGTGGCTGCGGACTGGGTGTGTGACAAGTGCACGTGGGAAGGGAGAACTGGCCTTGGTGTGGCATCATGTACCCATCCATCTTCCAGTCTGGCTTCCTGCTGTCCGAGCTGGGCTTCCACACAGGTCTGGTTTCTCTGTAAAATACTTTCTGTGGCTCCTGGATTCACTCACCTCCCTCCTGATACATGGTTTCTGACCTCCAGCTCCCACTCTGCACACAGGCCTGTGCAGGCGACATCACAGGACACGGGGGCTCCCAGGAGAGTCAGTGATCAAGGGCGTCTAGGGAGGCCGGGCTGGTCACAGAATTATAACATCCCGAGAAGTTGAGAATATGCAGTTATTTTGTGAATTCAGATTCAAACCCATCATGATCTCCAAATACTTCTAATTAACCTAAATAGTGAGTTCAATCAGGATCAACCAATCACAGTGCCAGCTCTTGACCTGTTATTCTTTCATTCAGCACCTAATCCAGGCCAAGAACTGGTGGGGCTAGGATACAGATGAGAATCAGAGAGGCACGCACTTGTCCTGGGAGCTGAGACTGAGAGACGTGTGATCCCTGGGGAGACACGCCAACAAGTGAAGGCAGATGTGAGAGGCAGGGGGCAGTGCCTCATGACCCTGAGCTTGGGCTTCTACCGCTGGGGGTCAAGTTCAAACTCTCCCCTTCTGAGCTGTGTGGACTTGAAGGGTGAGGGGATCCTCTAAGCATCAGGTCTCACCTATAAATCAGAGCTAATAATGCAATAGCACCGCTGCGAGGGATTGCAAGTGGGTGTGCATGCAGGTGTTAACCAAGTGGGTGTGCATGCAGGTGTTAACCGACGGGCACTTCATAGCAGATCTACAGCCCGGGGGCTTTCGCACATTTTCTTAAACACTGTAAATATTTGACATTTTAGTTGTTGTCACTATTGTTATTACTGTTGTTGTTGTTCTTATTATCAGCGAAGCTCTGATGAGGGAGTGACTAATTCTGTTAGGAGATGGCCAGGAAAGGTCACACAGGAGAGGTGAAATCTTTGCAGAGAAGCGAGGAGGTGAAAAGATGCTTAGCAGGCCATCAACTGGGAGAAAGGCAGTGCAGGTGTTGAGATCATGTGCCAACAGCATGAGGCTGAGACTCAGTGTGCTGTGCTGGGGAGCTAGGCAGAACTGGCTAACTGTTCCCATGAGCCCAGTCCGTTCCTCTGACTTGGCGAATGGGGATAAGGAAACAGCACACTGTCCAGTTCCTACAGGAGATGTCCACATACAGCCAGCCCAGTGCCAGCTCCAGTACAGCTAGGCTGGTGGTCACCATGCTTTCTGTTCTTGGACCCCTGATCAGCTGGTGTGGGGAGAGATAACTGGTGGGTAAGATGTCACAGGAGATCCGGCATCCTCACCCCTGGCTGTCCCTGATGCTGTGGCAGATGGCGTGCCTTCTCCAGCCCTTCGGAGACACCCCCTTGCAATTACCGCACCGCAGCTGCCATGTGCGAAGGTTAGCTCGGCGCTTCAAATGTGTGCCTGCAAGATTATGTAACCTGCTGGCAGGAGAAAGCCGCCACACTTGGCGAGTTTAGCAAGATTAAAAGTGTCAACAGTCGACTTTGAATATGAAATAATGCAAATCTCTCCTTAGTCTCATTTGAATTAAAAAAAATCAAGATTAGTTCATGTTCTGTCTAAAATGTTATAGATTGAGGCATGTTTAACTCATTCATTCATTCAAAAAATGTACAGGACTTGTTATGTTGGAGGTAAATGTGATACATCAAGAATCAAACACAATTAATGATTCTTACCCTCAAGGAGTTTACCTACTAGCAGGGTGAGACAGACAATAAATAGTAAATACAATAATTAGATATATTGCCTATTATGAGATGTAGAAAAATGCCATGGAATAAATAAACAAAATAAAGAAGGGGAAAGGAGGTCAGGAGTTTTAATTCACTTCCAGAAGGTGTAGAGGGTAGACATTGCACATTAAATAAGGCAGACAAGTTTTCATGGAGAAAGTGGATGTGTTTAGATACCTTTTCAGTCTGGTGGGTGACAGGTGTTTGGCAGGTAGATCTGGATGGAGCACCTAGACATCTTGAGACAACTCCCCCAATTTTAGGGGAGTTCTGGATGGGGAGGGCTAGAGAGGTAGATTCTCCCCCCTAGGCTGACCGGCTCTCTCTTGTATGGGATAGACGAGTTCCCAGAACATGGGAGATTCAGTGCTAAAACCTCGGCAGTCCCAGACAATCAGTGCAGTAACGACCCCATGACCAGTGTGACTGGTGCTCTGTAGTCTCTTCAAATCCAGGACCATCTCTAGAGTGGACTTGCTGTCCCAGAGCCCAGCCTTGTCTTACCAGTTTTAAGCCTTCCCTCCCCTAGGGCCTATTTAAAAATCTTTCTTGTCTTAAACCCCATCATTTTTTGTGATAGCTAAACTAGAACTAAGAGAGGTTTGGAATTTCATTAAGATCAAAAGGCAGTAGAGCTTTCCCCACTCCTCCTTGGCTTTTAAATAGTCCACATTTAAGGACCGGAGGAAAGGGAAGTGAGCACCTATTTTCTGTGTGCCTTTGGAAGTCTCCAGGGAAATTTTACTTAGAGATATTGTAGAACTTGAAACATTTGCTTCAAGGGAGATTTGAATATTCCCCAAAGATTTCTGGTGGTGAAGTGCCTCTGGAGTCTCAGATTTTGCAGGGCTGGTTGAACTCGGAGCTCTCCCAGATGCAGTTTGCTACACTGAGTGCTCTAGTGCTGGACTTAGTGCTGCCCTGCCTCTGGTAGGAGGATGGTTCACACCTTATTGGTGATATCCTTTCCATCCACCTAGCACTTCAAACTCATGCAGAGTCAGATCCATCAATCCCAGACTCCCCTGCCACCCAGACTTGCTCCTTCTCCCATGTTCTCTTCAGTGAATGGGCCCTTGGTGCTCTATGGCCCCAGTCAGAGGCCTGGCCAGAGATTCCCTCTCTCATGCTCACAGCCCATGAGTCACTCAGCCTCACCTCTGTGCTGCCTCCCACACCAGCCCCTTGTCCTCATCCCCATGGCAACTGTTCAAGGTGAACCCACCATTGGTTGGCAGTTGGATGAGAGCAAAGCTTTCTCCTTGGACTCTTTATATCCTCCATAAACCTTAAACACCTATAAAGGGGTCTTTTAAACCTACTCATCTGGTTCTGTCACTCTCTTCCTTAAAAAACCTCCACTGGTTTTCTACTACTGTTCAAATAGTAGAAATAAGTCCAAATATGGCATACTGTATCGTCCAGAATCCTGCCCTTGCTTACCTACTGGCCTCAACCCAGCCATTCCCTGCTGCTCTGTGAATTGATTGGACTCAATGACTTGATGTTCCTTAGGAAGTGTCTCTTCTCTGTTTTATTCACAGTGTCTCTTCTGGAGGTCCCTCCGCCATTTATGCCTTCGGACTGAGCTAATGTCACCATGCAGGAGACTTTCCTGGTCCTGACCCTTCTGTTAGAACTGGAGGCCCATGTGACCTACTGTCTGATAGTCAACCCTCCCCAGCGCTTGGCCCCTCAGCTTTCTACTCTGTTCTCATATCAGTATCATGGTTGCTGGAAGTCTGAAAACTGTATAAGCCAGTTTCCACTGCCATTAACTCCGGCGTTAATTTTTCAGATGAGAGCCTTGTGGATGAGATTCGGAGGTCAAGAGAAAAGAGTAAGTCTTCGAGAAATGGCAGATAGATGCAAGGGCTGATGGTAGATTTTGGTAGTTTTTCCATTTCCTCATTCCTGAAGTCCCACTTCAGTTTTCATGATTCTTATTTCTACATCAATCTTATAAGTGTTGAATCTCTTGCAATCGGTCCCTCTCTCTTGAGTATGTAGACTGGTCTATATTTCCCTAACTGATATGTGTGCTCCCTAATTTCTCAGATGTAATGACTCTTTACATATAACACACCTAATTTGCTCTCAGTGCCTAATAAGTACAAACTGTCATGTCACTCAGTTAATTAGAATTGTAAGAAGAAATAAAAATGTCATGGGTTGTTTTACTCACTTACCATGAGGCATAGCTTTTTGCTCACTTCATTGCATCTTTTTCTATCCATCCTCTCTGTCTGCACGTGTAACGTCGGATTGTATAATGAATGAAATACAGTGAAGAGAGAAAAACCTTTGGAGTATGATGTTCATGTGTTCAAATTCCATATCTATCCCTTACCATCTGTGTGATCTTGATCAAGCACTAATATTTCTAAACTTCAGTTTTCCAAAATGTACAGTAAGACTAACTATGTGATGTGAGGCTGGATGCTCAATACCCCACCCCTTCCAAGGTGGCAGGATATGCACTTCTGAGGTGTAAGTGATTGTAGAGATTATTTGTAACCAGATTCCCTTGTTTAAGAGATGAAGAAGAAACTGAGACCCAGAGAGGGCAAGTGACTGGTATAAAATTACATAGTTGTTAAGTGGTAAGTAAATACCAACTCTTCTGACTCTAAGTGCAGGTAATTTTTCTACTATAGGCATAAATAAATAATAATGATTTTAATGAAAATAAAAATTTTATGATTACAGGAGGACAAAGATGGGCCTTCCCTTAATCAAGGTCCCTGTGTGAAAAAAAATATAGAGTAAAATGATCCTTCTCCCCAGATGCCCTGTGATGTACAAAACACTTGCCTGGCCTCTGAGATTTGGCACTTGTTTGTTATTATAATGTAGCTTAACCTGACTGATACAGACTGTGTGGGAACCATGGCATAGACTGATGTGAGATACACAGCTCAGACTGAAATCTCAGTGGGTATTTCAAACCAAAGTGATCAAGGGATGTATGGGACCAGAAACATCCATGTTCCACCTGAGAGTGAGATTTAGAGTATGAGTTAGGTCTTTGGAATTTTGGTTCAGTGGGTTAGGTATTGATCGAAGGCATGAGTTCTCTTGTCCTATGCTGAGTCTGTGTTAAGCTGTTTCCAAGACCAGGAAAGATATTTGTGTGCCAACCTTTGAACCACATGCCTGGTTCAAGAGTTACTGGAGCCTCCTTGTCCCTCATGTCCTCAAGCTGCCTCTATCTATCTATCTATCTATCTATCTATCTATCTATCTATCTATCTATCTAAAGATTTTTTTATGTATACATACAAGAATTGGGGTATAGGCCAGAGGTGTTGGGGGTGAGAGAATCCACCAGAGACAGAGTGGGGGACAGAACAGGCAGATTAACTGAAATGCACTGTTGAGAAGAGCAGTGGGCAAGGAAGGAGAGGTCTGCTGCGCCATGTGGTTCCCCTCCCTGGTCGGCGGCAGGGATCGAACTCGTGCTGCAGTGGCTGCGTCTGCTTCATAGTGTGTTGCTTAACCCACTCTGCCACCAGGGAGGCCCCCTCAAACTGTCTTTAGGTTATTCTTTGTGTAAGTTCTGAGCATGATGGTGGATTCAAGGACCTGAAATGGGGGTTTTCCTCAGAGAAGTGGAAGATTTTAATCCAAGTGTGGATAAGGCACTGTGCCATTTTCCTGGATCAAGGTGCCAAAACATGAGTTGAAAACATTCCAAATCCTATGCCTAAGAAAAGAATCAAAACCTTTAGCTAGAAAGAGTCTGTAATAAAAGAGAAGGGGAAACTCCTGCTTAAGACTGGGATGGCTGTATGAGGGAGTTATAAGAAAGTTTGCATAGAGCTGGGAGGGGAAGAAGAGAATGACCCCAGGACGGTGAGTTGAGCATATTCAAGCAAACTCCAACATGAGGCATTTATGAGGAGAAAGTGGACCTGCCACAGGTTTTGAAGAAATATGTCAGAAAAGAGGTGGAAGGAGGCTTGGAAGGGGAACTGTGAAGGGTGGGGCTGGCAGGAAAGCTGTGGCTGAGAGGTCCATCAGATGTTCGCTGGTTTTCTAGGTCTGAGCCCAGGAGTGGAGGGATTTGGTCTGGTTCTCTGGTGTAGCCCAGCACCCAGGATGGTGCCTGGCACATAGTAGGGCCTCTGCAGAGGTTTGTCAGATGACTCACTGTTGAGAAGGTTTATCAGAAGGCCTTCTGCTTTTCAGAGAGGGTGTGAGACATAGGCAGGATGTGTTGGGGAATGAATACTTTTACCTCTAACTCTGGCTTTCTCTTGGAAGGGGACCGCACAAGATAACTGGGGGCTAGGCCTATAAACTTGTGGGCCTGAAAACAAAGAAATAGAAAATTCCAGGAAAGTGCCAAGATTCAGCAAACAATACTAGTCCTCCATGGGGTAGAGGAGGGAAGGGGCTGAATGGCAGCTTATACATTGTAAAACTTATGCCTGTGAGGAGTCGGGACTAGCAGAGGGAAATGCAGTGCCAGAGGACTACCCCACGGCCACCGGATTGGAGGCTGGGGAATAGAATCGTGCAAGGGGAGGCAAGGTTTTGGAAAGGACTTTATGGCATGAAGAGTCTTCTCCAGGACCATCAATGGCAACTTTTGTTCCTGGTGTTCCTGTAGCTGAGTCAAAAACTAAAGGGAAGGAAGCGCCCTCCTAGGCAAGAGGCCTGCACAGGCCAGGAAATATACAGGGATGCAGGTGACATCACGGAGGAGGGTGGGAAAGTGAGGAGAGCAGAGCCACGCAGCCTTGGTGCAGGCGGGGACGAAGGGGCAGGGAAGACCTGTAGCAGGGGGTTGCACCCCCACAAATGCCAGTCTTATCAGCGATTCTAACAAGTCTGAAATCCAGAATATTTTCCTTCCAGATCTCACTTTTGTTTTCCACACCTCCTTTCCCCCAGATGTCACCAAGCATCTGCTTCATTCCATGACTGGCAACAGAAACCTGGCTTCTGAGAACATCATGATGCTTGGCTAAATTTGGTAGGTGCCGGGCTGGGGCTGGGGCACGCTCTTTGAAAAGTTGGACACATGAGGGAGATGAGACTGAATAAATCCAACCCCCTTGCTTTGGGAGATACTCCTGTTCCCAGTAGCTGCCCAGGGGCACAGCTGCTCCTGGAGGAGATACTCAGACTCCAGCTGAGGGGCCTCCACTGGCGAGACTGGGGGAAATTCAGATCTGGGAGGGAAGGCCTTTCATTTCTTAGGATCTTAATTTGGAGAAGACAGGAAACTCCAGGTTTGAACTTTATTTCTCCTCTAGAACTTAATAATGAAAGGGCTCCACAGAGCTCAAGTTCTGGGTATTTTTAAATCGCTGATGTGTGCTTCTTGGGGTATTTTTGTGTTGGTATGTGGTGCTTGTGGTGCAATTTCCTCTCTTGAGCTATACTGGACAGTGCGGCTTGAAATTTGAGATGGGAAATACAATCGGGGTGAATTTTTGGCCTAGGGCACCGTAGAGGCTTGGAGAGATTTTACTTAATACCCTGTTCTGATCATTTTAGAGGCTCTGGGGCTGACAGCTGAACTGCCCATCCCACGGCCCCGGGCAGTGACAGCAGCACGGCCGGAAGTGGTGGACCTGGCTCATCCGCGGGCGTCCAACCCTGAGAAGACGAGTGTCTTCCAGCTGACCACAGACAGACTTGTCTGTTTAGCCTCTTTGGACAAGCGGGCAAAGTCCAGGTGAAGTGAGACTGGAACCCCACCCCACCTACCTCCTGCCTCCACCCAGAAGAGGCTCCCCCCCCCTCCCCCCCGCCGTCCGTCGCCATCTGCTCACAGCCCTCCAAGGACGCCAGGGCTGCCAACATGCAGGAGACCAAGTGCTGACCAGGCAGACGAGTGGGAGGCGGCGAGGACTGCTCACAGACAGCGAGCAGACTCGTCAGGGGGCTTTGTGTGGTTTTAGGATGATGCCCCGACTGGGCAGCGGGGCCGGCAGGAAGGAACAGGGCTTGGTGAGCAGGTGACCTATTTGTGCAGACAAACGCACTTGTGTTTTCCAGGAGCCTGCGAGCATAGCTGGGCTGGGATGCAGTTCCACTTGCCCCCTTGAGGAGGCGCTTCTCTGAGCACACTGCCCTCGCCAGGCAGTTAGGTGCCCTTGCAGCTGCTTGCGCTAGCTAGCTTCTTCTCATCACTGAAGACATATACTTTTCAAAGTCTCCACTCCGCAGGGAACACTAGGGGAGGCCTGCCTCTGGGTCCAGCCCTGCCCACTCTGTGTTCAGCTTCCTGAGGCCTTTGGTCTTCAGTCACAGGTGGACACTGAATAAAATGTCCTCTTTCCTGACTTGTCCAGGGGGGCTCCTGCCTTGGGAGTCAGTGCTATATGTCTGACCTATGAGTAAAACATCCACAGCTCCTTTCCCAGCTAGCACATCTTGCAATGTTCTGTCAGAGGTTAAAAGGCGGAAAGTGAGGGAGAATGGACCCAACTGCACCCTAGTCCCTAACAGTAATGATACAGAATACTATTTATGTCTTATATAATAAAACATGAAGTCTTGTGGTGTCAAAAAAACTTTTTGAAAAGATGTTTTACATGTGGTCTCTGTCAGGAATGAAGTATAAGTTCACACTTGGATCCCTTAGAGGAATCACTTTTGCCTCTCCCTGAACCCTATCACTGCTGGGCTCTGAAATCCTATTTATATTATAGGGATCACCCCTCATACTGCAGGAACCTCTGAAAACAGACCTCTCTAACGGAGATGTGAGGGTGAGCATGGAACAAAGTGATTAGAAATTTAAGCAGATAGTTGTTCCAATAGTCAGAGCAAGTTTGCTCCATCCAACTATTCATGTACGAAAGATCCAGAAGGATTCTTTAATTAGGGACATCATGAAGTGGACAGAAATGTCTGGAACATGACCAAGTGTGGCTCATACACAGAAAAGAGAAATCATGTGGTAATTCTATACATAAGCAATCAGCTCTGTGTGTGGGTTTGGGTGACCATGTCCAGTCCCTCCAGACACTCAATGTCAAGTTCTTGGTCTTTGTTTCTATGCGCCCTCAACATTCATAGTGAAGTATGGCCTCTGAAGAGGCGTTGAGTCCTTCCCTGAATTTTGAATGATTCTGCAATGGCTGCTGAGACCGTGATGTTGTTTCTCTCTGCACTGAGCAGCTAGTACTAAGGTTTGCAAGGGACTGATATGTCCTGTAACATGGGCTTCTACTGCTAAACCCAAAAGTTATAGGCAAGCTAAGACTGCTGCTCCCCTACTTCGTGCCCTGATGATTCTCCACTCATTCTAGGGACTGTGTTCTCTGCACCCCAGGAGAAAACTGTTCACCCTCATACTACCAGTTTTTGCCTTCCACCTTCCTGATTGGTCCACAGCTGAGCCTGCTGCTTCAGTACATGTGATAGAAATATTGAGCACAGATAATTAAACTGAGCTTTCTCCTTTTGGTAAGTCTGTATACTGTGGGGACAGAAAACCTCTCAGACCCAGGTGTAACCTACAGTCTGCAGGGTTCTGCCTGAAAGGCTGACTCAGGTGTGCCCTGGACCTTACTTTGGTATTCAGTCCCACAAGCTAACCAGCTTGGCTGTGTGTCTCTGGGTTAAAATAGCATCTTTGCTTCTGTGCAAAACTGGTGTTGCTCTGTCATGTCAGATTTATTCCAGGTCAAACATTCTGGTGTTGGTCTGGAGGTTATCATTTTCTTCTGCTTCTTTTCTTTCCATGGTATTTATATGGTCAACTACCAAGTCCTTAGGATGTTTGTGGGTCTTTTTTGGCTAAGACAGTCTTGTCTATTGCATCTACAGCCAGGCTGAACCTTCCAGAGGTAACCATGTGATTCGATGAGCTGGCCAAAATGTAATTTAAAGAATCTGCTGGGAATCACGTGGCAAATCCAGGCATATGGGTTTGACTATGGTGGATAATGTGCTGATACCACGGACTCTGGGGCAGAGGTAATCTGTTTGCAATTCCAAACTTATTATTTCTTTATTTGCATTCAGTATCACAAAGTCATTCATGAGAAACACATTTTTAAAGATCATTACTATAAAATTTGTTAAACTGAGTATAAACATTTATCAGTAGTATGTTCTGGAGCATTTTTTCATTCTTTTTCTTTTTTTATCTTTCTTAACTGAAACATTATTTCACAGCTGCCTGGCTCCTACGCTGGGTCACAAGTTAACAGCGTCTCTACCTTGGAATGAACTTGGGCCACGGCTGGCTGTCTTGTCATGAATTAGGCCACAGTAAGTTTATTTCTTATGCCTGTGGCAGGAAGCAGTGCATCATCATTATGAAGCTTTCTTTTTTACTTTATCTTGCACCATCAAGTGTAATCAGAAGACCAGAAGGGCCTATGTTCCTTGGAAGGAGATTTCAGGCATGAAAACATTTGGTTTACCAATCTCACGAAGGCCCTGGTACTTACACGAGGGAGTTTGGACAACACAGATGTTATCCAGGCTGCTGAGACGCCCTTGAAAACAATGACCTTTCAAAGGGTAGGAGCAGATATCCTTTAGAGAATTTCCTGGACCTACAATGACATTGACCCTTGAGCTATTTTGATGTTACAACTTTTTATGTTCACACTAAGTTTCGGATTCAAATGGTTTTTGTGTATCCCCCTCATGTTTGGGAGTAGAGGGCAGAGCACCGCTAGGAACGGGAATGATGTGTGCGGAACAAAGAAGCTGTTTCCAGAGAGGAGGAGCTACTCACCAGCTGTGTGTCTCCCTCAGCTGCATCCTGGCTGCCTCTGGCTGTGACTCCCCAGCCTCATAGCTTTCTTTTCCTTATCTCCAAAGTGGAGATGATGATATTTACCTTGGAAGGTCTTTGTAAAGATGAAAAGGTAGGTAGGCAATATAAAATTTTTAGTGGTAGTTATTATGGTATCATGCATTCAGTTGTTTTTAAAGCTCTGAGGAGACCCTTGGTGTTGTGTCTGCACTCGTAGGGTTCAGTGTGTGACGGGGCTGTGAAAGGAGGGGCTGGGGGACCATATGAGATGTGCTGTTGGTGACAGTTGCCCCACCTGGACTAGTCTGTGTTACAGCCACATGAGAGTGTTGTTCCTTGTTTGTATAACCATTCTGAATGAACTTTTCTAAAACACGCATTCCTCGCCCCAATCCTGTGGGTAGGACAGAACTGATCACCCACAAAGGCATTGAGAGAAAAGATCACTTTGGAGGAGAGTGTTGACTTTTATAGATCGTTTGGAAAGCAGTTGCAGCCAGATAACAGTTAGCTTTACCCTTTGCCTGCAGTTTGAAGAAGGGCCCCTGGGAAGCATGCTCCTTATATTCATGACCTTCACGGGGCTTGGAAATGGAGCTGTGGTGTTTTTGCTGTCCTTGGGTTGGTGTGAAGTGGGATGGGGCTCCAGAGACTCTGGGTTGGGCTGTAATTGCCAGCCCTTCGTGGAACTGCCTTCACCCTGGGGACCCATGTGGGCAGAGCACGCAAGTGCAGTCCCAGAGTCATTACTTGGGTCCTGGGTGGACTTATTAGGAACTGAATCCTTCTCTAAAAAGTGCTGAGCTTCTGTTTTCAGGGTGTTGGCTGTAAATTCATCTCTAGTCACCAATCCTCAGAAGTGTCTATAACATGTTAGCTGCTGTGTAAGCTGCCAGGGGATGTGATCTTTGCTATCTCGTAACTCGTAATCTCTGTGTGGGGGAGACATGCATGTAGACACACATTTACCATTTAGCATGATGAATCCTCTGATGGAGGGCATGATAGGTTAGAAGGGGATCTAAGGATGTTGGGAGGGATCAGAAAGAGACTCCTAGAAGACAAGGTTTCTGAAGGGTGGGTGGAAATTTATGTAGAGAAGGAGTAGTTGTGATTAAAGGGAAAATGGTGCATGCAAATTTCAGGAGCTGGAGAAAGAAGGTGTGCTTTCATAACTGAAATTAATTTACTGTCATTGAAGGACAAGTGCTTCAACCTCCAACAGGTTTGGAGTGGTGATGTAGCAAGGCACACACAGGAGAGGAGAGCAAGAACCATGGACTAAGTAGAACACAAAGTAGATTGGAGCTTATTCTTTTTTTTAATGCATATAAGAGCTGGTGTACAAGTTATAGGTGCAGGGGGTGAGAGGGTTCATCACAGACAGAGTGGGAAGCAGAACAGGCAGATCGACTGAAATACAGTGCTGAGGGGAGCAGCAGGTGAGGCAGGAGAGGTCTGCTGCGCCATGTGGGTCCCCTCCCTGCCAGGGGGTTGAACCCACACTGCAGTAGCTGCAGAAGTCCCACAGTGTGGCCTCAATCCCTTGCACCACCAGGGAGACCCTTGGAGCTTATTCTGAAGACAGTAGGAGAACCATTGAATGACTTTATTAAGAGCGATGAGAGGATCAGATTTACAATGAAGATCATTCTGTGGTGTGGAACATGGATGTAGCTGAGACATGATGTTCTTAATTAGGGGAGAGACAGTAAGTAATGGCTAATGAAGCAGATGTGTATTAATAGGCTGGGGAAAATGAAGAAATCAAGTATTAAGACATAGGTTTCTAGACTGAGCTACTGAGAAGTTGATGATATAGGGTTCTCATTTCTTTTATTTTTTAGATTATAATTCTCTGGTAAAATGCCCTTCATGTATATTTTCTTTGCTGTAATAATTAAAATTATTTTTAATTACAAGTCTGATACTATCATATCTGTATTACCTATGGATATATTTATATTGATTATATTTCTCTTAGGTTTTAGTGATGGTCTCGTTTTCTGGCATGCCTGCTAACTTTTCATTGCATTTTGGGGATTGTATTTAAAGTTTTTGAGATTTCAGATTTTCTTCCTCCAGAGAGGTTTAAATTCTACTTCTTTTTTTTTTTTTTTGAGAAGAAATGTATAGTCATAGAGGTCAAGAAAATGTGTGTTTGATGTCAAGGATGAGGTACACATGATAGCGGCAGCAAACAGGACATATATGGGTACATATGTATATATCTATGTGTACACACACACACACACACACACACAGTGTGACCAGTGCCTGGCATGGCTACCTCTCAGTTTCTTCATCACTCAGCAGCATAGTGAGACATCCAAAATCTGCCACATCTGCCTCCTGCAGCCTGTGGTGCATCTTCTTCAGAAATTCCTCATCTTACTCACCTGAGGATTGGTCCTTTGGTTACCCCCATCTGACAAAGTCTTCAACGCTCCAGAAGTACTGCCCATTTCATCTTGGGTATCACATGAGTTGGAAAGTTCAGGTTAAACTCCACAGGGTTGATGCAGCGGCTGATATGGTGACCTAGGGAGGCCAGAGGGGGGTTGTGAGCTCCCACCCTCATACGCAAGCTTAACAGGATGTGGGCAAGCAAATTCATGTCACCACGACTTGCTCCATCAGGTCAGAACTGGAAGGGAATCAGTCTTCTTCCTGTAGGCGGTTAGGGTATGGCAAGGCCATCCTGACTGAGTGGAAGCTTTAACTTGCTCCTAAACACAGCCTTCTGGGGTCTCAACTGATCCAGGGTGCCTAGCACACCCACTCACAGCAGGCCTTTAGCTCCAATGATTGTGTCTTCCGAATGCTATGAGCTATTACATTCCATGCTTAGGTTTTACTGTCTTCACAGCTTTTTTCCACCTCTTCCTTGTATTCCTCAAGCTCCAACAAGTACCTTGGAAAGCACACAATGACTCGAGGGGAATTCAAGTTCAATGTCGACATTAACTCACTGTGGTTCCTTTTTCTATAGGAAAGTGGACCCCACCTCATGTATTCTTTGTAGTCTGAACTCCAGTTTTTAACTGTTCAGCCCCATGAGACTTTTTCTTTTTTCACCTCTATTCTCCATTCCAATAATTGATAAATGAATCAAGAAGAAACAAAACAAAATAAAACTACGTTGAATGCAGAGCTCACCAAAAATCATTTCCTTTTTTCATGGATTTTGGTCCTTTAAGTCTTGGATGCTTTGGTTATTCTCTGGACAGTATCATATAGCTGTTTTGGGATTGTTATTCAGGTCTTTTGTTCTTCTGGCCAGAGTCTGATATAATCTACTCTGTCTAAACTGAAAGTACAAATCTGGACTTAATTTTAATACATTTTAGAAATGTGTATAAGTATAAATGTGTATAAGATTCAGTCTTATCTTTTAAGGCTAACGCCAACAAAAAGTAAAGTAACAAATTTAAACCAATTTAACACATTTGGTGAACAAATTTAAACAGTCAAAAATTGGTTAAAAACAATAACATGAAATTATTGTTAATTTAATCTGATGAACAATAAACTAAGACACTATTTCCTAGTGTCAGGTTTTTAATTGCATTGAAGGAAGATTCCATTCTCCTCTTTTCTCCATTCCCACAACTACATAACTCAGACTCCAATTTATACCAAGTGCTGTGACATTACACTTTGCATACACATTTTATTTATGCATAGACTCAAATATGTTCTTTTCTGTTTGGCTCTGAGCACTTAAAAAAGTGTCTTTTGGCACTAATACAATGTAGAAATGAATATAAATGTAGGCACAAAAATGGCATCTTTGCATCTTGGTGGTCATCTTGCTATTTCAGGAGGTGCTTTTGTTAATGTTCTGAGATGATCATCGAAATGAAGCAAAAATTTAAAGCATTTACCTTAGTGGGGTTCTGAAGACTGTGAAGATGGCAGCGATTCTGGTCACGGACGCCGCTCAGTCAAGGGCTCCAGCTCCCCTGCCCTGTTCTTAACCTTTGCACATAGCAGAAGTATGCCAGGCTCAGAAACACCTCCCTGAACCCTCAGGACCCACTGCAGAGCCTCTACACTTATGGAGACCCAACCCCAGCCCTTGGCCAGGGCCAGGAACACCTCTATCCTGCTTCTCTGAGCAGGTGGCCATGGTGCTGAGTGAACCTGGGAAACAGGAATCCCCAGTGAGACAGGTGAGTCTTGGTCTCAACCTAGAGTTTGCCTTTTACTTTCAATAAGTGTGTGTGTGTGTGTGTTAGTGTGAGAGAGAGAGAGAGGGGGGGGGAGGGAGGGAGGGAGGGAGGGAGGGAGAGAGAAACAGGAGAGAGAGAGAGAGGGAGAGAGAAACAGGAGAGAGAGAGAGACAGGAGAGAGAGGAGAAAGGGAGAGAAACAGGAGAGAGGAGAGAGAGAGAGAGAGAAACAGGAGAGAGAGGAGAGAGAGAGAGAGAGAGAGAGAAATGAAAAAATATTTATTTTTTTTGTCTTTCAAAATTCATACATTGGAGATCTAATTCCCAGTCCCTCAGAATGTGCTGTATTTAGAGATAGGGTCTTTGATTAAGTTAAAATGAGCTCTAACCCAGCAGGACTATTTTAAGGACCTTATAAGAAGAAGAGATTAAGACGCAGACACACAGATGTGAAAATGGGGCGGGGGGGGGGGGCGGTGGTGCGGGATGGCCACCTGCAAGCCAAGGAGAGCGGCCTTGGGAGAAGCAGCCCTGCCAGAAGCTCAGACTCGCAGTTTCCAGAATGTGAGGAAATACATTATTTCTGCTGTTTCATCTCCACAGTCTGTGGTACTTGGTTGTGGCAGTCCTAGGAACTAAGAGAAAGCCAGTGGCGGGCAGAAGGGAGAGAAAACAGGAGAGGAGGGAGGCAGGCAAGAGGAGGCATGGGCCTGGCGGCCGAGGGTGCGGCAGCGGATAGGTAGGGCTGAGGGTCATCCCAGCCAGGCTGCTCCCTGCAAGGAGTCTGTGCCTCCAGAGCAGGCAAGACGCTGTCTGGAGAGTCGGGCTCTTATTTGGGGTCTGCAACACAGCAGCGGCAAGAAGCAGGGCGGTCTTCTTTTACTTAGCTCCTGGTCTCCTTTCTGGGCCAAGCTGAATGTGGGACTGAATAGACAGATTTGGAAAGGCCAAAAATCCACAAGCCAGAGTGGGAGAGAGCAGGGAGAGGGAGTCGAATCGACCCAGATCTGGGTGCCATTTTTAAAATCTGAACACACACACACACACACACACACACTGAGCATTAAAGCAAATTTTCTCCGAGGCAGCAGTCAGTGTGGGGTGGTGGAAGACATATTGAACTGAAGGTCAAAGAGATCTGAATTTAAATTTCAGCATGAAGGTAGGGCAGGACACCTAAACTCCCTGAACCTGTGTTTTTGCTTTTGTGAAATGGAGATACTGCATCTCTTCCACCACGTTATTAGAGAATTATATGAGAAAAGTAAGTGGAAAGGGGCTTCTCCTAGAGCCCGGCACATACTAAGAACTCAACGACATTAATTTTCTTCTTCAAGCAGAAGCAAACCCTCTCCTTCCACATTCAGCGTGCAGAGGTTTTGATGTTTGGCAGCCACTGTAAAGTGTAAATAAGAGGTACCTGATGGTGCCTGAGCAGTGTTGGGGGTACCCCAGGGGGTGGAGGCAGTTTCCAGGGAAGCAGATGGAGAACTGAAATGCTATGGGGCGGGGCGGCGAGGGGAGACAGGGCTTGGCCCCTGGGGAGGACAAAGTCCTGAGTGAGGAGCTAAGACTTAAATGCAAACAGTAGTGGGGGCAGGGTGTGATCTGGGGGAGCAGGTGATGGTCTTGGATTGGTTTCTGAGATCTGGCCACCAAATGAATTGCTACAACCAAGAGAGACATACTATCTCTAAGAAATCCCAGGAGCAGAGACCAGAAAAAAGTTTTCCTCTGTCTTCATTACTGCTTTTAACTAAAGAACAGAAAATGTAAAACTTAACCCAAGGAAAACCTATGCAGGCAAAACCACCAGGGCTTGGCCATCACAAGTGTTTTCAGTGTAAGAAAACGTTAACCGCACCTCAGGTACGTTTACTGTCTTCTTTAAATGCCTTCTTTTCCACTGGAGAGGCTGATAGAGGTAAAGTCATTTGAAAGTGGGAAAACCCCCCAAACTGTGAATGTAAGACTCCCAAAGCGGGCAGGATTGTCATCTCCCCCTCTGAGTGGGGTGTGGCGTTCTCAAGCCTGGATCTTGCTAGAACTTGCTTCTGATTTCAACTTGTGGGAGGTGGGAGAAGGAGTCGGGGAGTGGGGGGAAGAGTGGGGTTGGGATGTGAAAATAAGAAAGTGGAAAATGGCTTTTAATTTTATTATTTGTAAGGAAACATTTTCCTAAGAACACAGTTACTTTATTATTATGACCAGAGGGTATAGTTTTTTGTTTCAAGAGTTTCTGGTTTTATTTTTATTATTTCTTTCTGTTTAATCTAGTTTCATTCTCTATTCCTTCTCTTTTCTAATTTAGCTGTTTAGTTTATTATTTAAAATTTTTCTTTTTTCCTAGAATAAAACGTTAAGGCCACACATTTCTACTAAGCATCACTATCTGACCGATTCTCATAGGTTTTAATACATAATCTCAATTATTTTCTAAAATTCCAGTTTTGATTTCTTTTTTTATTTCACAGGTGATTTACTTCAAAACTTCCAAATGAATATTTTTTATTTGTTTACTTTTTTATGGAGTAAGTTTTTCTAGACATTTTCCAAGTTATATCAATATATGCTTTGGAAATGTATAAAATTTACTGTGTCCTAATACATAATCAAAGTTTTAAGGGTATTTGAAAAGAATATACAATTTTTAATTTTGTATTTGACTTTCTATATCTGTATGAATATTGTCCTTTTTTAACCTTTATTCAAACCTTATAGTTTTCTTTCAAATTATCTATTAGATTTTATTGTTTTGAGGAAGCATATTAAACTGTGTCAGAATTTCTTAATATTGTCTCACATTTTTCCTATCTGTTGTATTTTCTTTATTTTAATGTTATACTGTAAGTGAATTACTGTTTTGGCTTTAGAAATTTGTGGTGGACTTTGATTTTAATCATTACAAAATATCTAGATTGCTTTACAGTTCTTTCCACCACAAAATCTACTTCATATGATATAAGTATTACCATCTTCCTTTGCTATTTGTTTGTACCTGCCACATCTCTTTTTGACCCATCTCTGTCATCTTTAGGTACACGCATAGGGCATAAATTTTTGATTTCCTTTTCCACCCATTTTTTTAAACAGTTCTATTGAAAAATAATTGATGCATAATGAAGTGTACATATTTAAAGTTCACAATTGTACACCCATAAAATAGTCACTGCAATGATTGTTTTTATGACTGCTTAATGATCTTTTTCATCATTAGTTTTAATGAGGGCATTATATACACTGGCCATAATTGAAATCAAGGACATATTTGGTCTTATTTTATCTTATTTTGTGCTGTCTGGGCTATTTTGTACTGTCCCTGTTTTTGCCTTAGTCAATTTTTTTAGCATTGATAGAGTTTTAATTTAATTACTATTTTGGCCCCTAGTGATCTGGAAGCTTTTCTGTATATTTCTATTTTTTTAGTGGGTATATATATTTTGAAGAGTGTATCCAAGTCTCTATGAACATAATAAATTTCCCAAAATCCACTAAGAGACTTTGCAGTATAGTTTTTTTATCTAATTCAATTCGAACCACATACTCTACACAAAAATGAAGTTGTCAGTATATGCTTACTTCTCCCCTCCCTCTGTCCCTTTCCCACCAAGTCCTGAGTTTTGTTAGAATCCTTTGGAATTTTGATTCCCAGTTTTTTTTTTAATTTTATAGAATATCCTGTATCTTTTAATTCCTTATATTGATTGGAAATCCTCTACATTCTTATTCTAATTTATCCATGACTGTCACTTGCTCAGTCCTCCTAAATACTGTCCTCACCCCTTTGTCCTGTCCTCATTTCTTGATGCTCTGGCATCTGGTTCACTATGCCCCCTTCTTTATTCTGGAAGCTTCCTCATCAAGGTGGTGATCCAGCTAACATTCTCTAAGTCCCATGGCTCCTCTCTTTACAGTAGCATTGGAGACTATGAGGATGGCTTCTTGATTGAGCAGGATCCTTGCCCCTGGGCCCTAGAATAAATGAATGTGTCACTTCCTACTTAAATGCTTCATCTCCATCCGACCACCCTATTCTCATCCCTTCCCATCACATTTGGGGAGAAACAAAAACTCTTTACTGTGGTCCAGGAAGACCATGCTGGATGTGATGGTCAGAGTATGCTAATTGCCATAACAAATTAATCAGCACTCAACAATGACTCACACAATGTGGTGGTTTCTTGCTCAAATACCAGCAATGAGGTGGGTGGACAGGTTGGCAAAGTAACTGTATACACAGTCATTCAAAGACATCAGCTCCTGTCATCTTCAGCTTGTGTTTCTCTTTCAAAGTCACTCTGGGGGTTATTCCCTGTCTAACTAACTGGAAGAGGAAAAAGCAGGGAGGTGTGTGTATGGGTGGCTTTTATGGGGCAGAACTGAGTATCATTTCTGCTCACATTGTAGTGACTGGAATATTCCTTGCATCATGTAGTGACTGGAATATTCCTTGCACCATCTAATTTCCAAGAGCATGAGATAATCTTGTGCCTTGGGGTAAGAGGAAGAACCCATATCTCAGTGAGTTGATGTGGTCTCTGCCACACTTCCTTTCTCTTCACAGCACTTAGAAACTTCTGGAGGACAGGGTGCTATCTTTCTACCACTCTATCCTGGACAACATGAGGGCTTAATATTGTATTTGACGCCTACTATTTTCTTATTTCACCCTACCTTGACATTTTTTTTTTTTTAATTAGAATGCTCCTAGGAGTAATTTACTTGGAAGTGTTTTTGTGGGCTATATTATGACTCTGCTTGAACTGGAAAAAAAAAAAAAATGAACAAGTTGTCTTCTCACATGAGTATTTGATTGGGTAGTCTAAGTTTCCTGGATCATAATGCTTTTCCTGAAAAACTGAACATAATATTGTTTCACAATCTTCCTGTTTCCAGTTGTAGATGAGAACTCTTGCTTTTCTGATTCTCTTGCTTTTGAAACTAATCTTTTCAGTAGGTTTGGAAGCTTGTGGGCGAATGTTTTTACTCTCATAGTTCAGATATTTTTATTAGGTCTGTGGATCTGTCTGTCTATCTATCTCATTGTTTAATAAAAATTAAAATTTTTATCTTTTCCAACTTGGAGAGTCCCCTTCTTTTCATGGTTTTGCTTCTTCTAGGTATGCTCATTTATGTCCTTCTGAAACTATATATTTTGCATCTTAGATCTGGATCTCTTCTCTGTGATTCACTCTTTTCACTTTTTTTCCTTTTGTGTTTTTTTGCTCTTGTATAATAAGATAGTTCTTCCAGTTGATGTTTTAGATTATTAACTCAGTTTTCAGTTGATTCAATTCTATTTTTTTAGTTCTGCAAGTTCATCTCTCAATTCAGAATTTCAAAATTCTTCCCAATTTCCTTTTTTCCATTCTGTAATTGCATAGATTCATGCAGTTTCTATGAACTTTTAATTTAATTTTCCTTCTGTTTCATTCACTGAAGAGTCCTCATCAAGAAGAGGTTTGGTTCTTTGCTTGGTCTCCTTCACGCTACTTTTTCCTGACTTCTGGCCGTTCATTCCATGCCCTTGCCTGAGAGCATGGCTCTAGCACATGTCCAGGTCAGGCTGGGGGGGCTCTCGGACAGCAGGGGTTGGAAGGTGGAGGGAAGGAAGAGAAGGAGGAGATGGAGGACTGCAGTTTTCTTCAGGTGCTGAGAGAGTGAGCAGCAGTAGTGGCAGCTCTCTGCATCTTGGGAAGTGCTCAGCGCAGTGCTCAGCTGCTCATGTTGCTGGCTGATCAAAGGCCCTCACCTCAGAATTTGCAAAAGGAGCCTCCTCCCTCTTCCCTTGACACTGGTCCTGTGTTCTCCAGGCAAGAGCAGCAGGTCTCTCAGAAGTGAACCTGATTGCTGCTCATACCTGTTCAGTCGTGATGAGACCTGAAATCTCAGCTGAGAGTCTGCTGCTGCTCTTTCGGACTCAGTATCAGGGCCACTCCCATCCTCTTGGTCATTTTCCTTTCTTGTTGAGCTATTGTAGGGAATTTGGTGAGAGAGGGCATCAGAAATAAGAAGGCAGGCTGACATCTTGAATTTTCTTCTTGACCCTGCTTTGGGTTCCGTGTTTCACTCTAACCCTCTCCCACTGTTGGCCACATACACTCACGCCCCATTTCCAGCAGTGATGAACTCAGACCTGGGCCAGGGACACACAAACAAGAGCTATAAGGTACCACACCTTCTCCTGGAGGGGGGGGCATGGAAATGTCCTTTTGTATCTCTCAGGGCCACTGTAGGAGGGGATCTGAAAAAGTCTTCTGCCCAGTGGATGTTATCCTAACAGGAACCAGAGAGATGGGGGTGGGAATAGAACAGTTCACTGGGTCTCTTATAATCCTCACGCTCTAGTCTGTTCTCCAGGCATGACATAGTTAGAAGCCGCTTGTGCTGAAGTGAATTTTCCTGGAGTGCCCATCCTGCTGTGCTGCTGGGAGAAACCAGCAGGTACATGGGAGAAGTGAATTGGCCAGATATTTGGGGTACAAATCTTGAGACATCACTCTTTCAAGACACATAACTAACATAGCTTTCTGGTTGCTAGATAGGATTGAGAAATGTAATATATTTGGAAAGTAGGTTAGAGTTCACATAGGAAGAATAAATTGATTCCTCTTTAGGGTTTATGCCTTTAAGGCTTAGCCAGTCTTAAAAGTTTATCAGAGAAGAGGGTCAAGGCTTCTTTCCAAACTACACTGATAAAAATCGAAAGTCAAGGAACCATATTGGTGAGGAAAGCCAAGGTAAACACAGCTCACGTCCTGCTGAGATCACTGTCCTAATTAAATCAGCTGTTCAGCTGCCTGTCTCCTATGCTGTGAATACTGAGATTGATAAGACCGGTTTCCTGTTCTCTTGAGTTGCCCATATTGGGAAATTAATATGAACTGGAGAAAGGTGAGGCAATACAAAGAAAAAAAAGGAGGTGAAATGACAAAGAGAACCATGGAATCTCAGAGGAGAGGAGAACGCCCAGCCTAGCCTGGGGGTTGGCCAGGAAATTTTTCAGGGAGATGCTGTGGGTAACTTGTGCAAGCCAGTTGTCTACACTTGAGCTGAGGGAACCTATGATATTATGTACAGGTCAGAAAATAATCTAGTTGAAGAGGATCGATCTTTTCCCAGTCTTACCCTCAAACCCTATAGAGAATCACCAGGTGTGTCTGATTAGTGTTTGGACTGAAACCAAGCCCAGTCAGCAGCTTAGAGGGCAGGAATGGGAGGAGTGATAGGGAGAAACAAAATTTCAGGATTAAGTACATGAAGGGGATCAGGTTGTAACGACAATGGTCATAAAGCTGTAAGGCACACTTACTATGAATGCAGCCAGGTCACTAGGAAGATGGCTGGAAATGGACAAAGATGCAGAGAAGAACTGAATGTGGTTCCACCAAAAACTCTAAGGCATGGGGTAATAGGCCCATATAACAAATGCTTTCCGAGCATCGATTTTTAATAATTCTTTAGATTTATTTTAAAAACATCCTGAGATATTCTACACATTTTTAAGTGTCCAATAAGAAATATTTTTGAATGAGAATTGTTTTCTCAAGTATTTGGAACATTCACTCTTGTCTTGGAGATGAGAATCACTGAACACAGATCTTTTCCTCCTCCATTTCTTCCTTCAACTAATGGCTTTATTGAGATATAAGTGGCATACAATAAACTGTAAATAATGTACAAAATTTGGTATGTTGCCTCATGCATGTACGTATGAATAGCCCATATCATCATACTCTTTTATATTCCCTCCCTCCCTGCCCACCCAGCTCCAGGCAACTACTGGTCTATACTATGTCATTACCCAGTAGTTCACACTTATTGGACATAATTTACATAAGTGAAGTCAAACAGGAAGTACTCTCTTTTGCCTGGCTTCTTTCATTCAACATAACTATTTTGAGATTCTTCCATGGAGTTGATTCTATTTTGTTGCCGAGTAGTATTCTATTGTATGGTATAGCCCATTGTTATCAGTTCCACTGTTAATGGGCTTCTGTATCACTTCTAGGTTAAAGCTATTACTAACAGAGCTATTATAACATTTAGGTACATGTTTGCATGAATATATGATTTTTTTTTCCTCTTGGATAATACCTAGCAAGGCAGTAGTTTGACTTTTTAAGAGACTTTCCAAACTACTCTCCAAAGTTGTTCTTCTATTTTACATTCCCACCAGCAGTGTATGAAAACTGTAGTCCTTTACCAGTGCTTGCCATGGTGAGTATTATTCATTTTCACCATTTTAATAGGTATGTGATGGTATTTCACTGTATTTTTATGTATATCTCCTCAATGATAAATGATATTAAATTCCTTTTCATGTGTCCCTTAGCCATTTGTGTATCTTCTTTGGTGAAGTGCCTGTTCTTGAGACTTCTTCTTACTGAATTTTAGAATTCTTTATACTTTATAGATACATGGCCTTTATCAGCTATAAGGTTTGTAAATATTTTCTCCTTCTTAATTTTTAATATTTTCTCTTCTTAAATTTCTTAAGTTAGTAGAAGTTTTTAATCTCAATGAAATCCAACTTATTAATTTTTTTCTTTTATAACTGTAATTTTGTGTCACATCTAAGAAATATTTGTCTAGCTAGAGGGTCTGGAGAAAAAGGAAACCTCATACTCTGTTGGTAGAAATGTAGACTGGTCCATTCTTCATGGAAATGGTGTAGAGTTTACTCAAAATATTAAAAAAAAAATCTCCCACATGATTCAGCAATTTCACTCCTAAGTAGCTACTTAAAGAGTACAAGATCACTAATTTGAAGGGATAAAAACACTCCTATGCTTCTTGCAATACTATTTGGAAAGCCAAGTTATGGAAACAACAAAATTGCCTGTTGACAGCAGTGAATCAGGAAGATGTGAAACAAACACACACATACACATAGACACACACACAATGGAATACTGCTCAGCTATAAAAGATGAACTCTTGCTTGTTGCAACAACATAGATGGAACTGAAGGATATTATGTTAAATAAACCAGAAGGAGAAAGACAAATACATGCCATGAGGATGATTTCACTCATGTGGAATATAGAGAAAACAAAAAGGAAAAAACACAAAGGAACTGAAAAATCTAAGCCAAAACAAGCCCTAGAAATATGACTACAGAATTACAGCTGCTAGAGAGGGATGGGAATGAAGAGAGGGAACAAAAGAGGGAGAGTACCCAATGACCTAGGGAAAAAGACTATGGGTGCCCTGATGGTTGGGGTGGGGTGGTAACATCCACCTGCGCATGTGTGAACCTGTTCTCGATATAACATTCAGTGCTGTAAACCAATGTTACATCAATAAAGAAAAAAAAAGAAATATTTGCCTAATTCAAGACATAAACCTTATTTTAAGGAGGTTTACTGTTTAAGTCTGTCTAAAATTGGAATTCAAATACATTCTTTGGGGAAAAAATCCCAAGTCTCTGATTTCCTTATTTCTTTGAAACAATTGTTTTCTCTTGAGACTTACTTCAAAGTCTGTGTCAACCTCTGGAGCTGTCACCGAGGATTAGTGCTTCCCAGAAACTCTGCTGTGTTCCAGATTGTCAAGGGAAAATGTGCTATCATGAGGACGAGAATGGGGGGAACTTCATGGGCCCTGGTCCTAGCTTTCTTTGCCAACCCCTCCCCATAACCCTGATCAGCAGGCAGATGGCTCTCTTAGCAGGAGAGGGTATAAAAGTCTGGTGTGCTTTGCTCTGGATGTACTGGCATGATCTTTCTTCAGATTCCAGGCACAAAAAGAGGAAAAGTGTGCTCCCAGTGATGACAGGTCCCTCTGCAGACTCTACGATGTCCACAAAAAGTGAAACAGGAGCCACCAATATTGACTACCAACTCTGTGAGTTAGCTCGTGGAAGCCATTCTGGGACCTATGAGAAAAGCATTTCTCTCCTACTTTATAGCTGAGCACATGGGTGCAGATATGGAACCTAACCTGTCCAAGTTACCCTGAAAGTAAATGGCAGAACTTGTGCGACTCTAGCTAGGAAGCCTCCTCTGGGCATGTCACACTGCTTCTAGGGAGCAACAACCATTGTGCACCTGTCATTCAGACAAAAGAATATTTATTCGAAACCACTCTGCAGGAGCCGGACTCTGTTTCTTAGAACTGTAGATCTAGTCTTTAATTTGGCCTGGAGGGGTCCCATGAAGTTCACTTGCTGCCACCTTCCTTCAGAGCAGTTGATCACATTGGGAAGAAGATCACATTGGCTTAGAAGCCAGAGAACTGAGTTTTATTGGGAAGTTTGGAAATTGGAAATATCCAATATAGCACCACTGAGAGATGAATTGTAAACCATCAACGTGTATCTTGGTTCTGGAACAGAGTTGAGTTCAGAGACAGAAGTTACGATAACGCTTCCTACTAAGGTGAGCCTGTAAATGAAAACTCCAAAGCCTAACAGCAAGTCAGAGGCTAAGTAATACTGATAATTGTGAGCTGAACCAATCCAGAGGATACAAAATGACAATGTGAAAATTACTTTTAAAAAGGTATATCTAAGATCCTTAAAGAGATAAACAAATATCTATGAATAAAATATAAATTTGTGAATTTAAACAGGCAAAATTAAATAGAACCAGTGACATAAAAAAAAAGCAATTTGAAATCCTGGATATATAAACAAAATATATCAAGATACAAATACTAATGGGATCAACTTTAGAGTCGAAGTTGAAGAAGAAATTCACTAATTGGAAGGAGGTGGACTTGCATAGTTTTAGAACATCATAAAAAGATTAAATAAAAAGCAATTTAGAGACATTAAGAGAATCTGAAGTGTGCTAAATAGATTTTTCAGAAAGAAGAGAATAAAGAAAATGAAAGAGCAATTAAGTATGCATTTTAAAAAATAAGAAAGAAAGCAGGTGGAAATCTTCATGACCTCAGGTTAGGCAATAGTTTCTTAAATATGACAACAAAGTACAAAAAAACAAAAGAAAAAAACCAGATAAATTGAAAATCATCTAGCTTAACAATCTTTGTGCTGCAAAGAACTAAAATAAATAAAAGAAATAAAAAGATAACCCATAGATAGGAGGGAAAGCTTTGCCAATTATATATTGTATAAGTGATTTTTATCTAGAATATTTCAGGAGCTCTAAAAACTCAATAATAAAAAGATAAATAACCTAATTTAAAATAGACAAAGTTTCTGAATAGACATTTGTGTAAAGAAGATATAAAAATGGTAAAATGCACTTGAAAAATGCTCAACAACATTAGCTACTGAGGAAATACAAATCAAAACTACAATTAAATATCACTTCATACCCCTGGCACGGCGATACTCAAAGCGTCAAATGACAAATATCATGAGAAGATGGAGAAATTAGAATTCTCGTACAATGCTAGTGGAACTGTCAAAATGGTGCAGGCCCTTTACACCGCAAAACTAGAAATTCCTCAACAGGTAAAATACAGACCTATCACACAATCTAGAAATTCTACTCCTGGGAATATCCAAGAGAAATAGAAGCATATGTCCACACAATAATTGTACCTGAATGTTTATAGCAACATGATACATACTGTTCCCAAAGTGGAAACAATGCAAATGTTCATCACCTGATCAACAGATAAATAAAATGTAGCATATCCATATGGTGGAATATTATTTGGCAATAAAAAGTGAAGTAATAAAATAATGATGCAAGCTGTAATGTCAATGAACCATGAAGATATTATGCTAAATGTAAGATATCAGTCACATATTGTGTAATTCCATTTATTAGAAATGTCCAAGATAGGTAAATCTGTAGAAACAGAGACTAGATTAAGGTTGCCCAAAGCTGTGAAAGAGGGGTATGGGGAAATGGAAAGGACTGCTAATAGGCATGGGTTTTCTTCTCGGGGGAGTCATAAAATTTTCTAAGATGGATTGGGCTGCATAACACCACAAGTTTATTATAAGCCATTGAATTGTACATTTAGTATTTTTTAAAAAAGATTTATTTACTTATGCATAGAAGAACTGGGGTGTCGCCTAGAGGTGCAGAGGAGTAAGAAGATTCAACAGAAACTGAGTGGGGAGCAGAACAGGTGGAGCTACTGAAATATACTGCTAAGGAGAGCAGCGGGTGAGACAAGAGGATCTGCTAATCTTTATGTGGGTCAGCTCCCCTGCCTGGGGGATCAAACTCAGGCCGTAGTAGTGATAGTGCTGACTTAATTCCTATGCCACCAGAGAGGCCTTGTATTGTGCATTTTGAATAGATGAGTTATATATGAATTATATCTCAATAGATCTTTTTTTTAATTTAAAAATGATAAGTAAACACAAATAGGGCTCAAAAATTAGTCTATAGCTTTCAAACCAGGAAAGAATAAAGAAAATATTATTATATAAATAAAAGTCAAAAAAGTCAAGAAGTAAAATGAAAGGAATCAAAAAAAGAAGTTAACAAAAATTACTTGCTAATAAATAAGCCTACATCAGTATTCATAAGTTTAAAATCATCTATCAGACAAGAGGCAACTGATTTATTACAAATAATAAATATCAAGCTTTTTATTGTTCATTAAAAATATCTCATTACAAAGTCATGGAGAATATTTGCAAATAAAAAGGTGAGCAATATATACCTGTAAGTACAAACCAAAAGAAAGAAAACTGTGCAGATTTCCAATGTAAGAGAAAACTGAATTTAATGGAGAGAATATTATTAGGAATAAAGGAGCACTATATATTGATTAAAAATCCCAGCAAGAAAATGTGATAAACATAAAAGCCATGATGTATTCATGAAATGGAATACATCACAGCATTGAAAATGAATGAGTTAGATTTTAAATGCATCATCATTGATAAATCTAAAAAATGCATTAGTGAGTGAAAAAACAAAATATATTGTGGAACATCAAGAATGACACCTTTTATGTAAGTTCTAGAACACAGACCAGCATGTAATGTATTTGGATAATTGTATAATCTATGATTTTGTAATTTTATGATATATCTGGGTAAATGCTTGAATCCAGTCATTTTTCATTTAGTACAATTGCAAGGATTGAAGGAACCCAACCCCACTTCAAATACACAGAATCTGAATTGTACCACTTCATTGTAGCTTAATATCCACACCCATATTCAAATTCCAGAAAATAGGCAAGGTGCCTACGATATCTGTTGTCATTGTTCCATGTTGGGCAAAGAGGATGAATGAGATACCTGTTCTTGCCTTGAGGGATCTCCTGGCCGTCAGGTAAACAGCAATATGATGAGACAAATGAAAGGATAGGAAGAGTCCAGAGAAGTGTATCTAGTCCTCTCTGTGGACTCAAGAGAGACTTTCTAGAGGAGATGTCTCCTGCATCATCCTACCGGATGGGAGTAGCTTTCAGGAGGAGGTGGCAGATGAGGCTGACATGACCAAGTGTGCAGCCTGAGCAGTGTGAGCTATGGGCCCTACCTGGTCTGGTGCTGCATGAAGAGCAAGGTGTGGTGGGAAGGGTGGCAGGGTGTGGGGAACTGATCAGAGTCATGGTCAAGGGAATATCATCCAGGCACTTGCCATCATGCCAAAAAATTGAAGCTTAACCTAAGGTAAAGGGAACCCCAGCAGAGTTTTTGAGCAGGACAATACTTCACCTAGGCAGTGAGGCAGAGGGCAAGGACCGGAGATAAGAGGTGACTTCAAAAGGTGAGAAAGATCTGAAACAACCTGGGCTTGGACAGTAGGTAAATATGGTAGGATTTAGACAGAGTGCATAAGAAGGGGAGGGATCTGGAGATTCAGCATGGTGGGGTAATGGTGACTGCTGGGTCCTCAACAGCATCTAGGGGTAGGTGGGTGGGTAAAGATGATCATGAATTTATTTTCTGATGCTTCATAGTCTTGAAGGTGATGAGTTTTTCAATCAACCCCCCTCATTCTCATGACTGCACATCATGCGATTTACTCAGGCCAGTGACATGAAGCAGAAGAGAAGTGATTGGTAAATTATTTCAGTTCGTGGCTTTTTGATATTTCTTTGTAATAATTATCTTGAATTCACATTATCTACTTTAGACAAGGAACACTGACACAAGGATCGCAGCGCAAAGTTAAGCATCCCTGAATTCTATTGAAGTAAGAGGATTGCCAACATGTATTTCTGACATTTTAGCAGTATCAAATCTGATTTTGTCACATTTACAAGGTACCGTGAGCTGGGATCCAGAGGCAGTGTGTTATCATCGCCTAACATAGTGTTCCTTAATTATCAGCTCTCTCACACTTCCTGCATAGCAGATTGGAATTGCTAGAAATAGCACAAACTTGAAAATTAGTGTTTTTCTCTTAAATAATCAGGATGGTATATTTATAGTTTTCATGGGATTGGCGCCTTAACGAAGGTAAACTAATTTCACACTCAAAGGTGAGGTAGTTCCTCCCCCCCCACATGCCCCCCCTTCTTTAAGATCTATTTTTTCAAGTTCTCAAAATTTCCATAGCATGAATAATCCTCTCCATTTCCCCCTCCTCAAAGGGGTGTTTCTGCACTTGGTTTGCCCTTGTGATAATTCACTACATTGGCAAGGAGCCCATGATGGAGTGGAAGATTTTGCTTTTCTTTAAAGATACTCACAGCCTGTAACATTAGCAGCACTGGCCACATGAAGTGCACACTTTCAAGACTTCAACAGAAGTCAAGATGCCTCCTCTAGTCACTGAGCTCTGAGTCACCTATAAACTACTGCCCATCAACTGGCAATTGAACTGGAAGGGAAAAGAAAGGAGGAAGAAAATTAAATAAAGGGTAATAGATTAAATAAACAGTAATAGATTGGTGGGATTCTGAGTGGTCTTTGGTACAGAAGTGAAATGTCTGGAATCAACTCTTGGAGGTCCTCTCCCCAACTTAGTCCTCTTCCTTCCTCTATACCCACCTTTTCCCTGCATCACAGGCTCAGGAGAGGGGCCCAGCCAGATCCACTTTCCCAACATGGATCCGTGCTCCAGAAACCCCCCACTATATCAAAACTGCCACCTTACATTTAGGTTGATGCCATTCTTCTTCCAAAATGAGCAACATTTGGAATGAATTAATTTTCTGTTTTAAACGTTTGATTTCCACTGATTCTCCACTTATGGGAATTTGGGGGGAGTGTGAAGTGTGAATTTCAAGGAATGGAAGGTCAAGGTATTCTGGCACTTGGATACCTTCTTGAACAGAAGTTATCAGCGAAGCTGTCTGTGCACAAGGCCAGCCTAGGAAGAAAACAAGTCTGCACTGTCAGCATTACTCATTGTGCTTACATGTTATACCTCTGCTGGAAGCTGTTCCATGAATGATAGGTTCTTTCTGGCAAAGACATTGCAAACTTGAGGGAAGGGATTGTAGCTAATACATCTTTGTTTTTGCAACACATAGCTGTGCAAAGTGTCTGACTGTTGTGGGTGTTCAATAAATAGAAGCTGATAATAGAAAGGGAGAAAGAGAGCAAGCAGAGACAGAGACAGAAACAGAGGATGACAGAAGTAAAACAGGGATGTCTTTAGAACGGGAAGAAAAAGGAATGTTAAGATACTACATTGCTGAAATAGAAGAAACGAGACACTAAAAGGAAATGTAAAAAAAAGTAAAATGAAAAATAAGAGAGACATTTAGAATTCTAAGTTCTTAGTTACAACTAGATGAGATCTCAGAGTGTACAAATCTGCAGCCATCTGAAGTCTGATTTCTGTGCCTAAATGGTGGGAGGCTCTCTCTGCCAAGTACCATTAAGAACTCAGCAGGCTGCATGACCAAGCAGGATCTCTCTGAAGCTGGTAGACACTGCTGGTGTTGGTCACTGGCCTATGATGTCAGGACTGCACACAGGGGATCACAACGCTGAAGGGAACCTGTAGTGAAGACTGACTGTTTTTGCCACTTAGCATCATGGCCTCTTTCAAGGAAAATTGTCCAAAGTCACTTACTTCTGGAGGACAACCTCGATCACCGCCAGGATAGGTGCTGTGGGAACGTGTTCCCTTTTATTTAGACTGGAAATGCGCATGGCACTCAGGCTTGGTCAGTCATGGCATTGCATGTCCATGCCCACTGGAAGTGGTTCAGGGATGGGCTCTAGAGCCAATCCCAATCCAAGACGATTTTGGGACCCCGGATTCAAACATAACCTTGACACTTGCTGGGGCTCTTGACACTTGCTTGACACTTGTTGGAGTCAAAACCCAACTCCAAGTTGGCATGCACATTAGGAGTAATATATAACAGTTTCTTCCACAGAGAAGTGATCAGTGAATCCTCTCCTCAAAACAAAAAAGTGGAAAAACATTGTCCAAACAACTGTTTCAGAGGTCTGGAAATTGACCCGAGGCAAACAACATATTAACAAGTGTTTATTTCTGCAAAATCTCCTGAGCTTCAGATACAAACAGTGGGAGTCGATGGCATTCTTCCCTGGGACTGTTCTTATTTCTCACTTCCCTCCGTCTAAATGTGGTCTCCCACATGCGCCTACCAGGTCAATGGGACATGCACACCAGCAGGTTAATCACAGCAGGGAGAAAATATTTGTAAATCATCTATATGTAAATGATTTCTATTCAAAACATACAAAGACGTTTTATAATTCAATATGATGAGACATTTCACTAAAGGACATAGCAATGGCTACTAAGCTACAAAAATAAGCTCAGTATCACTAATCATCAGGGAATGCAATTTCAAATCACAATGGGACATCATCACACACTCACTAGAATAGCTCAAATCCAAATGACAGAGTCACGTGCAAGTGAAAGCATGGAGCAATAGAAACCCTTGTACACTGAAAGTGAAAAACTAGATTGGTACTGTCATTTTGGGAAAAATTTGACACTCTTTAAATAAAAACTAACTATGAACTTATCACATGACTGCATTTTCCTAAGATATCCTACCAAGAAAAATAAAAATATATATCCATTCAAATTTTCATAGCAGCATCATTTATAATAGCCCAAGATAGAAATTATCCAAATATATATCAACTAGTGAATCAGTAATCAAAATGTGGTATTGCCATAGAATGGAATATTATTTTACCATAAAAAGAGAATACTTCTCTTAGATGCTACAATATGGATGAAGCTAGAGAACACTGCTTTAAGTAAAAGAAGCCAGACACAAGAAACAACATGATTCCATTTATATAAAATGTTCTCAAAGGAAAATCCTAAAGCAACATCAGATTAAAAGTTATCAGGAGATGGAATATGAGCAGGAATTTATTATATATAGGTATGAGAAAACTTTGGAATGAGGAAAAGATTTAAAGTTGTATTATAGGTTTAGTTCACAACTCTATTCATTTACTAAAAATCATTCAAGGGCATGATTTAAATAGACAAAAATATATGATATGTAAATTATACCTTAATAAATCTGTTTTAAAAAGAAAAGGGTGTATAACTTCACTAGTAGTCTGAGACATGCAAATTAGAGAACCCAAGAAATAATATTTGCTGCTTATCAGGTGGCAAAAATATTAAAGAGTTAAATTACATATTACTGGCAAATATGCAGGAAAATGATGCAAATAATAATTGTTTTAACTATTTTATAATAAACATGGAAATAACTATTATAATTAAAAACATCTATATTCTCTGGCCCTGTAATCCCATACTTAGAAATCTGTCCCATAGGAATAAAGATACAGCATTCAAGAATATACTTTAAAGTATTTTCTTGCAACATTATATTAATAGCAAAAATTAAAAAAGAAAAAACAACCTGGAAACCAACAATTGCCCGTCAAATCCAATGACTACACCGGGAGGCATCCACACCACAGCTACAGGCTGCTAAGCTCAGTCACAGTTAATTTGAGGACAGAGTGAGCTGATTTGGGGAGCTAAGGAGGTACCCAATCTTTGGAGGGCTGGAGGTCCAGAGTCTACATTGAATTTCCAGGAAGACCTTTAGGACACTGGCCCAGATCTGGTGCCCTAAGATTGCTGCTGCTTTGGCACAAGTGGCAACAATAGCAGATTACATTATTGTTCTCAATTATTCATTTCCCTTCCTTGTCAGAAAATTACACTTTTTCGCCCCATTAACATAAAGCTTGGCCATATGACTTGCTTTGAGCAATGAAATGCCAGTGGGAGCTTTGTGGGTCAGTTCCAAATAAAAGCTTTAAGTGCCTTTGCATGGTTCACCATCTCTCTTTTCAATCTGTCACAACAATGGCATGTCCTAGATAAGAGCTACTCCATCCGTCTGGATCCCAGAATAATGAAAACATAGGGGTGGGGGAGAGGCAACTCAAACCTGCAGACAATGTGCAACATTTGAGAGAAACCACTTTGTCATTAGACTCTAAGATTAAAAGAAAACCAAGAAACAGTATAACCTAGCCAAAGATGACTAATCAAACTAGATATTCAGGAAAGTACAGTCCAAATTTCCGGATGCAGCAAACCCTGCAGGAGTCTGCTAAAGCAGTAAACTTACTGCCCTGTGCCCGGGCTCCTGCTATGCACGAAGCTGGGCACAGGGCACTGACATCCCTTACGCAGCTGCAGTGCTGCAGCCTCTGTGACAGCAGCTGAGATGAGAGAAACAGTCAAAACAAAATTCTTCCACCCTTCTGACTTCCTAATATCTCTCAGTTGCCTATTTGGCAGAAAAGAGGTCAAAAGGGGGATCTTAAGTCTAGAAGAGCAGGAGATGTCTTTATGATGTAGGAAGACACACTCCAGTAGGAGAACACTGCAGCTGAGTGCCCTCACCTGCTATGCCTGACAGTCAGCTCATGAAATAATCATTCAGACTTTCAAAAGAGTGAATTTACCCTGATCACTGAGGTTGTCATGTCCAAATGGCCTTACATTCTGAAAAGAGGCTATATAAGGCTAAGCGGGCATGTCAAACAACGCAGGAGTGCCTCCCTGATGGCCTCGGGATGAAGTCTTAGTGCTGTCCTCACTAAAGTCTGAGCTCAATCCAGCAACCAGGTTGCTGACCCACATATGGTGCAGCAGACCTCTCCTGTTTCACCCGCTGCTCCCCTCAGCAGAGTATTTCAGAAGATCTGCCTGTTTTGCTCCAATCTCTGTCTCTGGTGAATCCTCTCACCCTCCTCTCAACTCCCTCCACCTCTGGTCTATACCCCAGTTCTTCTATGCAAAATAAATTTTAAAAAAATTTAAAAAAGAACACCACCACAGGAGTAAATCACAGGGGATACTCCCATTGGCCAGTTGGGAAAACTAGAGTAATTAACAACAGGCAAGAGTCAAACACATCAAATATGATGCAAATCATTTTTAATGATATTCAGACAATGTTAATAGAATAACAGATTTAGTCAATGATTCCCAATATTATAAGGTGGAAGGTTTTTATAGGGAAATGTTACAAGGAATGGCTGACCAGCAGCACCTGAGTAGCTAATCCTTCCCCACTTCGCTTAAAGTGGAACAGCAGGATATAAAGCAACAGGAAATCAACACAGTTGTTCCAAATTTCACCAAGCTCCTAGTCTAACTGCCAGGTTATGGGAAAAACAGGAGGCAGAGGGACACTATGATGACTGAAAGATAATGTAGATCCTGGGCCTCCAGCCCTTCAAAGATTGAGTACATCACTCCCTCCATCCCCCTCTCCCTCCACTTCCCATCAGCTCACTCTGTCCTCAAATTAATTGTGACTGAACTCAGCAGTCTGAAGCTGTGGTGTGGACAGATTGGGCACACCACAGATTGTGGTAAATTCCACTGAGCAAATGACAGAGATTATTCACAAAAACAAAAAATGCCACCTGTCTAAAAGGAGAGAAGGGGCTACTATTATGAATTAAAAGGCTTTTTGGAACCTGATCGAGCAAAGCAAGTATTCAAAGAGACCTATTTTTGAGACAACAAGGAAAATCAGAACACAGAGTTTTAGAAGATATTAAAGCAATCTCTCATTCTGTAAGGTGAAATAGGTATTGTGATTATTCTTTTTAAAATCTCATCATTAAAAATATATGGTGGGGGCCTCCCTGGTGGCACAAGGGGTTGAGCGCCACACAGTGGGGCTTCTGCAGGTGCTGCAGTTCAAGTTTGATCAATGGCCAGGGAGGGAACCCACAGACCTCTCCTGCCTTGCCCACTGCTTCCCTCAGCAGTGTATTTCCATCAGTCTCCCTGTCCTGCTCCCCACTCTGTCTCTGGTGAATCTCTCACCACCACCCCCACCCACCATGCCTCTGGCCTGTACTCCAGCTCTTGTATGCATAAATAAATAAAATACTTTAAAAATATAAATGGTGAGGTATTTTTGGGTAAAATATGATATTTAAAATTTGCTATGAAATGAAGGAAGAAAGGAAAAAGGAAAGGAGGGAAGGAGAGAGGGAGAGGAGGGAGGGAGGGAGGGAGATGTTTATTTTTGTTGTTGCTATAACAAATTATCACAAATTTAGAAGCCTAAGAAAACCCTCAAATTTATTATCATTACAGTTCTGTGAAGTTCACATTCTGATGTGGTTTTCTCGGGGTTAGATTTGAGGTGTGAACAGGTCTGTGTTTCTTTCTGAGAGCTCTAGCAGAGAATCCATTCCCTTGCCTTTCCAGATTCTAGAAGCCCTGATTTATGATCCTCTTTCACTGTCTTCAAAACCAGCTGCATTTCCCTGGTCATTCTTCCATAGTTACATCTTCCTTTCTAACTGCAGTCAAGAAAGGTTATACAGTTCTAAGGAGTCACATGATTAGTTGGGCACACCTAGATAATCCAGGATGTTCTCCTCATCATGATGAATTTAATTTGATCACATTTGCAAAGTCCCTTTGCCATGCAAGGTAACATAGCCCTGGAGGACAGAATAGGGACATCCTGGTGGAAGGGGGAATGATTCTGCCTACCACAGGAAGGATGAATGAAACAAGAGTGACAAAATGTACATACTGATAATGTTGAATCTGGGCGGTGGATACCTGAGAATTTGTTTTATTTTTCTCATATGAGAAAATTTCTATAGTGAAAACTGGCAGAGAAAGAGTTAGGTCTCTTGCAATTGATGACAAAGGACTTACTGGATATAAGGTGGGAAAAGAAAACTTCAGAGAAAGGAGATTTAATTCTAGTTTTATAAAATAAGTAATGATTGAAATTATATATTTATCTGTTTATCCCTCAACTCCTTCCTTTGTTCCATCTTTCCTTTTTTCCTTCCTTCCTTTCTCTTTCTCTTCCATTTTTCTCTCTATGATGTATTTATCTATCTATGATGAAATGAAAATGAGCCTAAAATGCTAGGATAGGCATTCAGGTATTATATTGATTAATATATAGCTTTTGTGTATTAGAGTAAGGGAGAGGTAAATAAAACTCTAAAAGAATTCAATTAAAGCAGTCCTTCATTAAAAAGCCAACATGAAAATCCATTTGTGAAAAGTTTATGTAAATGTGCAGCTTTGTCTAGGTCTTTGTATCTATCTATATCTCTGCATAGAGTTACATAAATGAAGGGTCACCCAAAGCTAGTTATTTCAAGATAGACAATATTTTGGATGATTTTTACTTTCCTTTTTCTGTACTGTTTGAAAATCTTCTGCAGTAAAGATAATTTTCTAAAGTAGCATGAAAAATACATATAGTAAAGTGATTTTAACTGTGGCAAATAAAAAAATGTGAATGAATATTACTAATATCCCCAGTATGGTAGGGTCTGCCTTCACTCCATTCCTCTCCTGTCTCTCACCGCCTCATTAGAAGTAGAATGAAAATTCTAAACAGTACCAGCAATGAAGATGGTTCTGTGTGTTGTAGAGAAGGGAGTAGGATATGATACTTCCAAACAACCACTAAAACAATCAACAGAATCATGTTATAACTATCAAACTAAGAAGGAAAAAAAGAGTGGAGGAGAAGACAAGTAAAATACAATCTTATCAGTGGGAAAAGTGGAAAAGAGAAAAAATAGGGAAAACATGCTAATTGATAAAAAAATTTTACTAATCCAATGCAAACATATTCAACTAACCTATTAAAATAGAGACTGACGTGTTGACTAAAAATCAAACCCAATTTAAAAAATCCATTTATTTGTTGCTTATCAGAATTACAAAATATATATTGAAAGTTTAATAGTAAAGGGTAGAAACATGTTATGTAAATACTCAACAAAAGAAAGCTGCTCTTCATAGACAAGTAGATTTTAAGGTAAAAAGCATTAAGATGTTTAATGACAAATTGTGTAATTCATCAAGATATAATCACTGTGACCTTATACTTCTAATACCATAGCCTGAAAATAGAATTATAAGGAGAAATGGAAAATGCAGAGTCCCAGTGTGAGGTATTAATACAGAGCTGTCACAAATAGCTAGATCAAGAAGAAAAAAAGCAATCAGGGCTCTAAGACCCATGAATCCCAAGCAGAGAGGTACAGTACTATAGCTCAGATCCTTGTGTCCCCCCATTCTCCTGCCACAGAGCCTCAGATTCACATATTGAGACCAAATGCCAGGGAGATAGTACTTGGAAGTGGACTCTTTGAGAAGTGATTAGATCATACGGTGGAGCCCTTGTGTGGATGGGATTAGCATCACCATAAAGGAGATCCCAGAGGGCTCCCTCCTCTTTGTCCATGTGAGAACAGAGTGAGGTGACTTGTATGGACCAGAAAGTGAGTTCTCACAGTCCCTGAAATTGCTGGTGACTTTAGAACTGTTGAGTAATAAATGTGGATTGTTTGAGCCACCCAGTCGATATTTTATCTTGGTGTTTGAACAGATTAAGACATACAGAGATGGAGCGGGAAAGGGATGAGTGGTTGGGGACAATGTAATCCATTTTCAGTCACCCCCAGGGACACCTTGGTGGAAGCTTATGAGCTTGAACTTGGTGGTTCCCCTGGTTCCTTCTAATTGTGTTTCTGAAAGAAATCAGTCACACCAGCAGTCTAAGGAGGTCAACCAAGTATGCAAGGCCAAATCAAAGCCAAGCCAGATACTGGAATACAAATTGAAAACATTATTTAAACAGATATATTTTTCCAAATATATGTAAAGTCTTGAACTGGGAAAGATGAAGAGACATTTCACCTCTGAAAATGAAGGACTGAAAAATCCAGTATTAACATGAATGATGTTTTTCAACGTGCTGTTCACATTTCCTTGTGAGTGAAACTCACGCTAGAGTGGTTTCTCACTCTACAAACAGCTTGCTTGCTTTGCAAAGGGTCTGCCATGGGGAACATTTGAGTAATGGGCTCCTTAGTGTATTCTGTGCAGGGCTCCTTTCCCCTGGTGTAGCTACTGGCTGCTCTAGGGCTGGCCAGAATCCTTTAGAGAAAGTCACTGCTAACCTGATGCATTTTGCTTCTTGCACAAAGGACCCCTGTTAGTTTCATACATCTGGGAATGAAACGACAAGTTGTAATCTACAGGTGACACCAGAAGCCAGGGGCCACTGGCATTCTGCAGTTCTCGCTCCTGAGTTAGATTATAAAGCCACTGCAGTAATGAAATTGGAGAAGGTTAGGTTATGTATGGTTAGGATGGCAATTTGGAAAGTAGGGCCAGACCAATGAGATGTGGAGCTTGGGGTCCACTCTGTGGGCAAAACTCTCCTGAACAAGTTTTGACCTAGAGACATTCAGCAGAATAGACAACCAGATATATTTTAATAAGGTTTAAGTTCAATAACTAATGCAGACTCATATAGAAAGAAGGAAATAAAATGTCTCATAATTTCCCACCCAGAGATAGATAATTTCTCTTAACACTTTAATATTTCCATTTAAACCTTTATTTTCAGCGAATGTATATCTATATAGCTCTATATATGTATATCTATATATATGCATGTGTGATTTCTTTTTTTTTTTTTAAAGATTTATTTATTTATGCATACAAGCAGCAGGGCACAGGCCAGAGGTGTGGGGGAGGGTGAGAGGATTCACCAGAGACAGATCAGGGAGCAGAACAGGCAGATCAACAGAAGTACACTGCCGAGGGGAGCAGTGGGCCAGGCAGGAGAGGTCTGCTGTGCCATGTGGGCCCCCTCCCTGGCCGGCAGCAGGGATCGAACTCGTGCTGCAGTGGCCGCGGTCTGCTTCATAGTGCGTTGCCTAACCCACTGCGCCACCAGGGAGGCCCCGCATGTGTGATTTCTTAATAAAATAAAAAGTATGGAACATGTGATACTCAGATGTAGAGAAAATGATATGAGGCATGCTGTGATGTGTAGGCATGTTCTCAGGTGTAGAGGATATGATATTCTATTGCATGGAAGCACTTTACCTTATCCCATCCATCTCCTCGTGCTGAACATTTAACTAGTCTCCATGTTTACCTGTTGCACTAGATGCACTTGCATACTCAGTTTCGTGCCTTTCTCCATTTACTTAGAATAAACTTCCTGAAGTATTATGTCCAGATCAAAGGGACTGCACATTTACCAAATCACTATTTATAGAGGTTTACCAGCTGATTCTCTCTTCAACCTCATATGAGAACACCCAGTTTCATTTGACCAACTCTGTGTCTCAATATGTTTTTAATCTGACAGGTGTAAAATGTACTTTGTATCTGTTTACATTTATTCAGTAGTTGGTTCAAGTTATCATTTCTGAGCATAGGTCCGGAGAGTTCTTGTGTGTATTTGCACACTTGCCATCTCTGTGAGAGCATAGCAGGCATAGGACAGACACATGAACAGAGTCAAGTGAGCAATGAATGCCATTTCTATGAACACTAAAGTTTGGTGATTGTTTGTTATGCAGAATTATTACAGCAGAGAGTGACTGATAACCAGTGGTAGTCACTGCAAGAAAATTGGCATGCATGTATGGGAGGGTAAAGTTATCTAAGGGATGGCTTAGCTCATGCAGCAAAAGCAACAGATGCCCATCAACTATTGGCATTTTAGATGCAGAACATGAAGAGGGCAATGCTTACCCCAAAGGAATCAATGTACGAGGGTCATGTTTCAGGTTGTCCCGGAAGAAGCCCAGACAGATGGGTTTTGTAGCCAGAACAGAGTTCTTCTAGGCCTGCTAACCACATCATTTAGTGGCGGTGAAATGAATAGTGAATGTGCTTTTAAGCAGAAGAACAATAAATTGAGAAAGGTTTTTCTCTCTTGCCACTAAGGGATCTGTCCTCTTAATGGTCCTATCTATAGTGTCTCCTAGGGTACACATAGTGTAAGTTGCATTTTTATGGAAGTCAATTGCCAAGCTCAGCCTTAAGAGCTGGATTCTAAGAGCTAACTGGGATTAACAAGAGAGACATAATTATAATCCAGGGGAAATCCTTTACTTGAGTTGTATAAATGATGGAAGATTTCCATAGCACTTTGCCCTCTTATTTTAAAATGCATAGTACATTTCTTGGAGGAAATGGAATAAAATTGCAGCAAGGGACATTTATACCTATAATAAGGATGAATGGATATCTTATTATGATGGTTGTTAGGCTTGGGAAGGGGATTTTCAGGGCAGTGGTGAAATCTCTTTCCTCTGGGGCTCATGAGAACCAGCACCATCATTGACTGATCTGAATGAGAGGAAAACTGATTGGTCTATTTGGTTTTCATCTTTTTCAGAAGCAGAAACAGAAAGATCCAGACAGTCACATTAAATTCTGTAATTTCCTCTTTCTGACCCTCATGCCTGCTTCCTAGCAAAGAAACACCTCTGACCTTCGCTGCCGTTCCCATCTGCCCCATACTTCCTTCCTGGTTGAGAGTCATGGGTGATGCTATAGTGGCTAGAACACAGGTTATGGGATCAGCCATCCAGAGAGTCATCCGCATGAACTGGACAAGGGCTCATGGGGGAAGGGATTCTGCAAAGCACTTGCTTCGGAGCAGTGTCCTTCCCTCATTATAATGGAGACAAAAATAAACCAGCCAACAGTGTAGATAATGTGCTGTTAGGTAGGGATAAGTGGTAGAAAGTATGCAGAGTAAAGCATTAAAATGATAGGTAGGTGACTGTGCATTAGAGACCAGGTGGTTAGGAAAGGTCTTTCTTAGCATGTAAATTAAGCAGACAGAAAGTGGCAAATAATGCTATGGAAAAAGGACTGGGAAAGACTAATGCTAAGCCCTGAGATCGGACTGTCCTGGGACTGTTCAAAAGCAACAGCAAAGAGGTTTATCTGTCTCAGCTGAAAGAGCCAAATGGAGTGTGATCAGAGATGAATCTGGAGCGCCAGACAGGTCTGAGCCAGCTGAGGGCTGCTAGGACACATCAGCATTTTGGATTTCATTCAGAATTCCATGGGACTGGGACAGTCTTAGATTTCCAGCTGGGAAGTGGCATGATCTGACTTAACATTTCTGCGGGGCTGCTCTGGCTGCAGTGTAGAGTACACTGTGGGGCGTGAAAAGGGGCAGGGAGGCCAGGGGAGGCTCTGGCAGCCTTCCAAGGGCAGGCCACTTTGACTTGGGCCAAGACAGTAGCCATCAAGTGATGACTCATTTTGATATTGAGTCTGAATTCTGGCACTGCTTCTCATGAACAGTCTCTGTTTATGAGCAAGCTGTTGTAGCTTCTCTGATCTTCAATGTCTTCTAAAAGTCAAGGATGTCCTTTGTCATCAATGCTTGTGGGCCCTCAGTTACTTAGTGACTTCACATCCTATGTGCTCCTCCGTTCTTGATAATTGTCCTCCTCCTGAGAAGGAATTTCCATGACCAGTTTACAAGCCTCAGGTGTGTAGGTTTGAGTTTGTTCTCTTCATTAGTGTGTGGCCCATCGCCCTCGTGGTCCATGCAGGTTGCTTGTTTTATTACTTCTTTATTCTTCCTTCTCTACTCTCACTCTCCTCTCCTTTTATCCTCAATCATTCTAAATATTTACTGTGTATCCTTTCACAAAGGGTATGTTCATGTTCTGTGTACAAATAATTTAAATTTCTCCTAATGTAGTTTAGTGTATCTTAAATTTTCCTTCTTATATTAATGATCTCTCTGATTTCCAGATCCATCCTGGTTGCTCTGTGTATATTTGATTGGTTGCTGCTAACTGTTGAACTAGTGCATACACCATATACACATACTGTGATTTACCTAGTGTTCTTATAATCCCCTGTAACCAAACACAGCTCAACATCCTCCTATTTCTGCCCCTCAGACTGTGTTCAGAGTTCTTGAGCTGTCTACCCAAGGAGCGGGGTGGTTGGGTCATAGAAATTTTTATATCTAATTTGATTAAGTAGTCACTGAACCTCTCCAGAATGTCACAATCTCCCACCAGCAGCACATGAAAATTTCCATACCCTACATCCCCTCCAACGCTTGGCATTATATGGTTTTCCAATTTTACCAGTCTAGTTAGTACGAAGAACTGGCTTTTTGCTACTTCATTAACATTTCCTTGATTGCTAATGAGTTTGAGCATCTCTTCATATGCTTATTTGCCTTTTGAGCTTGCTTAACTCTAAATTGCTAAATCATAGACTTGAATATTTTTAATTTGGGACTGCTGTCTATTTTCCTTTTGATTTACAGGGTTTCTTGTATGTTCTAAATAACATAGCCCTTGTTAATACTAAGTGCCTCAAATATGATCTTTCGTCATCATCTATTATCTCCTCCCAAAATGGCTTTCATTTAATTGAAAAATAACATGACATGATCAAATCCATTTATATTTTGTTAAATAATTTGTGCTATTGAAGTATTGTTTAGGCAGTGCTTTCTTACTTCTATGTCTTGACAATATTCTAGATCTTATTCTGGTCATTTTAGACATTTACACATTTAAACTACCCACTTGGAATAAAGAGGTATTAGGTTGTGACTCAGTTGTATTTTTCTTGTTGTCCAGGTTTTTCAACACTATTATTAAACAATATTTTCTTTGATTTATAATGTCCATTTAATATGCACTAATGTTTCTGGTTGACTCTCTACAGGCACACCTTGGAGTATTTGGTTCTAGACCATTGCAATAAAGTGATTATCACAATAAAGTGAGTCACACGAATGTTTTGCTTTTTATAGTTATGTTTACCTTATAATAGAGTAAGTGTGCAAATAACATATATCTAAAAAACAATGTCATACCTTGGTTTAAAAAATTTGATTGCTAAAAAATACTAATCATGTCAGTGATTCATAATCTTTGTGCTGGTGGTGGGTCTTGTCTCAATGTTAGTGGCTGCTGATCAGTCAGGGAGTGTTTATGAAGGTTGGGGTGACTGAGATTTCTTAAAATAAGATAACAATGAAGTTTTCACATTGAATGACTCTTCATGAAAAATTTCTCGAGTGTGCGATGATGTCTGTTAGCATTTTATCCACAGCAGAATGTATTTCAAAATTGGAGTCAGTACTTTAAAACTCTGCTGCTGCTTTATCAACTAAGTTTATGTAATATGTAATATTTGAAAGCCTTCGAATCTTCACCAGGAATAGATTCCATCTCAGTAAACCACTTTGTGCATCCGGAAGAACCAACTCCTCACTCACTCAAATTTTATCATCTGAATACAGGAATTCAGTCGCATTTTCAGGCCCCACTTCCAATTCTAGTTCTTGCTATTTCCACCACATCTGCAGTTACTTCCTCCGAAGAAACCTTAAATCCTTCAAAATCATCCTTGAAACTTGAATCAGCTTCTTTCCCACTTCTTTTAATATTGATGTTTTGACCTCCTTCCATGAATCACAAATATTCTTGATGACATTTGGAATGATGAATCCTTCTAGGTGTTCAATAGACATTGTTTGGACCATCAGACAGATCACTATTAATGACTACTATAGCTTTACAAAATGGACTTGCTAAATAATAGATTTGAAATTTGAAATTATTCCTTGTTACCTAGGCTGCAGAATGGATGTTGCATTAGCAGTTATGAAAATAACATTCATCCCCTTGAACATCTGTAAAAGAGCTCTTAGGTAACCAGTCACATAGTCAATGAGCAGTATTATTTTGAAAGAAATCTTTTTACATGAGTAGCAGTTCTCAAAAGTGGGTTTAAAGTATTAAACCGGGCCTCCCTGGTGGTGCAGTGGGTTAGGCAACACACTATGAAACAAACCGCAGTCACTGCAGCATGAGTTCGATCCCTGCCGCCGGCCAGGGAGAGGACCCACATGGTGCAGCAGACCTCTCCTGCTGTGCCCGCTGCTCCCCTCAGCAGTGTACTTCTGTTGATCTGCCTGTTCTGCTCCCTGCTCTCTGTGGTGAATCCTCTCACCCCCCCACACCTCTGGCCTGTACCCCAGTGCTTGTATGCATAAAAAAAAAATCTTTAAAAAAAAAAAGTATTCGGTAAACCATGTTACAAATAGATGTACTGTCATCCAACTTTGTTTTTCTCTTTATGGAGCATAGGCAGAGTAGATACAGCATGGTTTTTAAGGGTCCTGGGATTTTCAGAAGGTAAATGGGCATTGTCTTCAACTTAAAGTCATCAGCTAATCAATTAGTCCATAACACATAGAGCCATCCTGTCCTTTGAAGCTCTGAAGTTTGGCATTGACTTCTCCTCTCTAGCTATGAAAGGTTTTTTTTTTGTTTGTTTTTTGTTTTTCACATTTTATGACTGTTTCTACATTGAGAAACTGTTACTTAGTATAGCCATCTTCACAATTCCATCTGAAGAATAACCAGCTGCAACTTCCACATCAGGACTTGCTGCTGCGTCTTACATATACAAAACCCCATGAACTAATCTCTGCTAGTTTCAAAGTGTTCTTCTCCAGCTATCTGAACTCTGTCAACCTTCATAGAACTGAGAACAGTTGGGGCCTTACTTTGGATTAAGTTTTGGCTTAAGGGGATGTTGTAACTGGTTTGATCATTCCAAATCACTAAAATGTTCTCTATATCTATAATGAGACTGCTTCACTATTTGTTAATTCACTGGGGTGACATGAGTAGCATCCTTCAAAAACTCCTTCATATTCACATCTTGGCTGTTGGCCAAAGGGCCTGCCTTTTGGCCTGTCTTGGCTTTCAACATGCTCTCCTCACTTAACTTCATCATTTCTGGCATTTAATTTAAAGAAAAAGACATGTGACTCCTCTTTTCATTTGAACATTTGGAAGTCATGATCATTGGTCAAATTTCAGCAATTTTTTGCCCTGGGAATTTGGTGACCTGAGAAAAGGGAGACAGATAAAGGAATAGCTGGTTTATGGAGCTGTCAGAACACATATAGCATTTATCAATTAAATGTGTGGCCATATTCAGGCAGGATTCCTGGTACCCCAAAGGGTCACAATAGTAGCATCACTGAGCACAGGTCACCATAATAGGTAGATGACTAGTGAAAAAGTTTGAAATATTGTGAGAACTACCAAGTTTGACGCAAAGGCATACAGTGAGCACACGCTTTTGGAAGATGTGTCATTAGACTTGATTGATGCAGGGTTGCCACAAACTTCAATTTTTAAAATACAGTATCTGCAAAGTACAACAAAAAGCAAAGTATGCCTGTTTGCTATTTTATTGTTTCATAATGTATTTAGAGTCATATCAGACTGTTTTTATTATTATGACCTTATAATATATTTTATTATTTGATAAAGCAAGTTTTTCCTTTTTATCTTTATTTGTAAGTTTATATTATTTTAACTATACATTTTTATTCATCTAGAAATTAAGGTACTCTTGCACATACCAAAAGTTATATATAATTTTTATAATTAAAAAATTATGATTTTTCTACATTAGTTACATGTAAAAATATATATCAATAATTTATATGGAAGACAGAAAATCCAGAATTATATAAAACAACCTTAAGAAATGGGCTATTATTACCACCTCAGTAATTTTCCTTGTGCCTTTCTCTTGAATCCATCCCCACCATGGTCTTTTTCTGTTTACTAATACCTGGTTAACTTTGTCTGACTTAAAATTTCATATAAAAGGAATACTTCTATAACTAATTTTTTTTTTAAAAAATTCCTCACTGTTATTGCAAGTACTGTCATTTCATTCCTTTTCATTGTCAAGTAGATTTTTTTCCTATTTGTCTGTTAATAGACATTTGGATTTTCCAATTTTTTTTTTGCTGCTATATAAAGGTCATTATAAACCTTATTATCTCTTGTGGACACATGCTTTTATTTTTATTTGGTGGAATTTCTGGGTCTTAGTGTAGGTTCATATTTAACTGTATAAGCCACTGTTAAACTATTCCTCAATATCATTGTAGAATTTTACTTTCCACCAATGTAAAAATTTTACATCCTAGCAATGTGTAAAAACTCCAGTTGCTTCGCATCCTTATTGACATTTGGTATCATCAGTCTTTTAGCTAGAAGTTATCCTAGTGAGTAAGAAATGTATCTCACTATGATTTTATTTTATTTTAAAGATTTATTTATTTATGCATTCAAGTACCAGGTTACAGGTCAGAATCGTGGGGGGTGAGAGGATTCACCAGAGACAGAGTAGAGAGCAAAAAATGCAGATCTACTCAAACACATTGCTGAGGGGAGCAGATGGTGAAACAGAAGAGGTCTGCTGCACCATGTGGGTCACCTCCTTGGCTGGGGATGAAACTTGCGTTGCAGTGGCTGTTGATGGTACCACAGTGCTGTGCCTTAACTCCTTGTGTCACTAGGAGGCCCTTTACTGTGAATTAATTTGCATTTCTCTGATGACTAATGGTGATAAACCTTTAGATGTGGCTATAGGCTAATCTTCCTTGACATAATTCTTAAGGGGTTTTTGCTCACTTTTCTCCTTTGATTATTTCTTTTCCTTATTGACCTATAGTTCTCAGTGTGTCTGCACCACCCCCTCCACTTCAATTTGTTGGATATGTATCTTTTGTCAGACAAATACACGGTGAATATTTTTGCAGTTTTTTCATTTTAAGTTTGCCTTTTCATTTTCTTAATGGTATCTTAATCAGCACAACATTTTAAATTTCGTGGAAACCTAATTTATCATTTCTTTTTCTTCACAGTTCTTTTTTTTTCCATTTTCTTTCTTTTTTTTTATTAAAATATTTTAAAATTTACATATACTTGCCATCAATTGTAATCCCCATATATTCCCCATCACCATCTCACCAGTGCACCATCACCTCAGTCCCTCGTGTTCCCATCTTCCCTCAACCCTCCTCCTCCCCTCC
>JAGFMF010011830.1:22130709-22222360 GCA_019455555.1 Galemys pyrenaicus | reverse complement strand
TCCCCTCAGCAGTGTACTTCCGTTGATCTGCCTGTTCTGCTCCCCGCTCTGTCTGTGGTGAATCCTCTCACACCCCACACCTCTGGCCTGTACCCCAGTTCTTGTGTGCATAAATAAATAAATCTTTAAAAATAAATAAATAAAGTCCTGGAACTACATTCATGATGCCTCCCACCCCCATATATGGTCCTGGTTTCCATTATTTTTCTAAATCATATCAGACCTTTCCCTTCTCCTGCTTATCACCATTTTGCGCAGAACTTTTATACTACTTAGCATGTCCTCTCCTCATCTTTACCCTCAAAAAAAATGTTAATTTTTTCTTGGAGTTTAGAATTTCAGGTCTCTTATGTAGCCTTTTCTGAGAACAATTTACCCTGCTTTCTTCCCCCAGAATTTACCCAAGCAATGAGCGTAGGACTATGATAGAGGGAAAACACATGAAGGGGCAGAAGCTCAGAGAACCAAGGAGCAAGAGGTGATTCAGGCCAAAAATAAAAGAGTTCCTCAAATAACTTCAATAAATGCTTCCTGAGTACTTCTACTATGCAGGCATTGTGCCAGTTACCACTTTCCTAAATCTTGCAGTGGCTTCTTCCTCACAGTTATCAACAGGGACACAACTATTCTCAATCTTTTGTAGGATTTGGAATTACAGCTTCAGTAGCCCTTCTTTAACAGGGTGGTCCCCAGGAAAGGGGGAAGTTCCAGAATCCCAGTTCCACCCTAAGTGGGTAGAGCTGAGCAGGGATAAGAAGATGTTGGAGAGAGGAGGGAGGAGGACAGAAGGAAGGGAGGAAGAAGGAAAGCAGCAAGGAGACTTGGAGGAGACATGTGGAGCAGAGCCACATGTGAAGAAACTGCACTTGCTTTTTCGTCTTGGACTGGTTGGAACAGATGTGGGTAAGAGACCCATGGGGAGCTTAACAATGGCAGTTTTCATCTTGATTTTGATTTTGCTCTTTTCTTCCTGGATTTGTCTGACTCTTTCTGATCCTTTTCTATGGGTGTCTGCTGAAAGGTCCTTCTGACTTGTGGCAGGCTTTTGGGCCTTGCTTTGGGCCAATCCTATTTGACTGGACTTTTACCTTCAAGGAGATGGGTAACTTTGGATGCTTAACTTAGTAACTGTATTCTTTGTCCTTTCTGTATTGTACCCTAATTATATTAAAGTTCCTTTCCATCAAAGGTCTTATATGTTTGTCTTGATGTGGTGGATTGCAGGACCCATTTAGAGAGGGCAGGTTTGGGGGTTCTGGGGTGTCCCTCTCCCTGCCCTGTAACACTTCCTCTGGGTTGAAGCTCATTCACCCATCCCTATAGAGATGTTCTGAAGCCTTCAATAAATAAGAGCTTTGAGAGTTTAAGCTCTAGAGATAATGGGGGTGCAGAGAAGACTCCTAACCCCTAGACTCCAAGCCTGATGATACCAGTGAGGATTTCCTACAGCAGGTAAACTGAGTTAAGTTTCAAAATTATGGGTGAATTTGTTTACAGGCAACCAATTTTTAGCTACCTTTATGGTCTTCCCACCCCACCCTTCCTCTGTTCCAGGTCTGGAATGGCAGCTGAGATTCGGGTAGTTCTATCATAACCCCTTAACCAGACCAAACACACCCATGACACATGCTCAATTACCCCATCTGCACTTTATTTACCAAAGAGCAGCAAAATCTCCTCATTCATTTCAGAAACTCAGTTTGCTGAAGGTGAGGGGCCAGTGGACACCGGTGACAGTTGGTCAGATCAACATTTGCTGTTTTCTGTGTTCAGCATCTCGGTGCTGCTGGCATCAATCCATACTGCCTGATGCACCGGCTGCGCCAGTCTCTTAGGGTCATAGAAAACTCTATAATATTCACTTTTCAGAAATCGAAGGTTTCCCTTCAGGTAACACATCAAGATTTACAGTACCTTGGACAAAATTAGGCATTGGATTAGGAATTTAATGCATGACAATCTATCTTCCTTCCAGAGAGATATTGTTGCACAAATCAGAAAATCATAGCCTGGCTGTATAGTCAACATTTTATTCCAGAAAGCATATTATAGCTGAGTTGATAAGGCCTATTGAAACTGTGGATGGCATTTCTGAGGTTTCCAAACAGCCCCACTTTCTGGGAACCCCAGTGGCTTTTCCAAACGCGTTAGAAGAATTGCAAGTCACTCCGTTCCTTGTCATTAGAGTTGATGCAGCCAAGGTTGTTGGTACATTTCGACAAGGGACCGTTTTCTTCACTTACTGCATTTGTATTTCCATGTCTAAACAGGTTCTAGTGAATATATTGTATGTAAACAAAGATGCTTTTGTTCTTGCTTTCCTTTCTTGCTTCAGTCTTTTTTCTCAAATCCTTTATAGTCAAACAGTAGCAATCATTCATGTGCTCCCCATGATTACCTTGTATTGCTAACTAGGTGCCAAGCACCCTATGCTTGACCTAATTTTACTTAATTACAACAATCCTGTAAGGTCAGTAGTAGTACCTCTATTCCCAGGTTGAAAAATGGAAGATCAGAGAGGTCAGGAAGTTTGTTCAAGGTGCGGTAGCTCAGAAAGCACACACAGGAGAAAGGAATTTTTCTACCTGTTCCCACTCACACTCCCCCCATGCAGCCCAGCTTCCTCCTCCACAGAACCACTGCAATAGCTCTTGCTTCTTGCTGAGGACACCAGTGAATGTTGCTAAATCCAATGGAAAGTTTTCTGTCCTTACCTCAGCTGACCTCTCTGCAGCATTTACCTCTGGTGTCTTCTCTCAGTCTCCAATGCCCCAGGCCTTTGGAGATTTTCTACTTCTCCCCTGGATGCACCTTCGGTCTCTGAGTGAATTTTTTGACCTCTTTTGTCTCTGAATGTTAGTGTTGCTGGGAATTCTGTATGAGGTCTTCCTCTCATCCCACAGAACCTCCATCTTGGATTCCCATGGCTTCACCCACCATAGACTTGGGTGAACAGCTCCCAAGTCTATCTCCATCTCAGCCCTTTCTTTTCTGTCTCAGACCTGTGGTCCTACTTTACACAGGGTACAATGTCCTGGATAACTTAAAGATATCTCAGTTTTCAGTATACCCCAAAAAGAAGTTATGACACAGCAGTCCAAAGGGACAACTAGGTTGTCTGTTCTTCCATCACTGGGACCCCATTTGCTGGGCCTCTTACCTCATCCACACAGCTTTCTCAGCTCCATGTGCTTGTTCCCCATTAACCAACCCCCTCAACACTTTTCTTGTGCCCTTGGGAAAGCCTAGGCTTCTTCTCTTAATACAACCTCTAGTTTCTTGTTCTTGATGACACAGACTCCCCACGAAGGATAGGGCTCCCTCAGCAGCTTTCTCCAGTAGAAGCTGCCTTTTGTCCTCCAGAGCCTAGACTTTACGCAAATGCCTACCTTCCTTTTATTACCACTTCCTGATGATTATTTCCACACTCTTCCAAAGCAGACCCCCTCCTGTTTGGCTTCTATATCAACAGTGCATATATCCACTAGCCCTGCTTGTTGAGGTCATATTCTGTTCTTTTACTCAGGCTCCTTGAGGTATCAGCCATCAGAGATTTTGCATCAGGCTCACTGTATTCCCCTCCCTTATTGCTCTTGCCATCATTTTTGGTGAACTGGTATTCATGGAATGACACATCTAATTCCCTGCTTCTCATTGCTCACTGCTCCGTCTCCAGTCATGTCCCTCTAGAGTCCACCTCAGTGACCCTCTCCCATGGACATTTGTGATGACTGCAATCCCAAAGTCTCAAAGCATAGAACACTCTCATCGCTGCCAACTTGCCAATCCACACCCTTAGTACTTCTCTCTAAGTGTACTCCCTGAACTTTTAACACAAAGGCCTGCCAAGTTTCTACTATTCATGGCACCTAGTTCCCTTCTTTTCAAACTTGTATTTCATCACTATTTACTGTCTTGAATATCCCTGTCCCCCTGCTCTTTCCTTTCATTGTACTTTCTTAGAAAAACATGAATCCTATTGGTTGAGGCCAACTCTCCACCCAGTCTACTTGCATCCAAGAAGCAAGAACCTGGCTGGAGGAAAACATCAGATCTCATTTTAAATTTATCATAACAAATCTCAAGTGGGTCCTCAGTTCTAGACAACTCTTACACACATCTCTTTTCTCAAACTTCCAGCATCTCCTCACTTTCAACTTGTAATCTCGCTTTTACCTTTTCTGATAAAATGGTAGAAAGTAATAAAAGAACTGCCTCCACCTTCCACCATAACATTCAACCAGTCTGCATTTGCTTCTGAGAGCTCTGCTGTTCTCCTTTTAACAATGAGACCCTACTCCTGCTGCTAAGGCTGACCTTTATACCTATAGACAGACCTCTTCTAGAACCTTCCTTCTATCATTTTACACTCTCTTTCCTAATATTCCCTTCTCTTTTGACTTGTTCTTAAAAGCAAAATAATCTTTGACTCATATCTTTCTACTGCCCTATTTCTTCATTTCCCTTTATAGCAATGTTCTTTGAAAGAGTGGCTATTCATTGTCAGCAGTGCCTCATTCCTAGGTTTTAAGCCCATCCTAAACAGCTTTTGTCTTCATCACTGATTCCACTCTTGTTGAGATCAATAACTTCCATGTTGCCAAATCCAATAAACTAGTCTCAGTCTTTGTGCTCCTCTCCTGACAGCATTTGCATTGTCAATCATTCTCGCTTTTTTGAAATGCTTTCTTCATTTGACCTCCAGGATACCAAAGTATCCTGAAACCTAGGCTCTGGTTGCAGGTACAGCGACTCCCTTTGCATGTCTAATCAACATTGCAGACCTAGCAGGGTTGTTGATTTTGACCTAATGTCTGAATCTTGGCTCAGCCACTTATGACTAGTGAGAAATTGAGAAAAGAGACTTAACATCTCTGTGCTTCAGTATCTTACTTGCAAATTAGGCTTAATAGTACAAGCTAATTTATAATGCAGTGAGGACAAAGTGAGGTAGTAGCATGAATAGCACTTACTGTCGTGCCTGGCATAGAGTTAGTGCTTGATAGATGGCAGTTCTTCCTAGTTTTTTCCCCGTGCTGGTGCCTCCTCCTCAGTCTCTGCTTAGTGAGTGGCATCAACTAGTCACCTAAGTCAGGATATGATATGACACTTGAGTCCTTCTTCCAAATATCCCACACCAATCAGTAGGTAAGAGTTCTGAAGTATCTCTTCTAAATGTCTTACCTCTTCCTCCTTCCCCTCCTTGCATCACGCCTGCATCTGGACAACAGCACATCACTTGCCTGCATGTAGCTTCCATTCTCCAGGCCCTTCTCCATCCTGCAGGCACAGTGAAGGGATCATGTTCAAATGCCTGTCTGCTCGTGGACTTCCATTTCATGAACTTCTCTTCAGTTTCTCCCCCACTCTCAGGAGCAGGTCTAAATCACTCAGTGAACCACTATCACTACGCGAAAGACACTTCAGATTTTGCCTTGACTCCCTTTGCTGGCCTCCCCTCTCATTTCCCACATGATCCCGAAATCCAAGGATCTGTTTTGTCCAAATCACTTGCCATCACCCAAACTTGCTGTGACCTTGTAGGGTCAGAGAACAATCAGGTCTTTCCACCCTCCCACCACTGTGATGATGGACATCTGCAGTGCTGCGAGCATTCCAGGGTGGACATGCGCAAGTGGGTGCGCCTGAGTTGGGACACGGGCTTAAATGGGCGGCGTCATGAGGACGACAGGACCAACCAACAGAACCAACAGGACTGAGAGCACCAAGGGACAGCAGCAGTAGAAAGAAAGCAGCCGAGAGGGTGAGATACCCCGGGGGCTGGGAGGCCTGCCAGCCTGCCAGCCCCCCGGCACCCATGCCTGCCATGTACCTGGCCACCTCTACTAATAAAAGCATGAAAAGCCACCAAGAGCTCCAAGACTCTCCTTCCCTGACCCGTCTGCCCAGAACCATCCCGAACCTGGCTCCAGTGCCACCCTTCCTGCCGCTACAGACCTTTTACCTGGAAACTTTTGAATAGGCCATTTCTTTTGCCTAAAACACTCTATTAGCATCCACTCAATTCTCTTTTCTGACTCACACCTGAGGTCTTGGGCTACATATTTCCAAATGTAAGAGGTGGGGGCAATTGCCTCTGTTCTAGGTTAACTGCTGTCTCCTGCAAGTGCTTACCCAGATTACTCTACCTTCATTGCAATTGCCTATTTAAATGATCTGTTTCCTTTCGATGAGGAAACTGATCTCTCAGAAGGAAGAAGCTCATTTTCAAAATGTCTAGAAGAATACATTTTCAGTCTTTTGACTTTTTGGGACTGCATTCTTGTTTCTTGATATTTAAGTGTGCACCTAATTAGGTAGAGTGCACATATACTCAGATATGCGCCTGGGGCATTAGTTCTTTTGATACTAGAAATGAGGTGGTGGGACTATAAGGTCTTTTATAGTTCATTTGAAAATACTAAGAAATGCTCTGGGATATTGAGCCAGGGGTCAGCCACCCAAATATGAGTTGAAGACATGGAGGGACTCTAAGACCATCCCAACTAACCCTATGAGAGCTGGGCAACGGGCTGACTTCAGCTTTTCCATGCAGTTGTGTAGAAACCATGTAGACCCTGTCTAAAAGAAAAGTTCTTAATTATTTTCTTTAGGGAATGACAGCGGCTTTATGTTCATTTTCTACTCCTGTTTCTTAGAATAAGAGTAATGGAGATAGAAAGATAAGTCAATTAAATGGGGCCACTCCCTAAAGGCCACTTGCTCCAGTTTATAATCCTGCTCTTGTCACACTATAGCAAATGATCCTCCCTACAGTCACATCCTCCGTAATGTGTTAATGAGTCCTTGTGTTTAGAAACCAGTACTACCTCAGGTGTTGCAGGAAAAACAGTACTACCTCAGGCCTCACAGCTCTTTGGAGGAGGTAAATGTTGAGAACTTGTCTGGCATCTAGATAAACCTTTAGATGGACAAACAAATGTGGTCACTGGTCTTCAGAGGAATCGCTTTATCTGTCTTCAGTGTCTCCTGCTGAGTCCTGGTGATAAGAAGTAGGGTTACAGGAATGGACAGGACGAAGTGCTGGCCTTGAGGAACTCACTCTCTTGAAGAGGAGACAGTAAGACCATCAGTGTAGAATGTGATATGAGAGGTGGAAGGAAGCATAGGGGAGAGATAACTAACCCAATCCAAGGCATCAGAGAGAACTTCTGGAAGGTTCTGAAGACATGGTTTTTAAAATGAGTTTTAAATAATGAGTAGTAATTAGTCTGGCAAAAAAATAAAAAGAAAGAAAACAGAGGATGTAAGGGCATTAGGGACAAAGGCCCTAATTTGCATTAATTTGAGGAATGACAGTAGGTGTGAAATGGGAGGAGGTTAGAGAGAGTGGTGGCAGGGCTGACAACTTGAAGGCCTTGTGACAGGCAGAATATTCTCTGGTGTCTAAGATTCTTCTCATTTCTGGATTACTAGGGTACTCTGGTGCTTGGTAATGTTTGGGCTTGAGATAATACCCAGTAAAATGGAGGGACAGAAGAAGACTCCTGAGATCATCTCTATCTGCTCTAAGATATCCATGTAGCTCCTGACTATACTTGTTGCTTTCTACGTAGTGGTTTGAAGACCATGTGGACACTATGTGAGCAGAAAGTTATTATACCACCATACAGAGATTTGCTGGAATTGCTAAGGCAATAAGGAGCCGCTGGAGATTATTATTAAGCAAGGAAGGAATCCGATTCATGTCGTCTACTAGAAAGGTGTGTCTGCAGAGCAGAGAGGAAGGGCATGCATTTGAGGACAGGAGTGGGAGATGAGAGGACCAGTGAAGTTGTTTTCACAGCACCTGGACCATGTGCAAGGAACAGAAAAGCCTCGATGCCGTCAAACTGATGGCTGGCAGCCTGGAGGGGGCCGCGCTGGTTGTGGAGGGAGAGGTGAGTGTCCAAAGTCCTGGGAGAAGCAGCCTTCAGCCCTTCCTGCTCAGGTGTTCTGCCTGCCCTCTGCCTGCTTCAGCCCCTGTCACCATGGTCACTTCACCTTCCTGCTGACCACTCTACTCTGGCCCTTTAAGCCAGTCAGCCCAGCTTGCCCAGACCTAAGTTCCTGTCCCCAAACTGCCCTTCTGTTTGTTCTGTTTTGGAGCCTGTCACCACCTTCTATTTAGCTTCCCATGCTAGAAGTCTGGCCTGGATTTCTCCCTCCAGTCTACATCCAATAGTCTTTTGAGTTCTGCCAATTTTGCTTCCCAAATATGTGAGGACACCACTGCCCTCTCTCTGACCCCCTTAGCTTCACCTGGATTACTGCCAAGGAACCCTTGCTAGTTGGCTTCTATTTGGCCTCTCTCTCCAGGGAGGCTTCTCACCAAGGCCAGGAGAACTATCCAGAGTGCAGAGCCTCTTCATGTCCCCCAGGACATCAGGCAAGCTATTTCATATCTTCTGGAAAGCTCCAGCCCTGGGAAGCTCTCCTCTCTCTGCTCCACAGCTAATGCTCCTCCAGAGAGCTGCAAGGCCTGAGGTAGTACTGGTTTCTCTGCAAGGCCTGAGGTAGTACTGGCTTCTAAGCACGAGGACTCATTAACACATTAAGGAGAATGTGATTGTGGGGAGGATCATTTGCTATATAGTGTGACAGGAGCAGTAGTTGCAAACTGAGCATTCTTTTCTCTCCAAATACCAACTTGACTTGTGTGCTTACAACCTTCCTATTCTGGTTCATCCTGCATCCCCTTTCTGAGATGCACTGGTTCCCCATCTTTCTCTTCTGTTTTCTGTCTACTTCTCTTTGAAGGTAAATCAGAAGTTAAACCCTCCAAGAAGCTCGGCTGATCCCAGGCTAGGCCAGGGGACCTTCTTTCCTGTTCCACAGCCTCCTGGTTTCCCTTCTCAGTATACTTGCCACTGGAGCCGTGATTATCTTCTCTTCACTCATCTCTTTAGAAGTTCCCAGGAGACAGTGATTCTGCTGGGTTTCTTTCTATGGGGCCCAGAGCACAAGATTTGACACTATCTTTGTGGACACAATATATATCTGTTGAAGAAACGAGGGGAACACTGGGCCACATGTTCTGAATGTTTCTGTGTGCCAGGCCTTGTGCTTGCTTAACCTAAGTGATGGTGGGGTGCTCGTAGCCTCCTGCCCAGGGAGGTATTGACTGTTACCCCCTTTATAGGTGAGGAAAGGCAAGTGGAAAAACTTCAGTGTCAAAGAACTCCAGATGTGAGTTCTTTAGTATTATTACTATTATTAAAGATTTTATTTATTTATACCTGCAAGAGCTGGGGTACAAGCCAGAGGCATGAGGGGCGAGAGGATTCACCAGAGAGAGTGGGGAGCAGAACAGGCAGATGGACTGAAGTACACTGGTGAGCGGGCGAGGCAGAAGAGGTCTGCTGTGCCATGTGGGTCACCTCCCTGGCCAGGGATCCAACTTGTGCTGCAGTGGCTGTGGAGGCTTTACAGTGCGGTGCTTAACCCTTGCGCCACCAGGGAGGCCCCCGGATGTGAGTGCTTACTCACTGATGAAGTTGCCACTATGGCAGTGAAGAGAACAGGGGTCCTGATTCTCTGTCACTGGGGAGCAGTTGTCCTTGGGAAATGGAATGTGGGTGAAGGATGGGTTCTGGGGTTTTCCCTACTTGGTCCTCATTTCTAGCTCCACCTGTTTTCCTCCCAGGCCACAAATCTGACTCTTCCTAAGACTGTTTCCAGCCAAGCTTCACCTTTCCTCTTCCCTCTGCTTCTGGACAGGAATTTTAAATTATCTTCTCCTTTTACATTGTTTCCCTTAAAATGCCTCTGATGTAAATGGCCTTGGCTTCTGGGTGGAAAGGGGATCCGATCCACCCTGAGAAGGTTGCCAGTTCCTAAGCTTCACCCTGCTCAGAGATCGGGGGGCTTTCCCTCTGCAGTGGGCTCATCCTCCTTTCTGGCTGGAGCTACCATTCCACTGTTCCCCAGAGAGGGGGTGGCGGCAGTATTCTCAGTCTTTTATCAAGTCCACGGCTTAGCACAGCTCACACCTAGGGCACAGCAAGAAGTTCGATAAACACTTGCTGAATTCAATTGAAAACTATCTTGCAAGCAGAGACCTGTGATTTGCTGCCCAACCTGCTGGGGGATGTTCCAGCCGTGTCAGGAGTGGGGTTTTGTGAGAGCTGTCTAACGACTCTGCCTTCCAGAGTCTGGGTAGGGCAAATGCCCAGTGACACCCAGGAGATTAACCTACAAGAATGATCATCATAATACCTTTATTATTACTGCTGAAACCATTTCACATATGGGCCTCAGTTAAGAAGCAGAGTTGAGTCATGCTTATTTCCACATCAGTGAATCAAATCTCAGTTTTTATAAGGCTTGTGTACCCTGAAAATAATTGTGTGTATTTTTGTGCGTGCATGTGTGTGTGTATGCACACTTGTGTTTGTGCTGAGAATTTTAAGGCGAAAGAGATTAACTTCTCTGAGAACTGAAAATTCTTTGGGGGTTCTGTGTATATAAGCCTAAGATTGCAGTATCTGAGATGTGATTCTCTCTTCACTATCTCATCAACCGTCATCTTACTACTTTCTATAACAGACACCTGTGATTCGGTCTCCTTAATTTTCTCTCAGTAAGAGGAACCATTTCCTATGGATGTCATCTCTAGCTTTCTTTGGAGTGGCCTGCGTTCACCATTCTCCTTAGGTAAAGGAGGGAGAGCATGACAGAGGAAGAGGTATCCTGCCTTCATCACTCCTTGTGTCCTACCATTTGGTTCCAAGCTGCCATATGACCTGGTAAGTCATTGGCTGCAAGGCCCAGCAGAGCTCCATAGTTGAAAGGGCAGAAAGCCTCCAGCTTGGCAATGAGATTTCTCCTGGATGCGACCGGGCTGGGAGGCACAGAGTACTCTGCCAGACCAGGCTGAGAGCAGTTGGCCCGTAAAGCACATCATGGTCTGAAGACAGAGCCACAGGGTGGATTCCAAGCTGCCTACCACCGAGGACTTGGGTATAAATGACCCAATCTGGCACTTCCTCCAGCAAGGCCAACATCTAACCAATTTAATTTGGAGATCTCTGGCCAGAGGAGTATAGCTTGTTTTCTCATGTTTTGTTTTGTTCGGTGGTGAGGAGAGGTGGGTATCAGTGTTTATAAAATAGATATACCTTGTTCTGTGACAGTTATTAGACCATGTTCCATTTGGGACATGTCCCATGTACCAAATTCATCTCTTTTCAGGGGCTCATTTCCATTTCCCTCAATGCAGTCCAATTTTCTTTTTATTAGAAGTGAAAATTCTGTGCCTATCCCAAGTATATTTTTCATCTGTGGCAGCAAGCTTTCCCTTTAGTCTTTGGAAAGGTGTAAGATTTGGAGTTTTCTCACCAGCTCTCCCAGGAGTAGATGTGATCAGAGGGAAGATTCTTGCCACGGATTGCATCATGGGCTCATGGGCTTCCAGCACCTACTCCTCCCCATTCCACTCTCATTCCGAGCCCTGCCGGGAGGGGCTCCTCCTGCCACCACCAATCCGATCTTGCTTGTGCAAATATTACAGGTGGAAATAAATACAGAATTTAAACAGAACAGTGACACGTCCCAACACAATGTGCCGCTCTGGATATTTCCAGGTTTATAACACCATTCATTTTCCCAAAACCCCATTTTGTAGTTGGATGAAATATAGTTGGAGAGGCAGAGCTTGCAGGGATAATCTGGGACTAGAATCTCAATGCCCTGTTATTATCTGGATGGAAAACACAGCTGGCAGGAGGGGGTCTAGGGTCTGTAGACAGGGAGCCACATCTGATATGCCTTTGTTTCTGCCGTGATGGCAACCACGTAACTCCAAATGGCATATGGCTTTTATCCTTGGTATTTTAAGAAGCTGTCTGTCTTGGGTGATAGTTAATCATTATTTCCTCTCAATTTAATTAAAACTGGCAGGCAAAGATGATATCCTTTTTCATAGCCTTAATTACATGTTGAGCCTGATTCCAGGCCATTAACCCCCAGAGTTTGGAATCTTGGAGTCTGGAAGTGAAGTGTTCCTCCGAGCAAGTCTTAGCTACAAATAGGCCTTGCCCCAAGTTTTCTCTCTGAGTTGTTTGCTGTTGCCTCTTACACCTCATGTGGGGACTCAGCTGTCTTACTGTTCTTTGGGGAGTCCCATCTATGTTGGAAGTTTCTCTCCATCAACTGGTGAGGCAGTGCTGCCTACAGCTGTGTAAACATAGCAGCTCTGCTGGACCTGGGCAATGTCTCTCTCTAAAAGTGAGAAAGCAGAGCCTAAATCAGGATCATACCCACACTTGCTCCATGGCCTGAGAGTGACAAATTAGGCCTGGGGCAGAGATTGGCTTTTTGGATAGTTGTCACCCTGTGTCTCCTGTGGAGGCACTGGCAGTTGTCTCGAATACCCTTTGAGATACATTTGGAGATATATTTGGAAAAGAGATTTTTACAAGCCCCATCTGTCTTGCTTTGCAATTTCCCACTGTGCAACTTACTCAAACATTTATCCTCCCACATCCTAGGGAAATGCCATATCCCAGCGAGGTCACAAAGTCCCTGTGCTGCCCTGCACTGGCCCAGAGTCAGCTGCGCAGGCAAAGCAGAACCTGCTGACTCCTTAATAAAGCCTAACAGGGCCTGTCATATGGTAGTGAGGGACTTGGGAGCTCTGCTTCCCTTGGCTAATGTGTAGCTGCTTCTTAGAGATTCCTGGCCAGTCACTGCTGCCATCACCACAGCAGCCTCAGGCAATGCCATGTCCCCCTAAATCTTAATGACTCCTGGTTCGTCACTTATTTCCCAGTAGACAGTCACTGGCAACAGGCAGTGATATTAACCAAGACTCTAATATAAGCTCCTAGATAACACAAGGGAAATAAATGCACATGGTATATGGCAGCTCAATCAATCTGGAGTCCCTACGGGAAGCCTCCTGGACCATATCCCTTAGGCAGAGGCCCTCTCTACCAGCATACCCAAATCCCTCAATTCTAGGCTCTTCCATGGATGCTATCCCTCTGCACTACCAAATCCTTCCTCTGAGACATAGGCTTGTCAGATGACCCTCTCCACCATGGATGATGCCCTCACTCCCCTGCTTGGGTTTCCTAACCCCAGCATTCGTTACCAAAATCCAACTCAACTTTCCTGTGAACTCTGAGTAGGAGTGGTAGGAGTGAAGTCAGCACGTTTCCTTCTGCAAGAAGTAAGCAGTTAGCTGTAGAGGTAAGTACAAGTGGTAAGATTTGGGGTAGTAGCAACTGTCTCTTCTCAACCCTCCTTACTGGCCAAATGTTCATACATCAACTTCCTTTCGAGAGCACCTGGCTAAAGGATTGAACACCCCAGTTAACAAAAGCTCATTTTCACGAAATGTAACATATTTAGTCATTAGCAATGAGTTGTTATTGTGTCTTTCCTCATCTGACTCTGCTTTATCATGGGTAAGATGTATGGGTCTCTCTCATTTTTTTTTTTCCCCTAATGTCCATTGTTTAAAATACGCTGTTGCCTCCAAGAGCTCTCAGCCAACATGGCAGGAGGGAGTAGTGAGCTGTGAACAACAGGGCCTGATTTGTGATTGTCTTTCCTGGCACCCTGACCTGGAGAGAACACAAAGTTAGGTCACAAGATGCTTAACAATTAAACTCTAATAACCTACATTGAAAATATTATAAACTAAAAAAGAGATGACCTGAATGTCAACTGCGTATTGGGCTGTGCTACATGCTGGGAATTTAGGTGGGAATGCAACCAATGGCTGAAGCCATAGACTGTTACAGGTGGTGCCCCCTGGAGGGGGTTGCTGGTGAAGATAGATAGCCCCAGGGAACATGCTTTAAAGCATCACAGTTTGGGATGGGATGTAAGTAATATAAGCGACAGCATAAGGGGGAGGATTCATTTAGTCTTTGGATCTTCAAGGTTTTTGGATCTTCAGCATTTGCGGTCAGCAGATTCTGGTCCCCACCACCCTCTGATCTTCCAGAAGACTGCTGCGGGTCTCTGAAGGTGGAGGCCTCCAGCAGCCAACCTCAGAGAGGAAGTTTGGAGACTGCAATTAGCCGACTGACTGAAACTGTTCCTGGTGTCATTGTGGTAAGAGCCTGGCAGGGAAGGCGAAGACCTGGAGCCGGGCACCTTGTTGAGCTGCTTGAGTGTGGCTGTTTGTCAGGTCCTTCAGTCTCTGCAGCTACTGGCTTGAGTGTCACTTTTCTGGTACTGTGCTGGGGCGTCCCTGCGGTTCCAAGCATCTGCTGTTGTGTCTTCCATTCTTCATTAGTCAGAACCTGGCCTGGAGTCTGACTGCCACATGCTCTAGATTGACAGAGGCAGGAAGACACCATCTTGGACACGTGGCCTATTGTTCAGGAGAGGAGCTCTGCATCCTCAGTGGCAGGAAGACACCATCTTAGTTGCTTTTGTTTAGGACTGAAAAGCACTGTACACAAATTTGGGTTCAGTAAAGGCTATATTGGCCTCAGAAATTCTTTGTTTTCTCCTGGCTTATTAAATAAATCCCTTTGTTGTTCCCTGAACCTGTGTAGTCTTGCAATTGTGTGCAGGTGAAGAACTCAGACAGTGACCAGTAAACTATTTGGGCAGTGTCCTTGCCAGTTTCAGTGCTCCCTGCTGCCCTGTATCAGAAAGACTCTGGCCCCTGCCTTCAAGCAGCTTATCGCTCCAAAGTTAAGGCCTTTGGAATTGACTTGCCATTGTCATTCCTGCACTTTGTTCTATAGTTTCATCACGAGAAATGTGATTTCCTCTTACATATGGCTGAAATTTTTTCTGAATGGAATGACACCACACATACAGTCAGTCCTTTGTGTCTGACTTCTCTTGCTTGACATCATATTTGCAGGATTTAGTTGTGTTTTTTGAGTGCATAGCAGAAGTTTGTTCATTTTCATTGTTTTCTGGTTTTTCACTGAATGATGTCAAATTGATTTATCCCTTCTATTGTGAATGACATTTGGGCTGTTCCCAGTGGAGCGCTATCACAAGCAGTGCAGTGACACACACTCTTATACAACGAGTGCAAGGGTCATTATCTAAGGCAGGTATTCTAGGGTCACTGGGTATGTATTTTAAATGTTACTGCCTAACAGTTTGTCAAAGGATTATAGCAATTTCCAACCCCACCAATAAGATCATGTGGTTTCTGTTGTTCTGTGTTGCCACTAATATTTTCTAAGAGAAGATATTTTATGTTGAATGATCTGGTGGCTATAATTCTCATTATAAATTAATGTGTCTACATATATTTGGGATATTAGTCTTTAGTCCCTTAGTCACTGGATGTATCAAAAATAACTTTTCCCACTTCTGGCTCCTATTTTTACTTTATGTTAGTGGATACATGTTTTTAATTAAATAAAACACAGTTGTTAGTCTCTTCCTTCATACTTAGCATTTATTTATTATGTGTTGTTAAAAAAAACTCCTCTACCTTAAGGTCATGAAGATATTCTATATTATTATCTAAAAACTTAATGGTTTTGCATTTCATGGAGGTTTTATCAGGCATTTAGAATTAGAATGAGGTAGGGATTGAATTTCACTGCTTTTTCCTAAAGTATATCAAATTGTCCCAGCACAAATTATTGAAAAGTCATGATGCCCTCATTGTATCCAACATTATTTATCTGTATATGCCTGGGTATGTTTCTTTACACTCTATTCTATTGCTCATTGGCCGTTTTCTCTTTGAGAAAATAAAACTTTTAATTACTGCAATATTATAGCAGGTCTTGATAAGAAGTAGAGGCAAAATTTACCACCTAGTTCTGCAAGAGTGTCTTGGTTTTTATTGACACTTTATACTAATGAATATATTTTAGATGAGGTTATAAAATTCCATAAAACAAACAGATCTAAAAAAAAAACAACTTTGGCATTGAGTTGATATGCCATTTTTGGAAATGATAGCTTTAAAATAAAAACTATTTTCAATGTCATACATTGGTATCTCTAGTAATTTGTATTTTTTTACTGTCTCTTGATGATTATTTAATTATTTGTAACTGGAATATAAAAAGGCAAATTATTTTTGCATTCAATAATTTTGCTAAAGGGTCTTATCGATTCTAGTGACTTTTCTATAGATATTTTACTTTCCACATTCAGATATAAAATCTGCAAACAATAATTGTCTTTTTCCTTTCTCCAATATTTATACCTGCTTCTTTTTTTGTTTAAAAAAAAATTATACTCACAAAAACTGCCAATGTAAAAGATCACAAAATAGGTGGAAGTACCATGCTTGCCATAGTCTCAGTCACAGAAAGGAAAGCTTTCAAGGTTTCATAAAGTGTCATTAAGTATGACATTTAATACAGAGTAATATGTACATTAATATGTAACATATAAAATAGATTTATATATAAAACATAGATATACATAGATTATATACACATTCATTTTATCAGGATAAGGAAATCCATGTGCTTATAGTTTTCTGAGGGTTTTTAAGAATCATGAATATATATTGAATTTTAAAAACACCTTTCTGCAGTTTTAAATTAGCATTTCATTTATTTATTTAAATATGTTAATGTGATGAATTACATTCATTACTCTATATTCTAAAATTAAATGAAACTTGCATATCTGAAATAAGCCCCCGTTCTTAAAACTGTCTTAGGTCAGTTAAATAATATTTTTTTTTTTTTGCTGGGAAGGGAAGTATTTGTACTTAAGTTCATGAATGGGTTTGTCTTACTATTTTCTTTTCTCTATACTATCCTTGTCAGATTTGGCCATCAAGAATATATAAACTCAGGCCTCTCTGATGGCACAAGGGGTTAAGTACAGCACTATGAAGCATCTGCAGCCACTACAGCACGAGTTCGATCCCTGGTCAGGGAGCTGACCCACACAGCACAGCAGACCTCTCCTGTTGCTTCACTAAGCTCTGCATTTTGCTCAGTTTGTCTTTTCTGCTCCCCACTGTGTCTCCAGTGCCTTCTCTCATCCCTTGTACCTCTGGACTGTACCACACTTCTTGTATGCATAAATAAATAAATCTTTTTTAAAAAAATTATATAAGCTCACAAATAACCATTCTTTCTCTTTCTGTGATTTAAAAAATTTTATGTAAGATTGGAATCATCAGTTCCTTAAAAGCTGATCAAAATGTCAGCTTAGTATTTTTTGTGAGACTTACATAAATGGATCACTTCCTATACTGTCAATATTCTTAACTGTATTTTGTATTATATTTGTATTGTATCAGTGTTTATATTGTCAATTATATTTAAATTATTTTGAGACTTTCAAGCCTTCTGAATATTTCAGGAATAAATTCAATGAAAATTTATATACCCTTCATGTAGATTCACTAATTGTTAATATTTTTCCATATTTATGCTTCCTGCCTCCTTAAACACTCTCTGTCAATTCTCTTCCTGTCTTTCTCACATAAACACATGTATAACTATGTGAACATACACTCACTTTTTTTAAAAAACATAAGACTTAGCTGTACTATAAAAAAGATGACATGCTGCCATTTGCAACAATATGAATGGGCCTAGAAGGTGGCATACTTAGTAAAGTAAGTCAGCTGGAGAAGGACAAACACCTTGTCATTTGAACTAAATAAAACAAACAAATTTTTAAACTATAAGATCAATCAGTGGTTACCAGGGAGAGGGGAATAAGGATGTGTACATTGGGTAAAAGGGGACAATTGTATAATGAAGGTAGAATTAGACTTTTAGGAGTGAGTTTAATGTAGTTACCCACATGTTGATTGAGCTTCAGTGATAAACACCTGAAATTTTTATAAACTTATAATACAATGTTACTTAAACAAAATAACTTAGAGAAAGAGTTAACTGGAGATAGAATACTTTAACCATTTCACGATGTAGTAGTTTCCTACTTCCAGTCTCAAATAATTTGACATTGATAATACTCTATTATCTGATTTTCAATCAATATTCACTTTTCTACAAATGTTCCAATAGTATCATTTGTAAGTTTTAAAAAATATTGACCTGAACTGCAAGAAAAGGTCGCATGTTGCACTTTTGGTTTCTCCTCAGTTTCTTTACATTGGAATAATTTCCAGACCCATTAAAAATATCTTCTATAACATTGACATTTTGAAGACAATTTTCAGGGTTTTGGTAATTTATTTATTTCAACAGTTTTGAAAGTTATGTTTTGAAAATTATTCATGACATTGTCTTATTATCTTTTTTATGTCTGTAGTACATGTACTTCTGTCATCCTTTTCATTGTTAATGTTAAATGTGTTTTCTCTTCTTCTGCAGTAATTATGCCAAAGTTTTGCCTATACCAATTATATTTTCAAGGTATGAACTTTGGGTTTATTATTTCTTTTTTATCACTTGCTTTCTATTTCATTATTTTCTCTATTTGTATTTATTTTTAATTTTACTTGTTTTGAGATTATTTTACTGTCCTTTTGTTGACTTATAATGAATGCTTAGCTCATCAAATGTGAATAATTTTTATTTCCTAATGCAAGCAATAAGTTATGACTTCCCTCTGAGCACTGATTTCGCTATGTGAAAGTATTGATAGTTAATTCTTTTGTTCAGTTTTGTAATTCTATTATACTTTTGTTCCTTGATTTATTATGAATGCTGTGATTTTTTTCTTTAGGTTAATAAACATAAAAATTTAAATCTGTTTGTCTTCTTTTTGCATGCTAACCCAATTGTGTTGTGGACAGAGAATAATTTAGTAGAACTGAATAAAGACTATTTTGACTAATATAAATAATTCCTGTGTATTTGAAAAGATGCATATTCCCTAATTGTTGGGTATATATGCTATAACTTCCTTTTTATTCATATTAATAATTAAGTTATTTATATCCTTCCTTATTTCTTCTTTAATGACAGTTATTTTTTAAAAGTCTGTTAAAGTTCCTTACTATGAATAATAACTATTCTACTTTTCCTTTAGTTCTTTCAACATTTTGTTGTATGTATTTTAAGGCTGTTATTAAGAAACTGGAGGTTTAGAATTATTTTATGCCTTGTGAATTGAACATTTGACATTAATGTTTTGAACCTTTTTTCTTCAAAGTCTTATGATGGATATAATCATAGCTGCCTAATTTTCCTTTTGTTAGTATTTGATCCAAGTATCTTTACACATTCTTAGAATTTCATCTTACTTATGCTTTAGATAACACACTTTTGAAATCAACATACAGTAGAGGATTTTTCTCTGACAAAGATCAGACAATTTTTCTCTTTTAACTGAACTTATTCCATTCACACTTTTTAAAGTTTGTATTTACCGCCACCTGCTAATTATGCACTTCCTATTTCTCCCACTATTTTGTTTCTTTTCTCCTCTATTCTTTTCATGTCATCTTGGGATTGAGTGAGTGGTGGCTGCTAACATTGTTTTTCTTCACTTTTTTTTTTTTCTGTATACTTATTTGTCAGTCGTGTCTGCTATGTCTACTCTTTGTGTTGCTCTGCTATTTAGGTATGCACGCTTAAATTATGATAATTTCTAGTGACCCTTGACCTGACTGTCTTCCTGCTCTTTGGCTTGCAACCACACTGACCCAGTCTGCACATGGAAGCACATTACACTTCTGGGCTTCAGCAGCAGTCAGAGTCTTCCTCCAGCACCTCCCAATTGCTGAAGCTCAGTGTCTACCTTATTGAGCCTCTAGTGGCACACCAGACGGCAGATTCCAGCAGGGCCCACAGGCACTGCACCTTAGTGACTTATCTACTATCCTTTGACTGTTTTGCCTTTAACAACAGTGAAATCTGAACTTCATTCCTGGGGGAGTTTTGCACTCTGTCTGGGGTGCACTAACCTACCCAAGGGCTCATGGTTGTATCCTATATCTGCTGCTCTTCTATTCTTTATAATTCTCCTTCATTACTTCAGTTACCTGTTAAGAATCCTTTATCTTAAACAGTCTGTGCTTGAACGACTGGGATCTCTCTCTCCTGATAGGACCCTGATGACTCTACTCTCTACAGCACACCTGTTACTATTGTTCATTCAAAATGAATACTGCTGCTGTTATTTTTCATTGTGAATATTTGTGAATATTTAAATATGCTTATCAATATCTTTGCTCCCATTTTATTAATTTCCTACTGCTGATATAACAAATTGCCACAAACTCAGTGATTTGAAACAGCACAAATATATCACCTTACAGCTTTGCAGTCTAGAAATCCAAAATTAGTCTCACTGGGGACCTATTCACGGTGTTGGCAGAACTACACTCATTTCTGAAGGCTCTGAGAAAATTCTGTTTCCTTACCTTTTCATGCTTCTGAAAAGTACCCACACCCCTTCACTACGATTTTCTTCCCTCATCTTTAAGGACAGCACGTTGGACCAAGTCTTTCTCACATGATGCCATCTTTCTGACCAACTGTCCTGACTCGTCCCAAATTTATTACATGGGACCCACCCAAATAATCCAGAATAGTCTCTTTAGTTTTAAGATCATCTGATAGACAACTTTAACTCCACCTTTACATTAATTCTTCTTTGCCACATAAGGTAACATAGTCACAGAGTCCAAGAAATGTGGACATCTTTGGGGGAATTATTATTCCTACCATATACTATTTCTTCTTGCAATTCAGAATTTCCATCTGGGGTTATTTCCCTATTCCTTTATAATTTCTGTTAGTAGGAGTAATTTTGATGATAAGCTCTTTTTTGGTCTGAAAGTGGCTTTATTTCATTTATGTTTTTAAAGACTATTTTGCTAGGGATAGAACTATAGCTTGACAGTTCTTTTATTCTAGAATTTTGTGTTCTGGTTTCCAATGTTGTTACAAAAAAGTTAGCATTAAATTTTTCTTTGTAGGTGATCTCTCTGTAGATGTTTTTAAGATATTCCCTTTGTCTATAGTATTCTCAGGTTTCACTTTGATTATTTTGTGGTGGCTTTTTAAAACAATCTTCAGCCCTTTTTGAATTTATTAGAATTGCTGTACTTAAGAATTGGTGACTCAATAATTATGAGATATTCTTAGAAATTATCTATTGCATAATCTCCTTTTTTTCTTTTGTCTTCTTCCACAATTCCAACTATATTAAATTCTCTCTTTAGCTTTCTTGTCTTTTTACTTTTGTTTTGCAATTTTTAATTGTATAATCTCTGTGGCCTACATGTCGAGTCGTCATTTTGGTCTATCTTGGCAATTCCAAATTTCTCTCTTCAGATATGAAGAGTTTGTTAATTAATTGGTTCATTTGTTTTTTATTTCAATAATTATATTTTTTGTTTCTAAAGTTGAATTTGGTTCTTTCCAAAATGTACATAATTATTCTTTAATTGTTTCTTCTGTTCTGTTGATCTTTTTGCTATTATTTTAATTCTATAGACATACTAAACAATCATACTCAGATTTTTATATTCTAAATAACAATACATTACATTTTTTATCCTTTTCTCCTATTTTGTAACCATATTTATGTATATTGTTTTTGAATTTGTGCTGCCTGTTTTACTCCAAGTTTTCTTGGGGTAATTCTGTTTTACTCCTCAGTGTGTACATTTGCATTTGCTACATATTGGTGCTACCTTCTTGGGACTTTAGTTTTAATTTTCTGTTTGAAATTTTGTTGGAATTCATGAACAGCATTAGTGTACATGACTTTGTTTTTCTTTTAATCATAAACATGTCAAAGGGTTTGTTTGTGTGTATGAATGCTCAGGGATTTTTTTAAATTATTTTTTAAATCTACCCTACCCAGAACTAAGATTTAGGCAAATGTTCTTGCTGTCACTTTTTGTGGCTCATTTTATTCTTCATTTTCTCTCCTACTAAAGGTACCTCTTTAAGTGGAACACAGACTTTAGGCTCTGATGATCACATGCCAGAAAAACGTTAAAGATGAAACTTCAGGTTTACAGGGACGGCAAAATCACACAGGACAAAGCCAGCTTTAGCACTCAAACTACTTCACAAAATGGTTTTGCAGAATCCTGTTTTGTGTCAGCTCGGCCATGTATTCAGAACTTTTCTGTTTTGTCCATTTTAAAAAAAGATTTATTTATTTATGCATACAAGAACTGTAGTATAATCCAGAGGTGTTGGGGGAGGGGGTGAGAGGATTCACCAGAGACAGAGTGGGGAGCAGAACAGGCAGATTGACTGAAATACACTGGTGAGGGGAGCAGTAGGTGAGACAGGAGAAGTCTGCTGTGCCATGTGGGTCACTTCCCTGGCAGGGGATTGAATTCATGCTGCAGTGGTTACCCATGCCCTGTTCATTATTTTAATATCTAATATATTATATTATTGAAAATTGAAACTTCCAATTTGTATTTTATGCTGGTTATCAAGCATTTTCGTTTTCCTATTGGATATGAGTTCTACATAATACAACTGCTGTGTAATAGTCCATTGCATAAATATATCACAATGGATGAATTGAATATATTTTCTGTTGAAGGATACATTTCTCTATTTTCATAAGTATGAGCAATACTGCTGCAATGAATGTTTATTATATACACTCGCATGTGTATGTGTAGCTTTTAAAAATCTTTGACTAGTAGCTCTCTGCCTACTATGACTATGCAGGTGTTCTCTCTTTTTCTCCTTTTACTAGTAAACATGTCTTTTTAAGATGTTTAAAACAATCTGTAATAGTTATGTATAGATATTATAAGTAGAATTATATTTTCCCCAGAGGTCCCCCTAATTCTTCACATCCAGAAGGTCACCTTCTTTGGAAAGAGTCCTTGCAGATATAATTAGCTCAGTTATCCTGAGGTCATGCTGGAGCATAGTGGCTCCTAATCCAATAGAACTGGTGTCCTTACAAGCAGATGGCTATGTGAAGAGAGAGACACAGGGAGAAAGCTGTGTGAAGAGGGTTTGCTACCACAATCAGGAACTCTCAGGGTTCCCCCAACTGGAAGAGGCAAAAAGGATCTTCCCCTACAAGCTGCAGAAAGAGAGAGGTAGAGCTGATACCTTGGTGTTGGAACTCTGACCTCTAGAATTGTGAGAGAATACATTTGTGTTGCTTTTAATCAGCCAGTTTGTGGTACTTCAATACAATAGTGCATGAAACTGTACTGGATTGTATAGACTGTGTACATACTTAGTTTTAGTAGATTCTACCTAATGTCTTCTAAAGTGCTTGTACCAATTATGTCCTGCTATTGGTGAGAGAATATCACTGTTGTTCATTCTCACCAGTATATGCTCTCAGTAGGTTTAGAAAAATTTTTTAATTTGGTAAATGTGGAATAGTATCTGTTTTAGTCCATTTAGCCTACCAGAGCAAAGCCCCAAGTCTGGATAGCTTATAAACAACAGAACTCATTTCTCACAGTTCTGGAGGTCACAAGTCCAAGATTAGGGTAACATCATGGTCAGGTGGGGGACCTCTTAGCATTGCCATCTCCTCAGTGATTCCTCAATTGCACAAGACTCACTGTATGCAGTAGGGGAAGGGGTCTCTGTGGGGGCTCCTGTAAGGGTACTAACCCCAGTCATGAGGGCAAAGCCACTCAAAAGTCCAAGTCCCCGTAGTATCACCTTAGGGGTTACATTTCACCAGATAAATGTTAGGGGGACACAACATTCAGATCACAGCACATCATGAAGATTTTTATCCTTTGAATGTCCATTCCCTGATGACTTGTTATGTTAAGCATCTTTTTATGTATTTATTTGCCTTTCAGATTTATTTTTCTCTTTGCCAGCTTTAAAATTTCCCATGGTTTATCAATTGCTTAGTTTATTTGTATTGATTTGTAGGAACTATTACTCTATATTGATACCAGTCTTGCTGATTATAGACTTGAAAATGTAACTTTTTACTTTTTCAGATTTCACTTTATTTAAAGTGTCTTATTTTTGTTTTTTTTAATATTTATTAATTTATGCATTTAAAATCTGGGGTGCAGGCTAGAGGTTCAGGGGTTAAGAGGATTCACTAGAAATGGAGTGGGGAGCAGAACAGGTGGATCTACTGAAACATACTGCTGAGGGGAGCAAAAGGCGAGACAGAAGAGGTCTGCTGTGCCATATGGGTCCCCTCCCTGACTGGGGATCGAATTCAGGTCGTAGTAGTGATAGGGCTTAACTTAACGTGGCTCTAAGTTGTACTCTTTAATTGTGATTTCTGTTTTTAAATTTGTTCTTTAAAGCAGAATTGCTAATCATGGTGTGCAAATTTTCTCCATTTGTACTAAATGTTAATGGCTTGAACTACAAGTTACAAAATGAAATACATCTTTATTATGGTTGTGCTTTTATCAATTTTCTGTAATTCTAAAACTTCTTGCTTTATATAGTCTGGGATAATGTTAATAAATGCATGGCAGATTAGAATTATTATATCTTCCTTGAAAACTGAACATTTTATCTTTATGTAATGACCCTCATTATTTTTAGTAATACATTTTTAATAAACAGATATAAATACACACATACACTATACTTTTCAAGTTTTTCTGTGTACTTGTGTTTTAGGTGTGTCACTTGTAACAGCTTTGTGAAGTATTTGAAAAATACCTAATTAAAGTTTCTACTATTAATAGATACATTTAATCCTTTCATATTTTGCAACATTACTTTTGCATTTATCACATCAATTAATTTTGTTCTACAAATCCCTTTTTATGCTTATTTTAATTGCTTTACTCTCATTTACTGGGTTGATCAGGTTTTCTTGTGTTCTCCTTTTCTCTTTAATTATTTGAAAGCTATCTGTTCTATATCTAATCTTTAACTATTTTTCCTTAAAAATTTTAGCAGTAACCATTGAGAAAAATCTAAAAGTAATCCAAATCTCTACTCTATTGTCCTTTTGAATGGTACATAAAGTCTAGAATATTTAAAATCTGATCTCTCCATCCTAAATTATCAAATTTGTTTTGTGCAGGATTTTGTTGCTATTTGGTTTATGTGCTACTCAAATGACTCATCGCTTTAACTACCTTTTTAAAATTTTATTTATATATATTTTACATAATTCTTCCTTTCTGTACAATGCATCCTTTCTCCTCTCAGGTAGTAGTCCCATAAAATTCCCACCACCAACTCACCTGTGCACCGTTATCATAGCCCCTTGTTTTGTTTTTGTTTTTTTAAAAATTTATTTATGCATACAAGAGCTGGGGTACAGGCCAGAGTCATGGGAGGTGAGAGGATTCACCAAACAGAGTGGGGAGCAGAACAGGCAGACTGACTGAAAAACACTGCTGAGGGGAGCAGCGGGTGAGGCAGGAGAGGTCTGCTGCGCCATGTGGGTCACCTCCCTGGCTGGCAGCAGGGATGGAACTCGTGCTGCAGTGACTGCGGTTTGCTTCATAGTGCGTTGCTAAACCCACTCTGCCACCAGGGAGGCCCAGCCCCTTGTTTTTTAAAAAAGCAAGTTTCCTTCTGTGATCCCTGTTAGTAAATTAGCACTGGGTGCTCAAAAGTTTCTTTACTTCATACTTACTCTTGAATAACAGCTCAGCTATTTAAAAAAATTTACTTATTATAGACACGTTTTAAGCACTTTGAAGATACAGGCATCTGATCAGTTTCTATGACGAAATTAAAAGAAGCCATAATCTCGGTAAAGTTCAAAGTTTTATATTCATTGTATGAATTGTATTATATAAGTCCTCAAAATCCTTAATCACTGCTTGCATAGTTGCTCTTTGGAAGTCTCTCTCTTCTTTCCTTACTCTCCCGTCTCTCTCCCTCTCCTACCATCTCTCTTTCTCCCTCCCTTCCCCCTCTCCTAGGTAGCCGCAACATTAGACCAACCTTTAGACCAATTTTAGGGAAATGTATTGAGTTTGGATTTTAATAGTCTGATTAAGAATAGTCAAGCCCAAACCCTAAATCCAAAAATAGCCTGTTACTTTTCACAATAAAGTCAGTTTCTGATATTCAGTTGCTCATGGACTAAAACAGGAATGGAACCGCGCTTTGCCATTTAGAACAGGCTTCGGGTTTTTAATGTCCTTCAATTCTTCCGCTGGCAAATACATGCCGTTTATCATGTGCCATCCACTTGACACCGCTTTTGACATTCCCAGATGTAGAACATCGTCTGAAGGTGATATAATATACCCCGTCCCTTTCGGACATATGATTCACTACACATAACTATGCCAACCTGGAAAAAATTTCCTAAATACTGAGAAATTGAAAGACATAAAACTTTAAAATTACTTAGGTGAAATGATTTTCTTGGAGCGTCTAGCAAGCCAGCTTGTCACCGTCAGTGTGTGAGGAAGGTAATGAAAGAGTGAAGAGCAGACTTGGCTAACTTCTTTCCTTGAACTGAGGAAGCTAGGGGACATTTATCCCTTCACTTCTCTCTTGCAAGAAGCTCTCCTCTGGGCTGTTTGTGAGGAAGGGATTTCCTGACTCTGAGTTCAGTTAGCTCATTCAATCAGATACTTTATGCACTGGTATTTGGACACTTATTAGCCCTCATTATGTTACTGGACTTGGTATAGAGAAAGAACTCTGGACCTGGATTCAAGAGAACTCAAATTTAGCCCAGGCTGTGCAACCAAAAGACAGTGACATAATTTCCTTGCTTCTATTTCCTTATGTATAAAATGGAAATAATAACTTTGCTACTGATTCTTCAAGATACTTGCTTACTCTGTATCACCAACCCCTTCTTGCAGTAAGAATTTTTATAATTTTCCAGCATCATGCTCAAGCTACATGAAAATATACATTCTAGATTTTTCTATGAGCTGCACATATATAAGTTATTTTGCAATATGATTTTTGGTGGAATAGTCAAAAAGAGTAAGTGGAAAAAGCTGGTTAGAGAAGGAAAACCATTTATCTGATAACTATCTAGCATGTGTCCCAGGCACACACTTCCTCTCCTGAAGTCTATTTTCTATTGAGAAGATCAGAAGAGGCAAGAAAAAAATCAGCATGTAAATTCACACAGAAAAATATTTCAGCAAGGAGTATATTTGCAGAAACTTGAAAGAGCAATGTAATAGAGAGTAACTGGGTCTCCTCTCCATAGAGGTGACATTTAAAATGAGATCAAAATGTCATGTGAAGGTCAGAGAGAATCATAATCCCAGGAAATTGTTGAGCCCTAAGATGAATAAGAGCTTGGTATGTTAAAAGGATCAGGGACTAGGGGGGTAGTGGTTTGAGAAGTAAGCAGGAGCAGATCAAGTAGGGCTTGGAATGCTAGATTGAAATGTTTTCTTTCATTTTGAACAACCTCTTAGATTTAAAGATAATTATGTACTGAGGAGCTAGTAGAAGATGGTGTAGGGGAGGTAGGCCTCAGTAGGTTAGGTGGGATGGATGGATGGATGAATAGATAGACAGACTTATAAATGTATCTATCCAGTTGTATAGCGTAGATACAGATAGAGACACAGTACAGACGTAAGGGATGGTCACACAATTGTGGAGGCTTACAAACCTCCCAGGAGAACCAATGGTACAGTCCAGTTTGAATCAAAAGGTCTAAGGACCAGGGAACTGATGCAAAGATGGCAGCTTTAACACTCAGGAAGAGCTGATGATTCAGTTAGAGTTCCAAGGCAGGAAAACTCAATGTCCCAGTTCAAAGGCTGTCAGACAGCAGGAATTCTTGGTCTTTTTGTTCTATTTAGGCCTTCAGTGATTAGGGAGGACAATATGCTTTTTTCACTCTACTGATTCAAATGTTAATCTCATCCAGAAATGCCCTCACAGGAACACCCAGAATAAAGTCTGATCAAATGTTTAAGCACTCCGAGCCTCAGTCAAGTTGACATAGAATATTAACCATCCCACATGTTCTACATGAAGGAGCTGGGATTAGATCCGAGATCTTCTGTCTCTGAAGTCATGTTTTTCTAGACAAATGAGACAATGTGTCACACTCCATAGTGGCTGTAGGTGCAGGGTCTAGAGAGAAACCAGTCAGCTGCCCTGAGTCACCCCAAATATAATCCCAGCACAAATGTTGCCCAGTAGCCACAGCTTTTCTGCCTGCTGTCACAACTTCCCAGGACTGAGTTCTGTTTCTCTGCTATCCAAGTCTCTACTGAGATTTCTTGCCTAGGTCCATTCCACAACCATATCAATGACTCTATTTACTGCATCTGTATAATCTGGCAGGAAAGGATTCAGTTATTTACATTTAATTGAATCCCAAAAAACCTTGTTATCGTAATTCTAATTTGTAGATTCCGAAGAGAGCAAGTAGCTTTCTTAAATCCTAACTGGTTAGAAGATAATAGAGCTGAGTTTGGGACATAGATTTGTCTGATTCAAGAAGTCAGTCTCTTTCTATTAACCTCTACTGGTTTCTTTCCTTGGCCACTATAACTCTCAACATTTTAGCTCCAAAATGCAACTAATTACATATGACTTACATACTTCTCTTTTCCCAGGTTTTGTTGCAGGGAACAAGTGAGAATAAATATGTTCTACTTACTCTTGATGCATTATAAGCCACCTTCAGAACTTAGTGGCATAAAAATATCATTTTACTATACTCATGAATTCCAGGTCAGGAAAGACACAGTGAAATGACTTGACTGTACTATGATACTTGAGGCCTCAGCGGGGAAGATCCAATCAGCTGAAGCCAGGAAAGGGATTTATCTGGTGGTTCTGGGATAACCCAAATGTTGTACTCAAGTGGGACTGTCAATGCACTCATATGTGACCGTCTCACCTAACCCAGGATCCATAAAACATGGCAGCCTCAAAGGTAGTTGGACTGCATACACGAGAGGCTTTCAAAGAGAGACTTAGTGAATCAGACAGAAAGGCAACATACTGCCTTTATGATCTAGTCTGGGAAATTCTATAGCATCATTCTTACCAAATTCTGCTGGTAGAAACAACCATAAGACTGCCCAGTTTAAGGAAAGGAGTGAGAAATTCCAGACCTCATTATGAGAAGTGCCATTGAATTTTTCCTAAAAAAAAACAACAAAACAACTAAACAACACCATGGGGTACGAAGGTCCAAGGGATGTGTAGGAAAGTGGACAGAAATAATTCCTTGCTATAATCAATGAGAGCTTTGTTCCTCGCCAGGCATGCTGCCTTACCAAGCATAAAGCATTCATGTCCAAACAATGTGGAACATCAACTGGATTTGGTCACAAACAAGCTGCCTTGCTTTTTTGCTGAGGAGAAATGCCTAAACTTAAAAAAGCTCTTTTGGCAACAGCAGTGTCTGCAGTAACACCCTATTCTCTGAGAGCAATGATGAAAATTTTGTAACCTGTCCAGTTTCTTGTGGGTCATGAAGACCCAGATTTATCTGCCAAGATGGGGGGAGGGAACTACAACTGACTTCTGGGCTTTCACGATCAAGTTTCCAACCTTTCTTTTAAAGTTAAGTAGAACTTAACTTTAAATAGATTTGAGTCATGTGGAAATTCCTCATTTAATTTTCCTTTTAAAAATAAGTTTCCATAAGTCAGTGTAATTTATTTTCTTCATTTATCCAGTTGAATTATTCAGGGGCTGTGTTTTGATGCTTAGCTGGGCAAGGTATTAATGACCCCGGTGAAAGTGAGAGGGAATGGCTGTGTTTATGTCAGGCCTGTTCCTGTTATATTCTATTTTCTGAAACAGGCCGTTATTTACTTATTAAAAGCCATTGACCCAAATAAATTGCCCGAGATTCAATATTGGACACAGGGCTTGAAATGACCAAGGCCTTGTATCATCTCAATCATCGTCATCTTTTGATCAGGGTTTTTAAAAGATCATACTCCATTTGTGAGCCAAAAACAAAGTATGCAGTTTCACTAAATTCAGAGACTTGAATTATATTTGTTAAATGATAACTGACTATTTAAATGGTCATTATTCAGAAGCAATGACAGGTAAATATATCAACAACAAAACTCTCAGATCCACAAAGCTACCTTCTGACTGAAACTATTTTTTGTTGTTCATGCATCCTCCATGCCTCTCCCCAAATCATAATTTTTTTGAGAAAAATGGACCTTGGAATCAGGCAGAAATAAATTCTGCATAATTATTGGACTATAGATAAGTTGCTCAAACTTTCTTAGCCTGCAATCTGGTTATAATAATAGGGAAAATCATACATATCTTAACCATTGTAAGATAAATAAGAGGGAATGTAAAATTCCCATGGCAAAGCCTGGCACCTAGTGAAAGGGGATGTAGTTACCATTGGGTTGCTTTGCCCATTTTTTGCACCTGCAATGCCTTTCAGAAACAGAGGTAATAATAGTGATCCATGCAGATGATGGGGTCTTGAAACTCTTATGGCCTGAGGATTTCCAAGACTGAACTTACTCACCTCTGTCTTTAAACCAGTTTGTTGGTATTTTTCCTCCCAACAAAGCAAATCATGGTTATGATGGGCATTTCAGAGATTTGGGACGTAGGAGTAGGAAGGAGTTATTTTTGTAGTTATTGTACACTGACTGTGTCCCATCAACATACTGAATGTTTCCCAAACACGTTTCTCACGTACTTCTTGTAATGACCTTATAAAGTAGGGGTAATGCTCCTAACCAACCGCCCCAAACACTGTGACTGAATGCAGCAACCATCATTATTTCTCATGAGTCAGCAGGGCAGTTCTGATATGGTTTATCTCGGCTGCTTTACTCATGTGTCTGGCCAGCTGGTGGGGTCAGGTGGTGCTGAGCAGCCTGGGATGGCCTTGACTTACTCTACTCCATGTGGCTTCTGCCTCTTCCAGGTCACCCTGGTTTGTTCCCATGGTGGTGGCAGAACAGGAAGAGGAAACATGACTGTCCATCCTACTGGTCAAAAGCAGCCACACAATCAAGCTCTGAATTTGAGTAGGAAAGCAACAAATGGAATGGTTGCAAGAATGAAGGGGGAGGCATTAGTGTACTTAACATTCCTCAGTGGGCAATTATTGCTCCCTTCAGCAGAGGGGAAGATAGGGCTAGCAACGCCATCCTTCTTGGCCACTGACCTGCCCCCTGGCGCCTGTGCTGTGCTCATGCCTGGTGATGCAGCACCTGGGGTGAGATGCTTTCAACTAGCTGGATTCCTCCCTCTCTCTCATTATATGATCTTCATTGAAAATTTCATGTAAAATTTTTGGGGATAATGAACTGGGACAGTGCAGGTAGGTGAGTAAGGCAGGCCTACTTATAAGAGAAAAAGAAGGGAAATCAGATATATAATTGGATGGAGCTTATAGATGGAAGAAACTGAGACAATATTTCTCCCCTATTTGCTTCTTTCCCTGATTTTGCCTGGGTCATCTGCCCCTTCTCATGTCATTCTTTCTGGATTCCAATATTATGTTTGAAAAGGACAAGATTCTGGTGTTGGTCTGAGTATATTTTAGCTCTTTGACCTTGGGCAAGGAAATTACCTAACTTCCCTGAACCTCTGCTGCCTCCGTGAAAAGTGAGAATAATACACGGATGTTGGTTATGAAGGTTAAAGGAGAGCTGCAGGTCAAGTGCTCTGTCTAGTGAGTCTCCCTGCAGCTGCCAGCGATTCACCACTGCCCCTCCAAACACCTCTTGATGCCTGGAAATTCAGTGAGTTGGCTTCTCCAATTGCAGCAACTCTGGGTGAGCTGCCAGGGCAGCACAGAGAGGTGAGCAGCATGAGGACTCTTAATGGATTTTATGGTTTTGTTGAGTACCCCAAGCTAGTTATTAATTATAGGATGCTGTTCAGACAGTGTTGCAATATATACATTTTGGTAATTGATTTGTGTAGGCCCATATCTAGCAACATAAAGAATGTGCAGGATCATAACACTTACAGAGGCTTGTAATTGCCTTTTACCGCCCTCTCTGGCTTCTCAAATGGGGAGTACAAGCTGTGAGGCAGGGAGCACAGGCACTTTCCTCGGTCGTTGCACCTCTGACACCACCTACCCGGGGCCCAAGGTAGTGTGGGGTAATCTGTCCAGGTATTCAGGGGATGTGTTGAATCAGTGAATAGCTTTTGTTCATTTCTGTACTTGCTATTGTATTTCCTTATGTATTCTCTATGAACCGTGAATTGTGACATCTCTATGAACCGTGACATCGGGGCTGCAAATCTGGTCAAGGACTTATTCTGAGTCAGCAGTTAATGTTTTTGAGTACATTTGTGACCCTTGTTGGCCTGGCTGGGGTGGAGATCCTTAAGACATGCAAGGCTCCTGCGCACGGGGAACTGACAATCAAGTTCTCACCCAAAGGTGTTACAAGGCATGATGGTAGGTAGCCTGGTCTTAGATAAACGGAGGGACAAGACACACGGGGTGACTCTCCGCCTGAGCACCATGCCGCAGGGAGTGTAGGTGTGGTTCCCACTCCATCCTCGGCAAGTCCAGCACCCCAGCGTTACCTTTCTCATCTGGTCCATCGGCCTCTGAGAACTGTGACTGCCTGTGCTTTCCCGGGTAGTGCGTTGGCTAGTCATTGCCCTGCCGGTCCAGGGTGATCTGCCCTGCCAGACAACTCAAGAGCAGCACTAGCGCTTCGGAGCTCCAGCGTGCGCCTGGCGCCCTCCCCAGACCAGGCGGCTTAGAGCTCTAGAGACCTGACCAAGGGCAGGAGCCACGCAAGGCCCGCCTGCACCTCGCCGCAGGGGTCTGCCTCAGGGCGTGGCAGGGCGAGAGCTCCTGCTCTCCGGTAGACAAGGCTCCAGGCCTCAGGTGGCCACTTTTTGGGACAGCCCATCCTCTCCAGAGGCAGTTATTTGCAAGCCGAGCTGGGGGCCGGGCGGAGGGGTCTCCACAGTCGCCCACCAGGGTCCTCTGGGAACCGAGTCCTGACTGGAGCAGTAGTGCACGGGAGCGTGGGCACCACGGAGGAAAGTTGGGGGTCGGAGCCGCGAAGCCGGGAGCTCGGAATCCGTGCTGGTGTCCGCGTCTCATGAATATGCAGGAGCCACATCCCTCCCTCCGTGACGTCACGGGCCGTCCCGGGGTGAGCGCCGGAGCCGCTCGGGGTCCGCGCCAGTGAGCGGTGCTGCTGCCGGCGAGCGAACGGCGCGGCGGCGGGTACCGGAGGTCGGGCGCGGCGGCGCTGGAAGCGCACCCGGCAGGCAAGGCGAGGCGGCCCGTGGCGCGCAGGAGCCCGGAGGCTAGAGCCCGTGCGGACCGCAGGAGGCGGTGGCAGCTCATTGGCGGCGGCGGCGGCGGCGGTGGCGAGGATGCTGCCTTGGAGGCTGTGCTGGGTGCCGCTCCTGCTGGCTCTGGGTGTGGGGAGCGGCAGTGGCGACGGCGAGGGCAGCCGGCGGCGCCGCCTCCTCGCGGCAAAAGGTGGGTGCTGGGGAAGTTTCCTCTTTTCCGTGAAGGGAGGCTGGGCAGGTTTGAAGGTGCAAGCGAGAGGGACCCGGGCTCACGCGCGATTTGCACGCCCTCCCTTGCCGCAGCTTCTCCGGCATCTGTGCGCCCCGGATCCCCGAAGTAAGCGCCCTGCGTCTTAGACCAGCGAGGTTCCACCTGCAGACGTAGCCCAATTCCTGTGTGTGGAGCAGGGATTGAGGACCCTGGGGAGTCGGAACAACTTTAGGGGTTGTCTCTGCTGGGGGTGGGTGGGTTGTGGGTGACTCGCTGGTTCTGGCCCGGCTATGGCCAGAGCAGGGCGCTGGCGCGGGGAGAAGAGGCAGTTGTCTGCTTCTGCCAGAGGGAAGGATCGGCCGTAGTGCTAACAGAAGAGGGTGCAGAGTATTTCTCCCAGCCAGGAGTGGGGTGGAAACTTATAGGCTCCCGGGAAGTCTTCCCTGGCTTGCCTCAGGCTCCCCCGGGGTGACTGTAGGTCCCCTGGGAACGCGCGTCCTCTGGCTGTAAGGCGGAGTCCGGAACAAGTGCGGGATGTGACGCTCGCCGCTCGCCCTCGTCTCCCCGACTCCGCTCTCGGGAGTCCAACCTGGTGCTCCTCCCCCGCCCACTCTTCGCCTGGAGGTTGGGACTTCGCTACGCCCTCCGCCCCCAAGGAAGCAGAATCCTAGTGAACGTCAGGCGCGGCCGGGAGAGAACTGGGCTGGCGAGTCGCGGACTTTGACAGCTGTCTGGGAGCGCGGGGAGCCGCGCTGGGGTGGGGGCGCCGGAGGGCGGGCCAGAAACGGAAGGTCACGTGCTTGCAGGAGTAGGGGAGAGGCTGGGGTGGAGCATTGGTGGTGGCGGTGGGCTCTGGGAAGACCGTGGCAGGCCTGGACTGGAGCGCCCAGTTCAGTGCTAACTTGTTGATTCCCTGCGCTGTTGACAAGGAAGGCTTGAGCTGGCTTGAGGGCTGTGGTCAAATCTGCCCGGCAACCAGGCGCGGGAAGTTGGTCACTAGAACCTTGTCTGACTGACAGTCGTCAGTGGGCGGACGGGTTTGACCCTGCAGGTAAAGAGGCTCTTCTTCTCCCTTTAGGTTTTGGTGGAACTTAATTTGCCAGCTGACTTTAAATTACAGCGGGCCAGTGTCTCAGGAAGGGGAATGTCCATCAGGTTTAATTACTTTTGGAGCGTGAGGCTGGAGTGAGGAACCCCCAGTTCGCTGTCTCAGGTGGGAATGTCTGTCCCGCAACTTGAGAAATAAATTCGAGAATAGGTATTTCTGCTTATTCTGTAATCTTTGAATTTTTAGCGATATGACTTTGAAACTATTTTATAAGCAGACGTCCTATTTCAGCAAATTTTTCCTCTTGGTACATCCTTGAGAGACAGTTTTCTTTTGAGGGGGTTAGGGGATAAAAGTCTTTATGAAAATATCTCAAACATAATATGATAAAAACTCATTGATGTGAAGGGATCATTCTAAGACACTTTTTTTTTGGTGAAAATAATAAAAGATGATGATATTCCAAACCTTTTGCCCACCTTCCTCAATTTCTTTGTTAAACAAGAAATTACTTGATTTTGGAAATTCCCATCTCTGCAGCAGTGCAAATGGTATATTTATTTACAAGCAGGCGTCTACAAACAGGACAATTCATAGCAAGTGAGGAGAGGGGAGAAACTTGTTTGAGAAGAGGACCTGGAGTATTTATGTAGTGCTAAGTTCTCAGTCTGCATGGAAAGCTCTGCGGAGATCGGAAAGATGAAAAGGGTTGGGAGGAATCCAGAATTTCAGTGAAGCTTGCTCCTATGAGTAAGGACCAACACTTTTCATCTTCCCTGCTTAGAACATACTCATTTCATGGTGAGAACAAGCCATTTGTTTTTCCAGTGTAAAAAGTTGATTGGCCATTCTGTCTCCATGCCCCTTTTCTCCTTTCTCTTTCCAACCGCTAGGGGGCTGCAAAGGGCGCTGTTAGCTGCTTTAAAAAAAGACACATGTGTAATATTTGATCAAAACAGAGACATTTATTATGACACTTTGGTTGGTATTTACAGGGTTGGCTTTCCTTATTACAATGCACTTGCATTTTACATTTCAAAATCTCATATAGTCTCTGAAGAACATTTGAGATAATAAAGCTATGCTTCATGTATAACACACCCGGCCACTGATGCTGCCGATCTGAAGGTTCATAGGATTTTTCCTGTCACTAAAAAAGAGAAAAGTCAGGAAGACATGTGAAGGAGATTGGAAAAAAATATCTTTCTTATCCCATACAATTCTGTATTCGTGTGTAGGAGAGTGGGAGTGTGGCATCAAGCTGCCTGGCAGAGCTGAATGTACCCTCTGGACATCTGTCTGGAAGCATGCCCTCCCAGCTTCGGGGCTGTGTAAGATGTCATGTCTGTGGTACACAGCTTGTCCTGCCTTTGTGATCCTTGCTTCTTACTTTAGGGAATTGAGCAGCTAAGCCCCGACAACTGCTAGAGTTTTCACAGAATCACTGTACTTTTAGCGCAAACATATTCCTGATTTTGGAAATATAATAGCCAGGCAATTATTACAACCCCTTCCTCTGCCCTCCTACAGCTTGGCTATTTGTCAAAGGAGACAAATAGCATATCCCTGCATATGTTTTATGGCAAAGCTTGGGAGACATTGGGGACCTGGGGACAGAGCAAGGATACAACTTATCCAGGGTAAAGAAAATGATGCAGCCTGGACAAACACCTTAAGGTTTGTGCTAAATTTAGGGATGTCTCAGGTCTGAAGGGCCCGGACCACAGTCCCTTCCACGTTCTCAACATCTGGGTGTAGTTCATATAGAATACTGGCATATTCTTGAGTCTAGACCCTTAGTTACTATAGTGCCCACCATGTGCTTGAGTCTGGCTTAGTGGTTTGGAGGATTCTGAGCAGAATCCTCTCCTCATTCCCACTTCACCCCTGCCTTCCTTTGAGAGCTGTTATGTAATTGAAGAGACAATATTTTTATGTAGAATTTAAAACAAATGACAGCAGAGAGAATTTGTCCCAAGCATACTACTATGTGATGGGGACATAGGCAAGGGAGATGTAAGTAGAAAGTGGACTTGCCAAAGCAGCATTTGGTGAAAGGAGAAGGAAAAGTGAGTAGAACTGTAATTGTCATAGTAATAGGAGACTGAGTCCTTGCAGTTAATGGAGCTCCTGCTTAGTAGGTAGTGGGTTCTGTGCTACTACTTCCTTTCCCTGAGCTGTCTCATTTTTACAGTCCGTGCATTAGGTATTAGCAAATTTCAAGGTATAACAAACTAAGTAGGAGAGAGGGTAAATGACTGGCCAAGACCACCAACTAGAGTGTGTGGTACGGGGGTGAGGATGACGAGGCTGCCCCAGCCTAGTGTGCCCTGACTGTTCAGCAGGTGCTCTCTCATTTGGTTCGAAAGGCATACCAGTGACCCTGGGGAAGCAGGGCCGTTTGTATCTCTGGGGTCCCTGGGAGCCTCTCAGTCCTGCTCGCAGTGGTAGGAAAGTCCAGGGCTGTTATTATAAGGGGCCCTGCTGCTGAGGTGTGGGAAATGGGCTTTGCTTTCTTTCATTTGAGGGAACTAGTGTTCTTGCTTAAAGCAGAGGCCTGGTCCTCCTTCCTGCATTTTCAAAAACCATCTGTAGGGTAAATGAAAATGATCAGGTTTTCCCTCCCACCATTAGCACTAATGATAGATCCCTGCAGTCCTACATGCAGCCTGATAGCAGGCACCTGAAGTAGGGTGTGGGCATGCGTAGGTGGGCGCACCTGCACCAAGAGACTGAGCATACAAAGGCAACGTCACGGGGATTCCAGAAGTGGCAGGAGAAGTAGCAGAGAAGCTCAGTAGAGGTAGCAGCAGCAGAAGAGAGCCCAGAGAGAGTGAAAATTCACTGGGAGCTAGGAGGCCTGCCAGCCTCCTGTGCACCTGGTCGCCTCACCACAAATGATGCAGAAAGATCAATAAAAGCCCCAGGACCCCTCCGTTACCCTTCTGCCTGAATCAGAAAACCTGCCCTCTACCTTCCTGCCACTACACCATCCTTGCATATTCCAGGTTGTACATTGCAGAACTTCCTGCAGGGATGAAGATGATATTGATTAGTTATGGTGAAATATCCTAAATTATCTCTGAGCAAGTAGTAAATGTGTCCCAGGGATGTGACAATTATTTCCCTAACAACTGAAACACAATTGAAAAAAAGGCCTCAGCAATACATCAAAGGGTACATACAGCCTGACCAGCTGGCATCCCAAGTCACCTGTGGCTCCTGGAGCAGAACGTGTTCATTCCTGCCCTGGACCCTCTGGGTTGTCTAGAGGTTACAATGTCACCTTCCTTAGCCCAATTCAACCTCTATTGCTATTCAAGACACAGCCTGCTTCCATATGGCCTCCCCTAGAATCTTTCCTAACTTCCCCCTCTACACCTCTTCTGATGCCCCCAGAAGACCTTGGCCCTCACTCTGCTTCTGCTCCTTTGGGGTGTTCCAGCAAAGCTCTCGGGCGCTTTGCTGGACCTGACTCTCCTTGCAGCCCCAGTGCCACCTGGCTCCTCCCTCTGGCTGTGAGCTAAGTTGTCAGTAGCGACTGGCTTACTGAATGCACCTGTTTATAATTTTGGTGCAGTTCTGGGTGTTCTCTCTCCATGAAGTAATGTTGGAGCTTGGTAGTCAGAGAAACCCGGGTTCTCACCCTGACCTTACTGCTTAGCTACCTAATCTTGGATGAAGTAGTTAAGCATTTTGAGCCTCAGTTTCCATACCTATAAAGTGGGAATACAAAGATCTACCTTTTTGGCTTTTTTTGGGGGGGGGGGTCAGGGAAGACCTTAGGAAGAACTTTCGCAAGTAATAAAAGGTAAGTGGCAGAGATATACAGTGACTATTTACAGATTACTCAAACACTGGGTTTGAGTGTCTAAGATTTGGTGAAACTTTCTTCTTTCTTTTTTTTTAGAAATAAAAAGTTTATTGAGGAGAAAAGGAACAGAAATAAAGTCGAAATTTTCTTTTTGATTGCTTGGCAATGGATGGCTTTATTCATATCTTCTCTCAGCTCAAGCTGTCCTCTCTGTGTGTCTCTTTGTCCCAGTTTTTTGTATATGTGCATATTTGTGAAAATATGTGTAAATACAGCTGCATACACACACACACACACACACATGGATTATGAGAATACCTGAATGTCTCCCAAGTCAGGGCCCATCTTGTTCACTCCAAAGCCCTGCCCTTAATGCAGGGCCTGGCCAGAGCAAGGCCTCTTGGTGTTGCTATGCCTGTCTGCTGCCATTGGTGGCAGACGTGGGGTTGCCGTCTGCAGAGAAGGAGCTTCTGTGGTGTGAGTGGGCTGTAAGGCGGCCCGTGCCCACTTAGTGCTTCCCTCCCAGCCTTGCTGCCCCAGGAAGCAGAGAGCACTTGCTTTGCCTTAGACAGTGGTGACCTCTGCGGCAGGGTGTGTCTGTGCGCGGGGGCGGCTGCAGCGGGGTCACTAGTGACAGCTCGGGACAGAGCATTATCTGTAATTGGCCCGGCACTGCCTGCGCCCCGTGAAAGGCTCCGTTGGAGACGTGGGCTCCAGGACAGATGCTGACAGGACTAAGAGAGCTGAGCCCAAGACACCGGCTCCGAGTGCTGCAGATGGTCAGCTGGGGCTGCTGTGACCGAGCCCCGTGACCTGGGTGGCCCGTAAACTACAGACGTTTATTCCTCACAGTTCTGGAGCTGGATCTGAGGTCAGGGTTGGGTTCTGGTGAGGGCCGCTTCCAGGTTGCACTGCAGCTGCAGCCTGCTCAGTGCATCCTCAGAGGTGGGGAGCAGAGGGCAGAAGCAGGTTCCCTCCTCACTCCTCGGAGCCTCTACTCCCACCCACCAGGCACCTCCCTCGTGACCTCACCTACTCCCTGTCTCTTCTCAAGAGCAGGTGGCAGTGTAGTGCCAGGAAGGCACAGAGCAGGTTCTCAATGATTCTGGCAGACAGGTCAAGGAGGAGTCCTGGAGCCCTCGGTGGCTTTTCAGGCTTTTATTGATCTTTACATCAGAGGTGACCAGGTACAAGGCAGGCAGGGGTGCGGGGGTGGGGAGGGCCAGGAGGCTGGCAGGCCTCCCAGCCCCCAGCAAGTCTCAGTCTCTCTGGGCTCTCTAGCCTCTTCTCTTTCTGCTCTCTTCCCTTCTCCTCCCTCCACTGGTGTCCTCCTGATGCTGTTCTTTTACATTGAGTGTCTTAGCCCAGGACTCCCACTTGTGCATGCCCACAACCTACTCCAGGTGCTGCCCCAGGCATGCCTGCAGGACCGCAGGGGTCTGTCATTGATGCTAATGGTGGGAGGGAGGAAAAACCTGACAACTTTCCTTTACCCTATGGGCTCTTACTGGGGCTAGGGCTTCCACATGTGAATTTGGGGGGTGAAAATATTCACCTGTAGCAGTCACATTGTAGAAGGCACAGGAAAGTGATGTAACTTGTCTAGGATCTCAAACTTGGGGGTGGTAGAAGTGAGGTTTGAACCCAGAACACTGGGGGAGACATGGAATCCCGTATCACAGAGACCTACTAGCACAGCAAGGTGATGCTGGCTTCAGGAAGAGTCTGAGGGAGGCCAGAGGGGCTCTGCCAAGCAAAAAGTTATCTCCTCAAGGGGTGAGGACATCCGGGCTTCACTACAAAATTGCTGAGAGTTTCTCTGAGAGTCTCAGTCTCTGCTTCAGGACTCCATCACAACTGAGCCTGGCCTCTCTCTTCTCATCCACGCAGCCTGAAGCATTCCTCACTTCCCATCCTGCCCAGCCTCCAGAGAGAGGGCAGAGTCTGCACTGTGTGCTTTCAGATATGTGTGGAGGAGTCTCCTGTACCAAAAGTTACTTTCGCGTGAGATAGGTCTCCCTGAAGCCTGGACACAGAGGAGAACGAGGAGAGGATGCTAGAAGGCAGCAGTGGCAAGGGTGGAGGAGATGGACTAGGAGCTCCTTGACTGTCCCAAGGCTGCTCTTTCTTTTGATGTCATAGGATGATTTTACACATGGCAGTTGTCTCACAAATACCCATTTACAGGTTGGTAAATGAACACCACCAGGTATACAGCAGCAGAGCCAGAAGGCAGGCCAAGGGGTATGATGTTGCCAGTTGGTGATTCAGCACAGGGAGCACAGTGATGTCGGGGACACTGTCACCTGATGCTCAGTTCTCCCACTTCCCACAGATGTTTAGTCCTCAGGACGCGCTCTTGTCTCCAGTGCTGCCTGGACCTTGTTTGTCCCTAGTCCAGAGCCCCCTGCCCAGTCCTCCCAGGTCCTCACTGGCCCTGGCTGTTTCTGCTCCTGGTTCCCCTGGGCTCCCTTTAGAGGCTCACTCAATGTCTGTCATCTCTTGGATCCCCTGGGGGTACTGCCAGCCCCATGTGTGCCAACCCAACCTCTCACCTCCCTCTAAACATCTGTTACTTCCTCTGTGTTAACTATTTGGGGAAAGGTTTCACCTTCTGCAATTAAACCAAGTCAGAGACCCAGGATTCCTCCAGCATGCTTCTCTTTCCTTCATTCCATCCTTCATCACTTATCTACTCCAAAAGATCTAGAACCATCTCCATGGCCATTTTTACTCAGGTTCATGCTTATGAAACAAACGCCTCTGAGCTTTAGGATGCGTGTGACCTGCCACCTGCCACTTCACCTACCCTGACCACGCCCCTTTCAGGAAGCTCAGGCATTCACAGAGGGAAGGTAAGGACAGGCATTGTGTATGGACAACTTCTGCCTGCACGCTGGCAACCTTCCTCTCCCCTGAAGCTGTTTCCCAGGGTCAGCTCATAACAAGAAGCTTTACCCGCCCTGCCCCTGACAATCCCCAGGCCTCTCAAAATAGACCCAAACTCTGCAATCTCTCATAAGGGTCTGTTGAGGTTTTTTCTCTTATTTCTTATGTGGCCTCCTCTCAGTAGACTTACAGCAATTTCCAGACAGTGAATACCGCCTTCTATCAAGTGCCCATTTTGTCCCAGGCACTGTTCTGAGGGCTTTATAGGTATTAATAGTTATTCAGTCCGCCAGCCACTCAACCAGGTGTGTCCTCTTATTATCCCTATTTTACAGGTCAGAGAATGGACCCCTGGAAGGTTTAGCTACTCATCCAGTTCACTCAATAAAACAAAACTGGGGATTTGATTCCACAAATTCTGGTTTCAGAGTTTACTCTTTTCCATTTCACTGTGCTGGTGCTCTCAACCCTGCCTGTTTGGGAAACCCTGGAATGGCTTGAAAAAGTTTTAAAATAATTCTGATTCCTGGACCTAGAGACTCGGGTATAAATGTTCCAGGCTGGGATTTCATTTCAAGGTCTGGTATGTCTGATGCACAGCCAGGGTGACGAGGGCTCGTCTGGACTGACAGCTCCCCAAGGCATGCTCCTTGCTCTCTTTGTGGGAGTAGCAAGGTTACTCCAGGTAAGGGCATTGTTCCTGTGTATTTTAGCACCACAAAAGGCCATCAAAGTGCTGCTGGCCTTCCTGTCTTCCCTGGCAGACTTTGAGCCTCTGAGGAGAGCTCTTCCTGGTCACGCTGTGACCAGTCACTCCTTGAGTGTGGGGCGGTGCCAATTCCCACCTGGCTCACAGGTGGGAATGCACCTCAGGCCTCTCCTGTCAGTTATGTGACTGTCCATCCAAGCCGATGACAGCGTGCACCATGTAAAGGTTGCGAACAGTTCTGCAGAAAAGTCAGCAGAATGAAAATGCTGCCAAGATGTTGAGAGAGTTGGGTCCAGTAGCTGCCATGGCGTATTCTCACTTTGCATATTTAACTAGCATTTACCAAAAGGCTGTAGATGCCATTTTCACTGCCTTTACAAATGCTTAACAGGCTGAGATGGACTTACTCCTAGGGAATCCCCCCTTTCAAGTTGTCATCTGAAAATTGCCGATTTAAACATAAAATGTCATTTTTGTGACTTCAGCTACTTTGCGTTTCCATGAAGTCTGTCTGTCACGCAGTCAGACAAATCTGCAGTCTGAAAACAAACCTGGTATGAAAGGAAAGATCATAACTTCCAAGTCATGTAACCCGGGTACGCTGATTGGTGTAAAGCTCAGGGTAAACCGCTGGGCCCCTTCCGGGGTCTTCCTTGTGTGCAGGACATGAGGCGCCTCCCTTCTCACTGGGAGGCAGTTCCCAGTGTCCACATGGAGGTGTTAAGGTTAAAGGGCCTAAAAAAAGGTGATGGGATTTTAGAAGTTTATTTTGTCATTTTCATACCCCAAGCCCTAAAGCAAAATTGTCCATCTTTCTCTCTTGATGCTGTTACCAATTTTGTTAATTATATGTTCCGGAGAAGTTTGAGTTTCGCTGTAGTGCTTCCCGGTTCCTTGATGTACAGTCTGCATATGTCACAGCTGCCGGTCACCATGGTTACACAACCACTGCAGCAGTTGCAGGCCCATAAATTTTCCAGGAAGAACCAGTCAAAACTGTTAATATTATGTCAAGTTGATGTGTCGTTTTCCAATTTGCATGGATAACTGCATTGCAGCAAATTAATTAAAACAGATAAATGTTAATCTAATGCATGCCTCCTTATAATTAATGAAATATAACCATTACAGAGGTATTTGATTTATTATTTTAATTTATAAAATGCTGAATTCTCCTATAAAGTTAGATATAGTAATAGGAGAAACTGACCCATAGATAGCATTAAGAAAAATAATCACATTTCTATAAATTAATCACTCTCTAAAAGGATATAGTTCATTAACACCATGAACTGAAAGTGTTAGATGTAAATTAGATTAACCTTTTTAGTGACACTTCCATTTATATTGCGTATTCTTTTCAAACTCAAAGCACTTTACATATATTAATTCAATTAACCCTCCCCAGACCCTTGTTAAGTAAGTACATATATCAAAGTTGGAAGGGAGGAGAAATGAAACCCTTCAAAAATATTGAAGTTCTGGTCTTCAGATGTATTATTTATGACTCCGCCTGCTGCAGAACAGTTTATCCTGGACGTACGTAACTTGAGTACATGGGTAGGTCTCTAGGCTCGCTTTCGCCTGCTGCCAGGAGACATTTAGCATGTCACTCCATATTGAAGCCAGAGATACTTCTACCTGATGCTCAGGCCAAATTCTTAAAGGAACTTCTGTCTTATTTCATCAAAGGCACCCAGAAACTCTGGGTTCAGCTGCAACAACCTCAGGTGGGTGCGGGTAACTAGACCTTGTGTCCCACTCAGGCATCCAGAGGGTCATCGTCCCTTGGTTGGGTTACTGCTCCCATTTGGCCCTCTGACCAAATGGGACAGAGGGCTGGCTGGTGAACAGACCGTGGGATGCTTTTAGGGGAGGAAACAGAGAGCAACAGGGAGGTGGGGAAGGGTTCTGTCTTTGGGGCTGTCTGGGTGAGGGGCATGTTCTGGGTGAGGGTAATGTTCCATTACCTTCTGGGATGGAGAGTGAAGACCCCGGAGAGGAGAGATTCACTTTCTGTCTAGCAGGGTTTCTCAAGGACCATTTCCTGAGTGAGGATCTGGTCTTCTGCGGTCATTTGTCACCTAACAGATGAGTGACCCATCTCCTTGGGAGCCATGTCTATTTGTAGAACTCAGTCATTGCTCCAGTTCTCCCAGGGAGACACAGGGGTGGAAGACACAGGAGGGGAAGGGGTGGGTGACTTGCATTATAGTAACTTACGAACACTCAGAGGAGACTGTAAGCAATTGACTGGATGTGTGTTCGGTGGTTTAGGTTCCAAATATATTTTTCCCCACTCTTTCTATTCCTTCAAGTTCTCAAACCCACAAGTATTCTCCTAGGGCAGATTTTCACTAAATCCCACAAACCAGGTCTCTTTGAAAAGGAGTGTGCCTCAAATCCCAGCCTGCCCTGTAGCTAGTGGTTCTGAACCTACCATGGGGAATGCTAACCCAAAATAATGAATCATTAATGGTTACCCATGAAAACAGTGTGGGAGAACAACTTTGCAGAATTCTTCTTGCCTCTGGAGTTAGGAAAGCACTTCCTCTGGTACTTCAAGCCAATGTACAAAGACAGTTGAAGCCCACAGTCCTAGAATCTCAGTTTATCATACTCTGCCAACACTTCTTGGCACACTCTCTGCTGCAAATTGCCCCTGCTTCTCCCCTCCAGACCTTGTTTTGGAGAGATTAAGAATCAGGACTTAGAGCCAAGAATTGAAAGGAAGCCATCATTCAGGAAACTCACAGAAATGCTGGGGAATGAGAGAAACTATTGACTTTGTAGTAGATGGGGTTTTATGGGATGCTTCCTTCCCGCTCTCCTCTTGTTCTCTCTTCTTCCTTCCATTTTGGTGTTGTTTTTGTTTGTTTTTAGGAGAAGCAGTGGTCATTTGGAACAGGAAAGGAAACTGACGTCAGTTGTAATTAGAGTGAAAAGAATTTCACATTCAAGACCTAACTGTCTTTTTATTGGTATTTTTCCCCCAAAGGAAAACTAATTATTTCGGCTTTATTACGCCATCATCAGGAATAACAAGATGGTTGTATCTTGCTGGATTATTAATTTTAAAATTATACTTAGGACATTTTAGTGATTTCTTCTTCTTTTAATTAGCTATCATGAATAAAGAATTTTTATTGCATTTGCATCATTTTCCTCTTTGAACAGCTCCCTGCCTCCCCTCTACCCTAACCTTCTAGTAGTTAAATTGCAGCTAGTTTATGTAGAGGAACTCAAGTGAGACCAGCCAAGAACCTCTGCTTGAAGCTGCAGTTTCCTGGAGTTCTGCTTTCAGACATATCCCAATGCTACTTTATCCCAGAGCCCATGGGTAGGGGTGAAGGTGGAGAGGACCAACAGAATTGTGTCAGGCTTCAGCACCCCTCTCATACCAACATCCCCCACCCTGAGCTATCTCTCCCTGCCCCCTCCCCATAAATTTTTCTCTCTTGATATCCTTCGTGGCATCAAGAACTGCTTTTGGAGGTCAAGTTTGGCTGCTCCCTGGAAATCGCCCCTTAAATTACTACCAATAATGAGAATTATTATCATCCTAGTCTCATAATTCGCACTTTCTCAGTCCACTGGGAAATGTGAGAAAAAGCATCTTTGAAAACCTTAACTACTTCTATTGCTAAGAACCAACCACTCACTCTCACTGAAGACACCTCAGCTCCAAAATTATTCACCTGTGCATATTTCCAAACAAATGCGCGCCTACCTGGACCACTTGGAGGTGCCACTGCCTCGGTCCCAAATCTCCAAGACACTGGTGCCAGAATGCCATCGTGTCAGAGAGGAACCATTTCTGACTTTGCTGAAGTAATGGGGCATGATGTGTGGACTCATTTGGCAATGCTTGCATTTATAAGAGAAGCTGAAGTGGTCGCAGAGGGTGACATTTTAGGCAGCAGGGAGTGCCTGTCTGAAGTGCATGGGGGACACAAAGACAGACGGGTCTCTGCCATGGGGCTCAAACCCCATTAGAGTGATGTTAGCTCCTGTGCTCAGCTTGTGTGGGTGAGTCTAGGAGGCACAGCTCCTGTCACTGAAAGCTGGCAGTGGCTGGCTACAGATCCTCAAGTCACTGGGCTTTTGCCTGTTCTGATGCCCATGGAGGGGCTCAAATGTCTCTTCAGCCTTGGTCCTGGCAAGAGACAACCTCGTGTTTGGGTTAGCAGCTTTGTGGATGTAGCGAAGACATGTGTTTTGATGTTCTCTCTCTCCAAGACCAAGGCAACCTCTCTTTGGTTGCTAATTCTAAACACCCGCTGAGCATTGTAGGAGGCATTCCCAGAGACAAGGGAGGTGATCGCTGTTTGCTGTGTGTGGTACAGGAGCCTCAGGTGTGCAGCCTGGTGGCACTCAGAGATAAACACAGGAGCATCACCTGGAGACAGACATCCAGTCAACACCCCCTCCTTTAAATGGGAAGCTTCACCTGCTTCTGTGTCTTGACTATGTCTGCTGAAATGCAGGGGTGGGCTTCTCCTGAGCAGGTCTGAACCTTCATTCCTAATTGAGCTGTCTGTAGAAGGCTGAGCCTTCTCCCTCTGTTTTTCTGTATTGCCCTTCAGTGGCACTTTCATGTCTCTTGTCCTTGCTTCAAATGGCAGGCATTAGACCCCTGACCCTGTGCTTCTACTTCAGATGGCTCACAACAGGGGGTGGTGGGTGAGGAAGCAGGAGCCTCACGACTCAGAGAGCATTTGGTAATTTGGATTCTCCTTTTCTCCACTTTTATATCCCACTGGTGGTGGTCTGATCCCTCTTTAACCCAATTCTGCTAAGCCTCTGATGAATCTTCCAAACCATCCCTGCTCAAAATTCCTCCATGTCACTTCATCACATTCCTTGGCTTTTCTCAAAAGGCCCTTAGCTGGTGCTGCCTGTTCCTGGGCCAGCAGGTGAGCTCTGGGCAGAGCCCAGAACCCAGAACAGTTCCCATGCAGGTCTCCATGGGCACTGATCAGATTCCATCTTGTTGCCCAGCTTCCTGCCCTCACTGGCTACCTGCCCCTAGAGATCAGGTTCTTTTTTTTTTTTAAGATTTATTTTATTTATGCATACAAGCACTGGGGTACAGGCCAGAGGCGTGGGAGGGTGAGAGGATTCACCAAAGAGAGCGGGGAGCAGAACAGGCAGATCAACGGAAGTACACTGCTGAGGGGAGCAGCGGGCACAGCAGGAGAGGTCTGCTGCACCATGTGGGTCCCCCACCTGGCCAGCAGCAGGGATCGAACTCATGCTGCAGTGGCTGCGGTTTGCTTTATAGTTTGTTGCTTAACCCACTGTGCCACCAGGGAGGCCCGAGATCAGGTTCTATAATGTCTTCACTCTTGGAAGTTTAGGGTTGAGTACAGTCAATGGACGAGTGATGATTGGCACTCCCTAGAACCCTGCTCTTTGCCATGGTTGGGGAATTGTGACTGGGGTGCAATTTTCTTTGATTCATCCTGGATCTCCAGTACCCATCTTCCCAGCACACAGAGTAGGGCTAATGAAGCTGGAGGATTTGGTGACTAAAAGGTCAGTGTCCCAGGCTGGGCTCAGGCTATCACTGACACAAGCTGGTACATTCAGGGATGGGGGAGTGCTGTGTGTGAGACAGTTTAGCGCATAGGAGGCTGGATGGCTCAGACCTTCAACCTCTCAGGCTGGTGACTTTGAGGGCCATTTCCAGAACTTATATCCTTGTGGGACAGGTAATATAAGTGAACTTTCCTATCAGTGAAATAGCATGAGCTCCATATCCACCTCACCTCCCCCAGTCACCACCACCCAGCCATTGGTAACCTTGCATACACCTTTGGGAGAACATCTGTCACTGTGTTGATGATAATTTCACCATAACAAATGATTGCTTTAGGTCTAACACTGCTCCAACACCATCTCATGTCACTCCATAGGTCCTCCTTGCTTTGTCAGCATTCTCTTAAATCCCAGACTGCAGAAGTCCTACACATACAAAGCACGCTTTGTTTTTAGAACAGGTCATTAAAAGTAATTTGAAATATATAACATCAGAGGCACATGTGAAGGGGTCAAGGATGAGTTTTTTTCACAGTAAATGCCTGTGCTCCGTTGAAGTGGGAGAGGACCCATGGAGTGGGTGACGAGGCCCGTGGATTTCTGTCATCACAGCTAGGAAAACAGATGAAAGAGAAGACGTTCTGATTCTGAATGTGCTGAAATTTCCAGGCTGTGTATCTAGTACACAAAAATTGAGCCAATTTTTTGGAGTGTCTCCAGAGCCAAAATATTTGCTTCTGGATCTAAGGATATACTGGTTCTGTTGGGCGCATTATAGCTTTGACACTAGGTGCACAGAAATGCTGCTTGCCCTATCAAATCCAAATCAAGATTTTCTGAAGCTGGCACTAGGAAGGGATGCTTCTAGAAGCATTCCCTGGATCTATGGGCTGTGGAGTGGGCTGAAGACCAAGTGGCCATCAGCCCTGACACTGACCCTGGACTCCTCCTTCGCCTGGGGCCACGGGTCCCCATGCGGCCACTTTCTCATGGGCTGGGGCAGTAGCCTGGACAGGACCCACTTCCTAAAACTCTGGCTTAAATGGAAACAACATTTCCCTTTAGATAGCAATGATAGAAAGGCTGGCGCTTGGCCCCAACAAGGTTTTTACTAAAGTCTCGGGGTACATACAGGAAAATAAACAGAAAAGATCATCGATCTTGATCACTGGTTTCAACCCTATCAAAACCGTAAACCCAGGGAATGCTTCTAGAAGCATCCCTTCCTAGTGCCAGCTTCAGAAAATCTTGATTTGGATTTGTTAGGGCAAGCAGCGTTTCTGTGCACCTAGTGTCAAAGCTATAATGCGCCCAGCAGAACCAGTACATCCTTAGATCCAGAAGCAAATATTTTGGCTCTGGAGACACTCCAAAAAATTGGCTCAATTTTTGTGTACTTGTGATCCCTTTCTACAACAAATATTTACGGTGTCACCATTGTTACCCTGAAATGAAATTTACTGATACTATTATCTGCTTGTATACATAATCTAACAAGTCAATGTAATATCTTAACTGGAATATAAAGGAACAAAGGAACAAAAAGGAAAATAATGTGTGATGAAATAAAATGCAACGCTTGGACCCAAGTATAAGAACATAGCAAATGAGATGCTCACTGCGAATTCCACAGCTACAAATGCAAATGGATCCGAATTGTGTTGTAGTGACAATTCAGATATCATGGGCAGTATTGGGGTGAGGTGACTTTTTGAAATGGTGAGATTCTTCCAGTGAAGTTTTGATAAGACAAAGTATATTCTGGTCTCAATTCTTAGGGTGTTTATATTCCTGGAAAGTCGAGGATTTAAAGCTACGTGAAGACTATCTAGCTGACCACTACTATGTCATTGGTATGAGGAAGAGAATTTTGGAACTCTAGATGGGGTGCTGGGGGCATTCACTCACTCACTGACTCTTAAGTTCCTGGTTCTAAGAGGCACCAAAGATGGGTCCTGCAGGGTGAATTGACCTGAAAGAGTAGACAACTTGTGAAACCATACATTTTTTAGGAGCTTTTAGGGAAAAGTGGGAAGTACCATCAGCTGATAAACAACTAAAACTATTAGCATGTTTTACGCAAAGATCTGAAGAGTTAGACTTTCCAATGGGGTGTGTCGGAAGACCCCACAGAGTCCATAAACCATAGTTTACAGCAATCATTTAGACTCATGGAAGAGAAAGGGCCACGACTTGTCCTTGTTAAGTGTGGAGACCTCTCTTGGTCTTGCCCCTCTCCTCCTTCCCTACCCCACAAAGAGAAGAGTGTGGGGTGGAGACAGGAGATCACACTTAGCCCCTGCATCATGTAATGGCTTGCCACTGCTGGAAGGGGGGAAAAGTAGATCTTTGTTCAGATAGGAGATTGGAATTAAAAAAAAAAGAATGCATGGAGTTTAACCAAAAGGGGATATGGAGCTGTGGAATTGGACTGGAGTATCAAAGGCACTCGTCACCCATTGGGAAAGGCACCCTACATGGCAGGGGGTGGGGCGTGAAAAATAAATAACTGGTTAGAGTGTTTGTTATGGTCAATACTGATGTTTCATAGATACCCATTGTTCTGTTTGGAAAATCCTTCCTTAGTGTTTTCATTGATAATTTAGACAGACGAGGGTTTTATTTTCTGTTGTTTTTAATTCCTAGATGTCTACTTTTCCCCCTTCTTTCACATAAGCTTCAGGTGTCACATGAGGAAGAGACTGGATTGCCTAAGAGAGTTTCAGTAACTTCGAGATGAAATGCATTTTAATATTTTGATTTAATTGGAAATGGTGTATCCCCTTAATAAGTAGTTCAACGACATTTGGTAGTTCTGTAATATTTGACTTGGAGTTGAGTTTATAAAAATTTCAGCCCAACAGTAACTTCGGGGCACTAGGGATGTATGTATTTCTGAAATGAGAAGACCTGGTTGACATTCTGATTCTAAAATCAACATCATCTCTTATGCGTCTCCATATTTTCAATTATAATGGACGATGGGCTGTGAATTTAAAAGCAGCTTCCCTGCAGCTCCTGCTCAGCCCCAGCTTGAATGGAATAAAGAGAAGCACCTGGGTGCTAGGGAAGACTCTCACACCCACTCCTCCAACTTAACTTATTAACATGCTTTCTTTTCCCAGCCCTCTTTGATTCTTTTTTTTCACATTGGTTCCTTGGGAATTTTTTGAAAGTGGATTTTTTTCAAATCTTGTGGGGAATTTACATCCTGAAGTGGCTGAACCTGAGAAAGGTAACAGGATGGCAGAAAAAGCCTAGGTTGTGTGAAATACCTCTGGCAGCCAGAAACAGCTATTTCTAACAGATCTTTGGGGGAATCAAACAGATGTCTAGGACATGGTGTTCTATTATCTCTTTGGCATTACAGGATACATTTCAGATCTTCTCAACCTGTTCCCCACTTCTCGTCAATATCATCTCCCTTTTCAAGTTGAAAATTCCCAGAATGATTATATCAGGGTATATAATCCCGATAGGGTATTCTCAGGCAGCAATTAAGTTCAGGGGTTGCACTTAGGGAATCCTAGGATGAAATAACCTTGTAGAATACCATATGTTTTTTACCCCGGGAGACTCAGGAGCAGAGGGTGGTCAAAAACTAGGTCTGCAGTGGTTCCCTAATCTGCCCATAGCCAGTCACACCCCATTTGACTAGACTGGAAGAATGGAACAGTTGTCCACTGGAACTTGGCTTAGCATTCGGGGCCTCCTCCTCAGAAGGAATGTTATCTTCCTTTGGGGTCTTATAGCAGATGTCATCCCCCCAGTGTGCGCTGTTCTTAGACTCAATCAGAGGCAGGCTGGACAGAGACTAGACAGTAGGCACCAGAAAGTGGGCAGGGAGGACATCTGTGTGGCCATAGGGGGCGATCGTACTAGATGCCATTGGTGTGCTGCCCACAGTCCCCCCGCTCTTATCATTTTCATGCGTTCAGTTCCAACTCCCAACACTAGTGACCTTTTGACTGGGCTTTCTCTGGCCACTAGACCTTTCTCTACTTGACAAGTCAGAATCCCAGGGAATTAACAACCAGTGACTGGCAGGGTTGATGGATCAGGTCAATGCCCTCACTTCCTTAGGTGGGAGAACTTCTGTGACTCTGTGAGAAGTCCCCCTGAGGGTTCCAGGAGGTCTGGGCTCTACTTGCTCATAGTGGAAACTTACTTCTTTCCTTGTTCCTGAGTCACCTCTCCACTCCGGTGCTCCCCTACTTGAGGTCACCTTCCAAGTAAATTACCTGCACTCAAATCCTGTCTCCTCAGGGCCTACTTCTGAGGGAACCCAAACAAAGAGAGGGTTGAACAAAAGAAAATATTTGATGGCGAGGACTCACGACCCTTTGCAGCCCTCCCCAAAGTACATCTGAAATTTTTGGATCTGAGCACCAGGGTTCCTTGGCAATTTCAATCAGATTTGCTTGGCAGCTCCAAGGTTTTGCGAGACACTGGGAGGACTCTGCTTGCCCCGACTGGTGTCTCCCTTTGCTGATCTCTGAGTGCTCCTGTGCAGCTCTTGCTCCCCCTTGGGGTTGGGAGGCCTTGCTTCACGATCATGTAGCTCGTGTAGGGCAGCGCTCTGGGGCTAGGGCACTGAGCCTGGCGGAAGTGAAGACTTGCACTCTGAGCCTAGGACTTTTTTTTCTTTTTTTGCAAATTCCTACTTTATTTTTTTGAAATGTAAATATATTTTAAAAATTTATTCCTTTATTTATATATATTTGACATCAGTTGTGGTCCCCAGGATTTCCCATCACCATATCACCAGTGCACCGTCACCTAGTCCCTTGTTGAGCCTAGGGCTCTTGAAGCTTTCCTGAGACCACTTGCCTCTGCGCCTACTCCAGGATCTGGGCTACCCTCCTGAGCTGAAGTGAGTTGAATTAGGCTGAGTGCCTGCAGCACACATCAGCCATGTGTCTGGGGGAACATCTGGCACCTCTGATCATAGCCAGATTCTCAAGCGTCTATTTTCAGCATTTTCCCAAAGCACCTATAAGAGAATTTGCAAAGCAGTTACCTCTCTGACTGCAGTGCTTCCGTGGTTGATGTGCAGCAGCCAGCAGAACAAATATCTCCTCTCTCCACACCCACCCCAGCATGCCCACAGGTCTGAATTACTGTGGTCATTGAGTTATGTGAGGTAGGGCAAGGAAAACTCTGATTGATACAAATTTTACCCTTTCTCTGAGAGACTTAATGCACTGAGCCATTGTCAGCTGAGCAGTTGGATGTGAATTAGTCTGTCAGCTTAGCTTTAGTCACATGGTCCAGCTCAAGTGCATGGGATTTAGTAGGTGTTTTTTTTTTTTTTTTTGACAGCCAAATGACTTTATTTCAGAGGTGAGTGGCATCAGCATATAAAACACATGTAAATAGGCCATCTCAGGTGCTGTGTACAAAATCTGATTTATTTCCAAAGTTCTTTTAATTCTAGGTGGCTGACTGATGGCATCATGTAGGGATGGTGTAAAATTATGGCTCTGGATTGTGCCACTTAGAAGCTGTGGGATCTTGGAAAACTTGCATAAATTCGTTGAGAGTCAGAGTTCTCCTCTATAAGATGGGTATACTAAATCCTAGCTCAAGAAGTCATTGTAAAGATAAGGCCAAGGGCATGAAAGTCTTGACATTAAGAGGCCAGTATTTTGGTTTTTTATTGCTATCTAACAAACTACCTCCCAACTTAGTGATGCAAAGCCACTATTTTATCACGCTCATAGATAGGAATATGATGGGGAAGGAAGGTTAGTTTATCTCTGCTCCATGTCATCTGTGACCTTGACTGACTGGGTACGCTGGGATCATCTCTAGGGTTCTTCACTCATAGTCTGGCGGCTGGGCTGGATAGCTCCAGCACTGGGCTCAGCTGGGACTGACCCCTGGCCAGAGCCTGCATGTGGCTTCCTCACTGCACATGACCTCAGCATAGGCAGACCTCTTACCTGGTGGCTCCGGACTTCTGCACACAACATGGCAGCTGCGTGGCCTCTGGTGGGTTCTGCCAGATCCCCCTGCTAGAAGCTGGATCCCTCTCCAAGGTATTTCTCTCACGATAACTTGCACATTCTCCCTGAGTTATTTGCCCCTGACCTTGGTCTTTGCTAAACTGATGTGTAATCTCTCATGCCCCAAGAGAGAAAGGACAGAGTCTACACATGTCCAGGCAGCAGATGCTGCAGCTCTCTCTGAGGGAGCCAGCGTGCACAATGGGCACTCTGGAGGAGAGACCCTGTTGGGGGAGGGGTGGCTGGAGGGAGGCGGGGTGACAGCATAGTAGGCTTCTGATGACAGCTACTTCTGTCCTAGAGACTCATAGACATCAACCAGGCAGAATCTAGGAGGAACTCTGTGAAGTAGACCTTGTAACTCTCCATCTTGCAGATGAAAGAGCTGAGTCTCCGAGAGCTTTGGCAAGTCCAGAGACTGTTGTATTAGTGGAGACAGGAAGCCAGAGCTCTTAACATCGCTGCGGTGTGCAGTGTCCCACTTGGTGGCACATTGTTGTTGTGCAGCCATTTTCTCTGACTCTATTCTGTAGTCTCCGAGACCAAGAGTGTGTCTTCTCTTCTCCCTCCTCCTGTGCACGCTGGGCTTGGTGGAAGGACTCATGTCCTGTTTGGGTATCCACATGTTGATTGTCTTGTTTGAGACGCCTCTTGGGTGCAGGCGGATTGAGAGCAAGGATGGCACTCTTGCTTATATTTCATTCTCCAAAGGAAATTTTGTTCAGGTTTGTTGTTGAAGTGTTGGTTTTGAAATTGAAATCCAGAAGGTCTACTAAAGGGATGTCCCATTGAATGGCTTCTCTTTTTCCAGGTTAAAAGCAATAACCACCAAGCAAACAAAAAGAAAACCCTCCAAAGAATATTGTGACTGGCTCTGACAGGTTAAAACTGCTAGATAAATGCAGAATTTGCATGAGAAAAACCTGAGCATAATGCTAACTGTCACTCACTAGTAATAGGATTCCCTGAAAACCTAAAAATCTTAATTAAAAAAAACATAATTTACTTTTGCTGTTAAGTGTCCTTTTGCCCCAAAGGATTTTCCTTAAACATAACCTGACCAGCACTGGGCTGGCCTCGCTTCCTCCTGGACCCCCACCCCTACCTCCTTCTGGTTTACAGATTATCTGGAACATGGAGGGCCTTAGAGAGTGTTATTCATTGGAAAGACAGTTCTGTGCCCTCAGGAAGATCTGCGTTTAGATGGGGAAGCTAACAGGCTGATAGACTAAGATAGTAAGTAGCGATTCAAGCCAGGGGAGTGTCACAGGCACTGAATGAGGCTGAAGAGTCTGGGCTGGTGGGGTGATGTGCAGGGCCCGGCATGCCGTGGGCCACCCAGCTCTTCAGCCTCTTCTTGGCCACACCTGACATTTACAGGTCTAGGAAGGAATCAGCTGTTCACCCTCCAGACAGCACCGCCTCCTCTTCCTGAAGGACCTAAGTTGCTCTCGCTAACTCCTGACCCTAAGTCTCTACCTAGAACTCCACAGGCAGAGAAAGACCAAGTCTCCTCAACACTCATCCAGGCCTTTTCTATGATTCGCCTTTCTCCACTCACAATTGTGTACCAATTACAACCTGTACATACCTGAAATAGAATTCACACACTTCTTTTAAAAGAAGATTTTATTTATTTATGCATACAAGAGCTGGGGTACAGGCCAGAGGTGCAGGGGGTGAGAGGAGTCACCAGAGACAGAGTGGGGAATGGAGTAGGCAGACTGACTGAGGGGAGCAGTGGGCGAGGCAGGAGAGGTCTGCTGTGCCGTGTGGGTCCCCTCCCTGGCTGGGGATTGAACTTGTGCTGCAGTGGGTGCAGAAGCCTTAGAGTGTGGTGCCTCTTGAGCCACCAGGAGGCCCCACTTTTTTTTTTTTATTGAAAAACTGGGTTGGCCTACCAAATCGTGAGGTTGGTAAAGGGCAGGACTTAGATCTTAATTCATCCTCATTTCCCAGTACCTAATAACTAAATGTTGACTGAGTAAGTGTGCAAAAGAATGAATTGATTCAGTGATATGGCCTGGAGGTATGCGGGACACTGAGGGCTCTGGAGAGGGGAGATGAGGTCAGCTAAGGGTCCAAAGTCAGCAGAGAGCATGTGCCGTGTTGGCCACAAGCTGACGCCAGTCTGTTTGCCATGCACTTCTGTGCTCTGGGAGAACCCAGACCCTCTTTATAATGTTAGACCCTGGGGCCCTGAACTGGAAGACTAGGCCAGCACAGAAAAAACCCAGTCTCCAAAACACCATCGAGCCGTGAGTCAAACACATGAAAGGCAAACACTTGTGCTTATTTTTCTGATTCTTTTTTCTTGCTGAGTTTCTGCCTGTGAGAAAGTTGCTGCTGCCCCAGCAGCGGGGGCCCTGGTGTTTGATATTGATCCACTGCAGATGCAGCCGGGCTGTGCGGATGCGGGGCTTAGCCAGCACATCTGGGCCGCTCAAGCCCCTTCACAAGCAGAGCCTGGGGCCAGCGCTCACTCTGCAGGCTGCGGAACAAGCACCCTCCCTTCTTGATTTGCAGTCTGGATTCACTGCACCTGGACAGGTATGGCCGCCAGAGCCTCGTCCCATAGTCATGTCTCCTCGGTGAATGGGGAAGTGGGACTGTCCTTGAGAACCAAGAATATGATGGTCAGTTCTTGGGGGGGAGGGGGGCTAATTTGCCCCATGATATATGTTATATGCATTCCACCGTCACTACTGGTCCAGGAAGGATGGGGTGAATCCCACATACTCACTTGCTCTTAGCTTTATCTTTGTGCTGCCCCATAGCCCTTCCTCTGTCATTCCTCTGCCTCAGTAGCTATTTTTTAAAAAATATTTATTTATTTAGGAGAACTGGAGTGTAGGCTAGAGGTGTGGGGGGTGAGAAGATTCACCAGAGACAGAGCAGGGAGCAGAACAGGCAGATTGACTGAAACACACTGCTGAGGGGAGCAGAGGGCGAGGCAGGAGAGGTCTGCTGGGACATAGGTCAGTTAGCTCCCTGGCCAGGACTGAGCTCATACGACAGCAGTGATAGTGCTGAGACTTAACCCCTAGATTACCAGGAAGGCCCCTGCCTCAGTAATTACTTTTCTCCTTTGGCAGCGCATGTGTTTTTGTTCAAAAGGCTGAAATACGTGCTAGAATGTGGTCAGTCATGCTGGGACGAAATGATACATTTGCTTTCTGCCCAAGGTGACATTATGAACTTGAAAGGTGACTGGGCCACTGGATGGGACAGTGAGCACTGGGAAGGGAGATAAACATGGAACCTGTTAGGGCCTCCCTGGTGGCTCAAGGGGTTAAGTCTCAGCACTTTGAAGCTATCTGCAGCACAAGTTCAATCCCCGGCCAGGGAGGGACCCACATGGCGCAGCAGACCTCTCCTGCCTCCCGGCTGTTCCCCTCAGCAGTGTGTTTCAGTCCATCTGCCTGTTCTGCTTCCCACTCTATCTCTGGTAAATCCTCTCAGCACCCACACCTCTGGCCTGTACCCTAGTTCTTGTAAGCATAAATGAATAAATATTAAAAAAAAATCATGGAACCTGAGACAGCACTGGGCTGCTCCTTCCTAGAGGTCAGTGGGTGTCCTGTAGAGTCTAGAGTAGACCACAGTTAGGTTCGTAAACAAAGAACCTAACAGGTGCTCTGTGATGCCTGTGCTGCCCGCCATGTCTCTACCATAGTTCATCAATTCCAGGTCAACTACTGTTTTTTCAAATGTTAACATGTCTGAAATCAGGGATGGTCTTATAATGATGGCATACCAGGTAAAATGGAAGAATTGTCTGTGTTATGCATTTGCCTGTTTGCTATCAGATCTGTTCTTACACTTTCTTTGCTTGACTCTGTATGGTTGGGAACTGCACAGGGCAGCTGCCTGCCCAGTGGTTGGCTTCTGGCTCTGGCCTCTCCACATTTTGCTTTGCTTTTCCTTCTGTACCTTCAATCTCTTAAGTTGTGTTAGGTATTTGATCACTCTAGAAATTTGCTTGGTGAGCTATACATAGGAGGGGTACCATGAAAGAATGCAGGGGGTGATTCAGCTTTGCATCTGGGAGCTGGGAAGGGCCTGGAAAGCCCTTTGAAAGAAGGCGGAAGATCTCTTCGGCATGTCAATCATATCTGCTGTAAAGGCTCTTGTGAAATAAGCTCTAGTTTAGATGGTGACATCATCGGAGAATTATTAAGTAGGTTTTGAAAAACACACATCATCTTGGATGGATGTTGTATTAGAGAAATGGATTCAAATGCATAGCCATCTCTTTGCCTCCTTGCTAACCCTTTCCTCTAGAAATGACTAGAACTTACCAGATACTTGCCTCAGTAGGACACTGGAGATGCAAAGACGTGCATCATTTGGCTGAAGTTCAGAGGCTAGTAAGGGATAATGGAATCCCAGCACATCTGTCTGTTCATAGAGAAAAGCTAGGGAGAAACACCCAGAATTAGTCTCAGGCAAAGTTAGTGCTTTAGTCTCAACTTCTTCTTTATAAAAGGCAGACATGGAACCTACCAACGCTACTGCCCACCACCTAGATCCTTTGTTTTGTTGATTTCATTTTTCATCAAAATGAGAGGTGACTCTGGAAGACTGACTGTGCGTAAGAACAGGATATGGTATTGTCATTCACTCAGTGTGTCCCTGCACCCTCTTACCTGGATTTCATGGCAAGGAAGAGTGGGAGTGACAGGAGGATCAAAGAAGGAAAAGAACCCCCATTACTTTAAGGGGCTTTCACTCAAAATGTGGATAGAAGCGGGAACAGTTTTAACAAATGTAGGACAATATTAAAACCACATTTGATATTCATCGGTTGGCCCTCTAAAAGTTGAGAAAGGAATGTGCATTTAAGTTGTAGAGTGGCCATTTGCTATGAACAAATATCTACATTTTCACAGATGCCAGGATTAGAGCTGCACAATCTGGTTCTTACGCTTCTAGTAGGATTTGCTTTTTTAAGGAACAACAACGACTTGAGGGTTTCCTTGAGTATGGTTTGTTTTATTTATTTTGTAATTAAAAAATACATTCTCCATATGGAAAGTGAAGGAAATACATGAAAAATAATAACATTTAAAACTTTGCATTAAAGGATTAAAAATTTCCCCATGTCCCCATCACTCAGAGATAATTCTAAAGGTATTTCAGAATTGTTTTATGCATATTTTTACATAATTTATTTTGTACTAGATATGCAGCATATATCTTGGCTTTTTTCACTTAAAATTATCAAATGAGCATTTTTTCCAGGTTATTAAAAACACCTCATAAGCATTTCTTTTAATGGCTACATAATATTTCAACATATAAGGGTACCATAATTTATATGGGCAGTCATTTTGTCAGATATATTAGTAGTTTCCATTCTTTTCCATTATAAATAATCTTGCTGTGAAAACTTTGTATCTCATTTCATCCTTAGAATATAGCTCTAGAAGTGGTATCAAAGGATAAGAACATTTTAAGATTCTTGAAACATTTGCCAAACTGCTTTCTAAAAGGAATCCATTGCTCTATATTCCTATTTTATATACTCTATTGTAATTTTTTAACAAGTATAAATAACATATAGTCAACTGAACATATTTTAAAGTTTATACTTTTATAGTTTTGACATGCATAGACACCCAAGAATCCATCATCATCACCATGAAAATGAACAAATCTACAACTTCCAGAATTTTCCTCATGCTACTATCTTTTTCTTACCTGCTGCCCCTCCCTACCTGACTCTCACATCACAGGTAACCCCTATTCTTCTTTGTTACTGTAGATTCGTTGGCAAGTTCTAGAATTTTTATAAATGGAATTATACAATATATTCTATTCTTTTTTGTCTGGCTTCTTTTACTTGGCATAATTGTTTTTCAATTCAGCTGTCGTAGCATGTATTTATAGTTCATTCCTTTTTATTGCCAAATACTATTCCATTGTACAGATGAACTACAGTTATTTTATCCATTCAGCAGACTGACTCTGGTTTCTTTCCACATTAAGCTTTGATGAACATTTGTGTATAAGCTTTTAGTAAATAGAAGTGTTAATTCCTCTTGGGTAACATTGAAATGGATGCATCATATAGAAGATAGATACATAACTGGCATCTTTTGTTAGTAGTGATTACCTCTTAGAATAAAGCATTGATGAGTTTCTATTAGCCATTATCACTACAGTCATTATTATTTTAATTGACTCACTGAATACTACACTGGTTCCCTCATCAAACTTGAGAACAAGAAGGAGTGGAAATGAGGAGGGGGATAGAGACCCCCTTCCTGTCGTTCTTTAAGATGTTCCACAGAGAGTAACAGGGGACACCTCCTCAGCCCCTGCTCCCTATAATGGGGACCATCACCCTGGCTCCACTCATGCTACCTTCAGATGCCTCTCCATTGTCCACAGAACAACAGACACAGGTCCTTCTGGTCTTTGAATTGAATGTCTTGCCTTGATTTAACTTTCTTTTCTTTGTAGGACTTTGTGATGCAATGAACTTGTCCTCTGCCAGTCATATCATCTCCTTTTCTCCTTCTAAGCCCATAGCCTCCATAGTGCTAAGTCAGGGAGGAGGTGGCATGAACAAATGAATGTATGACTTTCCCAAGGGATTAACAAGCATTGTGAGCCTTCAGAGGAGAAGAGGCCATAACTACCTCCCTTGGGCAGAGACAGTATCTTGAAACCTGTGGCACACTTGGAGAAAGTGATACAAGATAAAATATAAACAGGCTGTGGTTCAGAGAACAGTAGTAGAGGAAGGGGACATACACTCCATGACATCAAATGCTCATGACAAGCACATGGGCTAGAATTATCACCTCTATTTTTCTTATGAGGTAACTGAGATTCAGAAATTTGAGAAACCTGCCCAAAGACCCTTTGCTAATGTGGAGTGAGCTGACAAAAGACACACCCTCTTTGGAGAACCCTGAAAGGCCTTGAAATGGCAAGAAAACACAATGGCAGGGAAAATTGAGATCATCTTTGTCCTCTGTGTGGTGTGAGATGCTACTATTATTTCACTGACCTGTGACCATGGACCCCGAGCCCTGCAAAGGAGTTTACTGTAACTGAGAGGACCAGCCCCTCTTCTGCTCTTCTTCCCGAGAGCACATTATCTGGTAAGGTCTGAGGTCTACACTGGGGCCATGTCCCTCTGCCCATCACGGATGCCCAGCTCCAGCCCCCACCCTGGAGGCCTGTGCCCCCACTTCTGTGTGGTAACATAGAAGCTGGGCAGATAGACTGATACTGGAATGTTCTCTGTGCTAGTCTTTCCTCATTCTTGTCTTTGTCTTCAGCTCAGAGTCACTTACTACTTTGATCTTAAAGAGACAAGTTTTGGATTTATCTGATAATGCGTTTTAGGCATTCTGCATACTACCAGTTTTATTTCTTTGTTTGGAAACTGCAGTGATATCCAGGAAGCCCTCTCATTCTTGGCTTCACTTCCTGGCTGTGGGAAGGATGATGGCTGTGGTTTTATGTCTCGGTACGGCTCGTCTGTGCTGAGCTCTTCCTGGGCCAGCATCTTGCATGGCATCAGGCCAGGTGCTGGAGCAGGGCCTCGCCCTTGAGAAGTCCTCTGCTGCCCGGGCCTAAACCTAGTGCTTAACACCAGGAGGAGCTCAGCAGATATTGGAGCATTACAGGTGGGCATGGATGGCATCATCAGGGCAGGCCTGGAAGCCGTCTGCTCCTCTCCTTACACTCACTTCATCTTAGGGAAGAGGTCCCCAATTTCTTCAGCTTAAAGCACCCTTTGTGTCCCAGTACTTATTTTTAGGTTGCCCTTAGGTCAATAGGTATGCCCAAGTGTTCTGCTTATTAGATTCATCCCCCAATGTAGTAAGTAGTTATGTTCTAACAACTTACCCAGATCATGGAACCTCTGTGGGCACTACCATCCTCAGCTCTTGTTCTGCTTTGATCTTTTTTTAAAAAAAGATTTTTAAAAATTTATTTATGCATACAGGAGCTGGGGTACAGGCCCGAAGTGTTTGTGTGTGTGTGTGTGTGTGTGTGTGTGTGGAGGGGTAGGGGTGAGAGGATTCACCAGAAACAGAGTGGAGAAAAGAACAGGCTGATCCACTGAAATACACTGCTGAGGGGAGCAGCAGGCAAGGCAGGAGAGGTCTGCTGCGCCATGTGGGTCCCCTCCATGGCCAGGGTTCGAACTCTCACTGCAGTGACTGCAGAAGCCCCACGTGCAGCATTCAACCCCTTGTGCCGCCTGAGAGGCCCTCTACTTGATCTTTACACAGTGCACTCCCCCTTAATCCAGAAATCCTGAAATACTAGATTCACACAGATGTGGCATCACGGAAGGAACACAACAATCAATGTTGAAAGCTTCCTTGAGCTCGACATTTGCATGGTATCTGATAGATGCCACTGTATTCCCTACAGCACCTAAAATACCCATCCCCATGGCCAGAGCGGCTGTCCTTTCTTAAGTGAAAACACCCTTGGCTGCCTCAGTGCAAAGTTTGGAAATCGTGGCCCCAGTGTCACTTCTATCAGCTCGCTTCATTTTTGTTGCAGGCTGACTGTGTCCTCTGCCTTGGGGATGGTGCCCTGCAGAGTGTTTGAAGGGGCCTCTGTTCTAGAAGCTGAGGTGGATGCCTGAACCATGGCAGTATAACCCAGTCTGGGCTGTGCTGGAGTTGGTGTGGGTGATAGGCATGTGTACGAAGAGCTGGTTTCATCTAAGGGAGTGCAGTGCAATGGGGCAGGCAAAGCACTGTCCTTCCCACATGACCAAATCCAGCTGGAGACTGAGGAAGCTGTGGGGGGTGGAGGTGACCCCGAGCTGGAGGGGAAGGAGAGAAGCATTCTGGGATGCCGCTGGGCCTCAGCACCCAGTGTGGCATCCAGTCACCCTGGGAGAGCTCAGGGGGCTGTTCAGTTGGAGGAAGATTTGCATCTGGGGCTGGTGCCGTCTGCAGAGCCAGGGAGACAGGCCCCTCCATGGAAGGGCTGTCTCCTGGCATCTCCCTGTGGCTGCGCGCCTGCAGATGTAGCCTGAGGATTTTTCTCCTCTCCTTCCTCATTTTTCACTTAAACAAAGGAGAAATGCATTTTCCCACAGCTCTAAGCTTCTGTTTCCAGGGGCTTTAATTTCACCTCCCAGCCACTGTCGCTGGCCCTTGCAGAGGCCCGGCTTCTTTCTCATCGATCGGGGAATGACCTGCTCTGTCCTTCAGAAGAGCGAGTTGACCAATGCCCTGTGCTGTTTCTCCCGGCGCCCCATTCATCTTGATGGCAGGCTTCAGACAACGCTACGTGGTTGATACTTTCTACTTTGCAAGTTTTCTTCCATGATTTCATTTAACGGGCTTTTGATTGAGTGTTCCCCCCTCCTTGGTCCCCAGAAAGTTTACACAGTGTCATTTTGGTAAAGAGAACAATTTTCTGCAATTCTGTTCAAAGGCTGTTTAAAAGAATGAACGAAAGACCCTGTCATTTGCCCACGTCTGGTTGCAGATGGCCGTTCTGCAGGTGAGGGACCAGTCCTTTGACAACGGCACTGCCCAAGCTGACCTCTGCCTTTGAACACCCAGTGGCATCTCTTACCACCTTTACAAAGGCCCTGAGAGAGGCAGGGGGCAGTGAGGGGCTGTTTGGCTCTTTGAGTCCACAGTGGGGCCTGCACAGCTGATCCGTTTGGTGTTTGGCATTCTTCCCAGGTGTGGAATGGGAACGACGGCCTCCATCCCTGGGTCCTGGGCTCCAAATCCAGACCTCACTGAGCTACTCTCTTGTTAAAATCCCTCAGACACTCAATCATGTTAAGAGAAAGGGAAGCAATCACATTTCTTTCTTTGGGTGCCAACCTCAGGTCAATAAGCCCTCTTGAGAATCTGGTGAGTCATCAGAGTTTGCCTTTCTTCCCTTCCAGGCTGTGTTCTTCTCTCTTGCAGGGGGCACGGGTCCCTAACGAACCTTGCTTTCTCTAGCACCTCTGCATCCTCCTGAAGCTGACAAAACACCAGGAAAAGCTCGGGCCCCATGAGATCAGTGCTGCTATCCAAGTGGATCTTAACATTGGGAGGGGATTGGGGTGATGACGCTGATTCCAGTCTCAGCTTGGCTCGGGGTGACTGTAGTGGCCTCTCAGTACTGGCCTCCTGCTCAGCCCATGGCATCTGCTCCCTCCCTGAAATCTGCAAGCCCATCATCCTGTCTGCAGCCAGAGGCATCGTCCTCAAATCCAGACCTCACTGAGCTACTCTCTTGCTAAAATCCCTCGGACACTCAGTCATGTTAAGGGTAGAGTCCAAGCTCCTTCACCGGCATCTGTGGTCCTTTATATTCCAACCCCAGCTTCACACTCGACCCTGTGGTTGTTTGTACTTTCCACACATGCACCTCGATGTGTGGAAATGTATTTTTCCTGTTCTTGCTGCTGCTGCTTCCACTATCTGATGGTGATTTGTTCCCATCTGCCTCCCATACAAACTGCCTGTTAATTCAGATTTATCTTTTCAGCCTCAGGCTCCACCCCCTCCAGAAAGCCCTCCTGGGCTGCTGCTGGTCGCACTGTTGTCCCTTGGAGCGTGAATGGCATTGCACCCTCATGGCTTATTTATTTATTAACTTCTCTCCTCCACGAGAGCCTGGGGCAGTTGAAGTCAATGGTTACACTCCTTATCGATACATGTGTGCTGGTTGTTGGACCGAATGAGTGAAAGGAGGGTACTCAGTGTGAAGTCTGTGGCTGAGTCTTTTGGGGGTCTGTCTGCGGGAAGTGGTAGATACCACATCAGGTTAGGGGATTGAGAAGGGCCACAAGTAAAAGTAAGATAGAGGTCAGCCCCACTGGCAGTCTGACTCCCAAAGTTGTCCCCACTGGGAAACCAGAGTGTAAATCAGGAGCGGATCCTGTGTAGGGCATAGACGTGGGGAAGTGTGTTGGGGTGGAGGAAACCTGCAGCTTATGATGGGTCAGATTGGTAAATCTCTGGGGTAGGGCCTGGCTAGGTGGTCCCCACACTGAAGCTCCTGAAATATGCCCTGATTATGGTAGAGTCAGATACTGACTTGGAAACCCTGGGGGTGATGGATGAACGGGTTGGATTTGGGGAGCAGTGGAATAAAGGCAACTTTGAAGGGATCTTGCGAGGGGAAGCCCCCTCCATTCTTCTTTTTTTCATGACTCGTGCCACAGCAACCTGCAAGGTAGCTGTACTTTTAAAGTTGTGCCCCCAGGACCTGATTAATTCAGTTGGTTATGTCTCCACTGACCTCCTGGGGATATGTGAACACCACCACACAGTTAATATTTTCTACTTTGCAAGTATTCCTCAGTGATCTCATTTAATGGGTTTTTGATTGAGTGCCTACCCTCCTTGGTCTCCAGAAAGTTAACATGGGTGATTTGGTAAAGAAAATGCTTTTTTATAATTCTATTCAAAGGCTGTTTGAAGGAATGAATGAAAGGCTCTGTCATTTGCCAAGTCTGGCTGCAGAACGTGGATCTCCAGGAGAGGGACTGGCATTGACAAGATGTAGCCCGAGATGACATGGACATTAGATAAGAAGTTGGAGTGGTGGGCACTGTCATCTTCTAGCTGCACTGAGTAATGCCCCGGCCTCGGAGGAAGGACCAGCAGAGGACAGTCCTGTTTCCCTTGAGGACAACAGGGAATTAGCATGTGGGACTTGAGGCGGTTCAGGAAAAAGTCCCACCCTCTCCCTGGGAGCTTCGCTGCACTCTTTTGGTACAATGTTGGTTCAATGTGCCTCTCTGTCTTTGTTCCCACTTTTGGAAAGGTTGTTTTGTTATTAAAAGTGGATGCCAGTTTACTCTTTGTCTGAGAAATGGGAACTCCTGGTTTCCCAGGAATTAAATAGTCCAATTGTGTTTTGAATGATTTATAGTCATGGCAAATAGCTAGTTACAAATGATGAAATGGCTCTACGTTTTCACACATCTCCACCAGCACTTACGCATAAGGACATGCAAGCAAAAACCACTCTTGCCAAATGGCCCTGCTGGTTCTGTTGGAGGGAAGAGAGCCATGTGGGATGATTCACACCTGTTAGGCCCCAGGGTCTCACATTCAGCTTTCTTGAAATTGGGAGCATGAATGCAGAATGTTGGGTTTGCTGAATTAATTTGTAACATGGGATCGTATTGTGTTATCCTTTGCAAATTATACAGCCTCCTCTTCTACAGATTTTAGTTTGTTGTGAAGATCCAAAAGGAGGTGGATATGTATAATGTATAGATACACCCATACACCTATATACATATGTATGCATGGATGGATCATCTTTATATCTCTACATACATCTATACTGTATCTATCTGCATACTTCAGACACAATGAAATATTTGACATAATAAAAAACCTTTAATGATGGGTCTCCCTGGTAGCATAGGGGTTAAAGTCTCAGTGCTATCAAGTTATCTCTGGCCACTGTAAGCTGAGTTCAATTCCTGGCCAGGGAGGGGACCCACATGGTGCAGCAGACTTCTCCTAACTTGCCCACTGCTCCCCTCAGCAGTGTATTTCAGATCTGTTTGTTCTACTCCCTGCTCTGTCTCTGGTGAATCCTCTCGTCCCCTGCATCTTGGCCTGTACTCCAGTTCTTATATACATAAAAAAATAAAATAAATCTTTAAAAACAAAAATCTTCAATAACTGGTTGTTTTAGAATAGTTGGTAAACCCAAATGGATTCTCCATGTGGAAGACATGTATACCCCCTTGACTGTGTGTCACTTTAGAATTTAGCACTCACATTGTAGGCCGTAGGGACTAAAGAATGAACTGGAAGCCATAGAGTAAACTGAAGAACAGAATTAACTCAAATTCTGCAGTTGCAAGGAGTGGGGTCTTCAGATCTGTGGAATACAAGTTGCTGGAATTCTGGGGACAGTTGGGGATTAGACCTTTTTTGTAGCATTTTCCCTATATTATTCAAGTTTCAAGAAACAGAATTAATTGAGGACTCATAGTATAAACATTATAATACTCATGACCACCATCACTAGCTCCAATAACTGATTTATTTTCTCTTTTTTAAAAGAGGTAACTTTTTTACCCAGAAGCTAACTTTTTATGACTTTGTATTCTGGTTAGCTTGGCTCTTGAAGCATTTCAGAAACTCAATGCATAGAATATATTGCTGTATAAAATAAGGGAAAAATGTAAAAAAGAAACTAAATATGTTTTAAGAAACTCAAATGAAAAAATATTGACATTTTAATTCAAATTCATGTTGGTAAGTCTTTCTCTAGCAGCAGTAAAAGACATAAACTCTTTTTATTTGTTCATAACTTTGAGCTATAAAAGACATCATTATTAACAGCTTTCCTCATATGGTAGCATAGGCTTCAAGTTTAAGACCTCGGAAATGTAAAGAAAACATGCAGAGGTTAATAATATCTAGAAATTATGTAAGACCTTTGTAAGTCGTGATTTTTTACACTTCTGAAGACATTCCCATGCATTCTCTCATTGAGACTAGGACTTTGCTAAGGTGGACAGGGAGGTTTTCATTGTCTCCATCCTTCAATGCTGGGTACTAAACTATGGAGAGTGAAGGGACAGTTTACCTGTGTTGCTTGGCTAATGACAGGGAGGCTGATAGAAGGACTTCACATTCTTAGTCAGAGCCAAGGCTTCTATCATATGGAGCTTCTTACTCCTTCTAGTCTCCCTACCCTACCCTGGATCAGTCAGTAATTCCTGGGCAACTTGTATCCTCCACCTAGTTGAGCACCCACCCTAATCTATCTGACCACTCAGTTACTTTCTTGCTGTACAGTACATCTCAAGGACGTTTACTGTGCCATGGCCCAAAGACTCTTCCCAGAGCATACCACAGTCATGCCATCACCAGGTGGAGATTATTCAGGGGCACATTTTACTCACCACATAGCATCACCTCTTCCCGCACCCACCTGTCTTTCTAGCCTACCTTCGCCTGTTCCTGGCTAATCTTCTAAGCTCAAGCCTAGCTGAGTGGTTGCCTTCCCTTGGTTCCTGCCAGCTCTCCTGTTTCCCTGCTTGGTGCCTCCAGAGCCCCCACCATGCTCTGGGCATCTATGCCTCTGGACCCCTTTGAAATGAGACTTTGAAAGAAATCTTCATTCTCTTACCCCAAATTCAGGGCTCTCCCTTTCCTTGAACTCATTAGCCCTTTGAACTCACATGAGGGCATTGCTTGACTCCTCTGTGATTGCAAGGCTAATCTTGACTCCTCTGTGTTGGCCTTGTCGCCCTACCACAGTCTGAACACTTGAATGCATGTATCTAAAGAGAGAGTGAGATAAAGTATGGCCACTGATTCTGGAGCTGGGCCCAGCTGCACTCAAGACACCTGTTCTCCCTCCACCAATCAGCGCGACTTCAGCCAATCTTAAGGCCTTTGCTGGAATTCTCTATGGGGCTTAAAAAAAGGTACTACCCACATCCCATTCTGAGAGATGCTGTAATTTGAGGTGTGGCCTGTGCACTGGGATTTTTAAAAGCTCCTCAGATGATTCTGATGAGCAATAGAATTGGAGATCCCTTGATTGAACCATAGGTTAAAACTCACCCTCAGAGAAAACATATCTCGCCCAGAGTACCTGGCACAGCAGGAGATGACATGCATACAGGCGCCTGGTGGGAGTGCACTCTAGCTACTGCCAACCAGCAGGGGTCACTAAACCTATGATTCCATGTCACAACCTCCAGAGCACCCGAGACAGTGTCCGGAACAGACTACGAGCTCAAAGTCGAGTTCTAAAATATGACACAGAAGGAAGACGTGGGCCTCTGACAGAGCGTAACCTGTCCATCTCCGAGAACTGTTTTGGTAACAGCACTTGCCACAGGTGGCCTGTAAACAGCTTGCGTGGCACATCGGAATGCAGCTGGTTGGGGTCCTCTGCCCCAAGAGCTCTGAAGGGGGTTTTTGCCTGAGGCTGCCACAGGGAGTCACAGAAGGCACGAGGGAGGGATGGTTGTTTCCAGGGGAACTGCGTCTCTGTCTTCACCCAGTTGTCTTCACCCAGTTGTGATGGTTCAGTGGCTGGGCGGGGCTGCATGTTTTACAAACGATTCTGTGATTCTGGAATGATAATGTGATGATGGAATTTGACTTCTGGAAAAGACAGGAATGATAAGTAGACCCATCGTGCACTTGCCCTTTGGCCCTGTCAAGGTGTCACCCTGTGTTATGTGGGACTGATGGTCTTTGTGGAAACTTGGATAGGTCACGCTGCCTTGAAGGGTGAATTTTTGCCTTGAGGATATCAATCACAAGAGAAGGTTATGGTTTTGAACTCTCAGGCTTTCTTCTTTGCATTCATTCGCTCTTTTCAAGACTGCATAGCTATCAGTAGTCCTTCGGATGGCAGAATGAAAAAGAAATGACCACTGAAGAGTTGGGATCTTAGTGTTAAATAAAATGCCTATAGAATAAATAGTACCTCTGATTATGCAGGGTATTGAAGGGCTCCAGTGCTCCGCAGAACTAGAGAGAAAGGAGATGAGAGGCCTCATAAAAGAGCAGTCAGTTATTTTAAAGATGACTTGGCATCTTTTAATTCCTCATCAGGTAATGAAATACCTATTTGAACCTAAGGCTGTTGTATCATTTTTGGAGCATTCAACAAAATGTATTCATCAGACACTTACTGAGAACTCTTCTGTGCCAGGCCCTGGGCTGGGGGCTGAGAGGCACAGAGGAACACCGCACAGACACTGTCCCTGGGGACATCAGTGCCTCCTGGGAAGACGTGTAGGATGGAGAGCCGTGCGGACTTCTTGGAGGTGGTGGCCTGAGCTAGCGGGCAGGAAGTAGGGGCTATCTGGATGGGAAGGTCGGTTGAACAGGATAAGGCGAATGCATCCCATGAAACTGGCTCGCTGCAGTTGCAGGCCTGGGTAGGGCTTGAGCTGTCTTGGTCAGCAGGCAGGGAGGTCAGGGGGACAGGAGCCACAGGCCTAGGGGTCAGCTCTGCTTCATGCCTGTGTGACATCAGACATCAGGGCCCACTGGACGCCAGGGTCACCACCTGCCAAATGCAGCCTCTGACAGTGGCTGGATTCCTCACAGTAGCTGCTGGGGAGGGTCAGGGAGAATCTGCATCTGCAGAGACTTTCTAGGGAGGAGAGGGCTTGATGGGACCCCGGGGTTACAGTGCTCACAGTTCGGGAGGTCCGCCTTTCTTCTTTCAGGTCTTTCACAAGCACCTCAGTTCTCTGTCCTGCCTGTGAACTGTAGGCAGGGGCTGTGTGAAGAAGGGTGCGATGATGCTATTATGAGCATCTCTCTGAGGATTTCAATTCTCTGTAAATATCTAAGTCTAAGGGAGAGGAGAGGCCTTGGGCTGTGAATCCTGAAGGTGGGCTGCCTATTCAGCCCTGTCGCTTGCTGACAGCACCTCCTAGTTCCTTCTTGGAGTCTTGCTTCCTTCCCAGCAAAATGAGGGAAATGCCAGTTGCTCAAAGGCTTGTGAGGATTCCATGTGATCGTCTGTGAAAGCCTTAGCAGAAGCACAGGTGCTGGGCAGCATCAGCACCGGGAGCATCACTTCTCCTGCAGTGGAAGGGCTGCATGGTAAGGAGGGTGGGGGCAAAGCCAGAGGTATACCCCATAGTTACACTATATTATATTATATTTATTTTATATATTATGTTACATTACATTATATTGTAGGAGCCTTGCTTTCTCTTACTTTGGCTTATAATTAGTTCTCAGTAGTGCCTATTAGATGAATAACTAGATGGATGAATGAGTGAGTGAGGGGATGAATGAATGAATGAATGAATGAATGAATGGATGGATGAATAAAAACACAGAACTAGTTATCTGGCATTTTTTGCTAAGAATATTGTCTGCACACCTATTTTAGAAATTAATTGCTCCTTTTGTCTGCCTTGAAAAAAATAACAACGCTTCCTGTGGAGTTTTACATATGAGGGTGTTGGGGACTAGAGGTGTTGGGGACTAGGGCCTGCTCAGGCTGGTGGGGAAGGGAACCTCCTCACTAGGAACTGGGTGCTGAAGTCTTTCCTCAGGGGCACCTGGGTGAGCTTTGAAGCCAGGGACCCTTGAGCCAAGGGGCACAGTCCTAAGGGGTCCGTGACAGGGTGAGGTCTGCAGGAGCTGTGTCCACACTTGGGCCAGGTTTTCTTCACTGCTGAGGAGTCAGTTCTACTTCTGTGACTGGCTTAGGGGGCGTGTATGACAGGGAAGCAGGCAGGAGCCTGGCCTCCCACGCGGCATCCCAGCTACAACCTCCAGAGATGCTGATCCTGCCCTGAGACACTCAGATGGGGACAGATGACTCGTCTTAGGGGATGGCTGCAAGACGGGGGCTGGTTGACCTGGTGGCATGACGTTGAGACAATGGGGGCTAAAGCCTGTCCTCACAAACAAGGGGTTCAGCTCGCCCCTTGGCGAAGGCAGGTTAGCAACTGCCATTTGGTGTGGGGCAGAGGGAGACCAGGTGCTGGTCCTGCCTGACTGGGGCAGGTTAGCATTTTTCAGAAGCTGATGTTGCCCACTCTGGCAAGTTTCTGGGAAAGTCTGCAACCTCAGGTTATGTCAGGAGGAAGAATTCAGCTTGGAATTTATGAAGTCAGGTGCTGGGGATTGAGATGGAAACTGCTGAATTATCCATGACAACCCAGTCTTTGTTATTCCTGTCCCAAGTGGCCAATTTTGCAGATCTACCCAGGCCCAAGGTGCTTGTAGGCCTGAGAGAACGCAATTTGATATAAACATTCTGGGGCTACTTTGCACTGACAGGAGAAGCTGCAGGTTTGGGGCTTCAGAATGACACTGTTAGGTGGGAACTGGTCAGTAATGAGACTGTCTCTGCACCCTTCCCCGCGTCTAGATGAGGTCCCAGATTGTTGTCAGTTGTCTTGTTAGGGGTTGGGGTGAGGGTTGGGGGGAGTGGTACTCCAGGCCTATTTTGGGCCCTGCTCCCCGAGAGGTCATGGGGTAATCTTCCTGAAGTACTGTGCAGCAAGAGGGGGTGTCTGTGGAAGAATAACAATATCCTTCCAGGAGCTGCACTGGTCGAATTTACATTCTTGCTAAATGTTTTACAGCAAATGTTGCACTGAGTAAATTGAAATTGAGCAGGAAAGTTTTTAACCAATTCATCAGTCCAAATAAATTCCTGTTAAGAAGTAGAAATGAGCTCTCATGGGGATAATAGCCATAGGAAAACAAAGTACAATAATATTCTTCTGCTTCCAAATTATATATAAAATCAATTGCTGGTTCCCTGCTAAAGACTCGAATGTCTTGCACTGTAATTTATTCCGGGAGACCAGGCATGAGGGGCGTGGGCATGCTGGCAGACCTCTGGCCCCATGCAGGGGTGTTGGTTGTTGGCTTCAGAGAAGTGAGTTGAGGAGGGTTTGCTGCTTGCACGGGAGGACCGAGTGCTGGACTGAAGGAAGGAAGGGGAGCACCACCCTGAGCACAGGCAGGGCAGGCTCCTGCTTTATCTCATTTAATTGAGGTAACCTGGGACTCGGCAGAGGGGGATGTGGAGACTCAGTGTGACAGTGTCTTCTGGAATGCCTGTCAGTTGGTCAAGATGTGGGACTTGCAGCCTCGGCTCCAGACAGAGCCCTGAAAGCTAATGCGGGCCTGGAGGGGAGCACGTCGTCAGAAACTGGGGCTAGGCTGTAGGTGGGGGAGACACAGCCAGGTAAGCCCCTGCAGGCCCTGAGATGTGGGTGCTGCAGAGCCTGGGCTGACTGTGCCCTCCCTCAGGCAGGGTCACTGGGAATGACACCCCCTGGGTCCCCAGAGCACAGAGGAGGTGTCTGTTAAGTGTTAATGCACAAGTGAATGACACCATCACTCCTAGTATAAATTGCAAATATGAACTAGAAGCAAGGGTAGAGACCGTTCAGTTTATTCAGGACTATGGGACTGATGGAGACGTTACAAAGCACAACTCAGAAAATCTTGGTTCTCAAGAGGGACCTGTTGACACGTGGGTGAAGATGACAAACCTCAGGCTTCTTAAACATAATTTCACTAATTGTGCTCCAACATCCAGGCTAGACTGACATGTCATGGGGCTCCCTGCATACTTGTCCAGTGACTGGATGGATGTATCAGAATACCCAACACCACGTGCAGCCCCTTCTCCCCACCTCTGGGGAGCTGGCTGCCTCTGACCATAGTTATTTGAATAGCTCCCAGGCGGCCAGGCCTTCCCCTGGTTCTTACAGCATCAGCCTTCCTTGCCAGAACTCTTACGACAGCTTGTAGGTGGGCCCTTGGGTGCAGAGATAGAGGCTTGGGGGTTGCATTAAGCTGGCTTTTTCAGAGAATGGGTTCAAATCAAAAGACTGGAGAATATAGCTAACCCCATTTCTATGGACCCCTGTATAAGTCATCCATGTTTCAGATATCTGGAAGACGGTCAGAGCCAGTAGATAGCCTGGAAGCCATGGGAGGAGCCCATTCTGCTCCCCTGGGAATACATTACCCTTTACTCCAGACTGGCACACCCAACGCCCTCCCCTGGGACCACCCAGGGGTTACGGCTCAGCCAGGATGGGCAGAGTCACCTAAATTTGCACAAATGTGAACATTAAGACCAGAAGGACTAATCTGCCACTTGTGGGAGCAGCTGCTGGAGGCCCAGGGCCAGTGCTGCTCCTGGGGAATCTCACAGCATTCTCCAGACACGCAGGGAGTAGGCTCATCTGTACCATCTTCAATGTACACATGTGTGCTATCCTCAGTACACATCTGCACTGTCCTCAGTGTACACATCTGCACTGTCCTCAGTGTACACATGTGTGCTATCCTCAGTGTACACATCTGCACTGTCATCTGTGTACACATCTGCACTGGCCTCTGTGTACACATCTATACGGTCCTCAGTGTATACATCCATATGGTCCTCAGTGTACACATCTGCACTGTCCTCAGTGTACACATCTGCACTGTCCTCAGTACACACATCTGCACTGTCCTCAGTACACACATGTGTACTGTCCTCAGTGTACACATCTGCACTGTCCTCAGTGTACACATCTATATGGTCCTCAGTGTACACATCTGCACTGTCCTCAGTGCACACATGTGTACTGTCCTCAGTGTACACATCTGCACTGTCCTCAGTGCACACATGTGTACTGTCCTCAGTGTACACATCTGCACTGTCCTCAGTGTACACATCTGCACTGTCCTCTGTGTACACATCTGCACTGTCCTCAGTGTACACATCTATATGGTCCTCAGTGTACACATCTGTACCATCTTCAATGTACACATGTGTGCTATCCTCAGTACACATCTGCACTGTCCTCAGTGTACACATCTGCACTGTCCTCAGTGTACACATGTGTGCTATCCTCAGTGTACACATCTGCACTGTCCTCAGTGCACACATGTGTACTGTCCTCAGTGTACACATCTGCACTGTCCTCAGTGCACACATGTGTACTGTCCTCAGTGTACACATCTGCACTGTCCTCCGTGTACACCTGGACTGGAACTCGGGGGCCTCCCATGCATGTCCAGCACCACTTCCCTGTAATGGTTGAGCTGGGATTCACATGGAGTCTGCCTGAGGCCCAAATACCTACCTTTCCTGCATTGCCCAGAGGACACTCAGCTGTCCTGTGATAGAGTCACTCAAGGAGATGTCTGGGTCAGAAGAAAGGACAAGGGTCTGGGTCCTGGAAGGACCCGGTAGACAAGCCTCTTCTTCTAGCATGCCCAGGTCGATGACTGCAGGTGTTGGCTTACTGCCATGTTTATACTGGTGTACGCAAGTGCACTGACAAGTTAGAGACCTGCAACCTTCCAGGCAGTAGCACTTCTAGAAGGCAAACAGGCACACTGCTCCTTTGCAGACCTCCAATAGTGCAGCACCCGCCTCTCCATCTGCCTCCTCACCGCCTACATCGCATACATCGAGTTGCCACCTGGGCTTGGCTTGGGAAGGACCAGCAGCCTCTTGCAAATAGGAATCAGTGGGGGAGAGAAGACAAAACTTTCAGCGCTTTCAGCGCTCCACGTCCTGCCCGGCAGTGCTAATGGTCGATTTGTAGGTGAGAATGGGAGTTGGTGGGTGTTATCCCTGCAGTTTTCTCTTACCTTCTTGAGTCCTTGTCTGATCTCTCATCTCCACTACATCTCTTTTACCAGAGAGCTGGTGGTGGTTGAGAGTCCAGGCAAGCCCATTGGCGGGTATGACAGCGAGAGGGATTTAGGAGGGAGGGGCCTGTGAGAACAACTTATGGGGGAGAACCCAGGAGCAGGGACTCTCTTGCCTGGCAACCTTGAGCCCCGCCTCCTCAGGCCCTCCTGAGCCTCATTATTCTGCCTTCTCTTCTTCGGTTCCTTCCAGAATCATAGATTGGTCTTGACTAAGATGACAGTGTTACCCATATGTGTCAACTAATGAGCATTTTTGCACCTGAGTCCTTTTCCCCTCTCCCATGCATCTCCAGGGAACCTGCCAGATTATTCTGTCATTGGGATTACCTGGTCTCTGCTGGCATCATTCTAATTCACTTGTTTTGCAGCATTTCAGGGGCCCTTCTTCCCTTGTGCTGACTTTTTAACCCGGTCTGTCTGGTCTGCAGACTGGGGACAACACCTGCAACCAGGCAGCCTGGGAAGTGCAGAAGCCCCCTGCCTGCACAGCACAGTCCTGCCAACATTGCTTCTGTCCACAGCCAGGGCAGAGGTTAATCACATTATTTTCTATACTTCACCTGCTGAGAAAAATACAGCCTTGGAATTGAGGTTACTTTCTTGTGCTCTCTGCTCAGCATGTTCTTAACATTCTCCTTGCTGTCCTGTTTCTGTGACACCTGGGGACATGGAAAGGCTCTGATAGTTCTCAGTTTCTGGGGGGGCCCAGTGTCAAGTTCAAATGCCAGAGAAAGAGTTTGTGCAAGGTTGTGGGAGGACCAAAAGAATGTTTTGGTCTTAAAAGAACCAGGAGCAGAGGACAGTAAGGGAGCTTCTGAGCAACTCTGCTCAGTAGTTCAAAACACTAGTCCAACAAAACCCAGCCCCCGCGGTTGCCAGGTGTTAGCTGAGCGTCTCTCAGCCCGCTGGGTTAGGAAACTCTTTTCTCATGGGATGCTTATGTGTTAGTGTTTGAAATGTTGCTCTGGGGATAATATCTCCTCTCGCAGGAAACACTTCCTGATATTGAGGACAGGAAGCAGAGAGAGTAAGCACAGAAAAAGTCTACAGATTTAGATTCTGCTTAGTCACTTCGATTGTCTTTGCACAGAAAATAAGAAAGATAGAAATCAAGATAGTTATGGTTTGGGAACACAAACAGTTTATAGAAAATATAGAAAAGTAACCAGAAACAGCTGTATCTATAACTGTAAATGACATTTATATAATAACAGTCATGTAAACATTGAATATTGGGTTAACCTAGTGTAATGTGACTAATACTACTGGGAAAATGGAGGGTAAACTATGTGTGTGTGTTTGTGTTTTTTACGCTTGCATGCATGTATGTATATATGTGTGCATGTGTGTATGTGAATATGCATGTGCATGTTTGTGTATATGATGTACATGTGTGCCTCTCTGTGTGAGGGTTTAAATCTATAAGGGGGGAACAGCTAACAGGAACTAAATCCTCATCTTCCAAAGTGGAAAGGCAATAGATTATGCCTAGAAGTGAAAAGTGACATAGCAGTATGAACATGTTTATTTAGAAATATGGAAATAAATAAAGGAAGAACCAGCAAAAATACTTAAAAGCCTGTGGGAAGTGGGAAATGGAGTAAAGGGAAGATTCTGGATACCTGCTGTTTGATCATAATGAATGCTATAGAATTATTTGACTCTTTTAACTGTGTTTTAACTTAATAAACAGTAATCATAGCTCTTAAAATATCAGAATATTAAAAATGGTTATATCATTATTAATCTCTGCCGTGTGTGTGTATGTGTGTGTGTGTGTGAGTGAGAGGTGGCATGGTAGAGAACTATCAGCACTAGATCCTTTGACTTTTTACTTTTTAAAGATTTATTTATTTATGCATACAAGAGCTGGGGTATAGGCCAGAGTCGCAGAAGGTGAAAGGATTCACCAGAGACAGAGTGGGAGTAGAACAGGCAACTTGACTGAAATATACTGCTGAGGGGAGCAGCAGGTGAGGCAGGAGAGGCCTGCTGCATCATGTGGGTCCCCTCCCTGGCCAGGGATTGAACTCACACTGCTGTTCTGTGGATGCTTCACAGTGTAGCGCTCAACCCACTGTGCCACCAGGGAGGCCCCAAGACTCTTTGACTTTTTAGACCTACAAAGTAATGGCTTCTGATCCCCAACAAGTGTTCTAGATGACTCTGCCTCTTTTGTGAGGGCATCATTAGTAATGACGACTGCTTAGCACACAAAGCCTAAGAATGCCCTTGAGATTTATCACCTAGTCGCTGAGGACGTCTGGGTGAATGAGGCTATTTTCTTGTCATTTACATTTCCTTCTTCATGGGATTAAAAATAATTGGTCCATTTCTTTCTCATCATGCAAGTATCTGATGACCTGACTCCTATAGGGAATTCCAGATGGGGTTCCTTGATTGGTTCTGTAAGGACCAATTTTTAATTTCTGAAAGTTGAGATGAGTTTTTCATTCTGCTTTCCACCACGTATCCATCATTGTTATCATCATTGACTAGTATTTATTTTAAAAACATTGAACTCTTGGCATTTCCTTTTCAAACTCCCCTTCCTTAGGGGCCCCCTTTTTTCAGAAATGACATTTCCATTCTCTCACTAGTTCAGACCCAAATGTAATCATTTTTGATTCTTGTTTATTTCTCTCCTTTCATATCTTAGCATGAAGAAATGCTGTAAATTTCATTTGAAAATGCGTCCATAACCTGTCCATTTCTCTACCCATGTAATCCCACCCAAGTCCAGGTCACCACCACCTCTGTCCTGGATTACTAGTTTCCTGACTATTTCCCTGCTCCAACTTGGCCTACAGCTTGATAATGTAAATCTTAAATTTAAATGTTCTGGGGACACCTAGTAGAATGTAAAATTCTCACAATGATTAGCAAGATTCTACATAACCTATTCCATCTCATTTCCTATCATTTTGACCCCAGTCCACTCTGTTTCAGTTACACTTCCCTTTTTGCAATTCCTTCACCAGTTCAAGCTTTTATCCTGCCTCAGGGCCTTTGCACTTGCTGTTCCCTGTTCAACTCTTCTCCCAGTTGTCTGCTTTCCCATTTTCTTCATTCCACTTAGGTCTCTGCTTAAATGTAGGCTCATCAGAAAGGTCTTCCACGACTCTCATAGATAAAATGGTACTCTCTGCCCTGCATATCACCTTCTGTTCCCTTCTTCTGCTTTAATTTTTTCCAGAACACTTGTCATTTATATATTATGTTCTATACATATTTATCTCCTCCATTAGATGATAATCTCCATGAAAGCATTTGCCATTCTATTGCCTGATATATTCATAACTCTAGAACAATACCTCTGCATAGAAGGCACTTGGGATATAGTTGTTGAATGTCCAGTGAATGGATTATTGAATGAGTTGTTGAATGTCCAGTGACACCCACTATGTGTCAGATTTTCCATCCATGGGTTATGTATGTGACCACAAGGAGTGGCCCATACTGATGTCCGACAGAAACTGTGGAGGTAATGTATTACCTACCCAGTACGCTTTTATATGGGAATGATGGTGTATGATAGAGTGGGGTAGAGAATGGAGTGGAGAATTCCCTGCAGTTGTGAAAACTTTGTATGTGTGTGTTTGCTTGTGCAAATCAAAAACATCTCCGTCCTTGGTCACACAAATTTTAGTTTCACTGATCTATTACAGTGGTATCCTCTCTTTTCTAAAGATGTCATTCTCTCAATGGACATTTTAAGATTTGACTAGGTACTTGGTGTGCGATGCAGCCCCACTCCCGGATTACCCTCTTTGTGAAAATGTAGTGATATTTAACAAATATTTTTGAGCATCTGCTGTGTTCTTCATTCTATTCTACGAAATAGAGAGACAGACTATCAGTCCTAGAGATTAAGGCTCTTCACAAGAGCAAGAATGACCCATGGAAAAGAGCAAGGTCTATGTGGGTATTCATGCCCTTTGAAAGTATCGGCCCCCCGTGTAACTTTGATCACTGCCTACGCTTCAGATGTCTCTGCCAAGCTTCCATTACTTGGACTTTCTTCTTTGACAAATGGAATACCAGACATTAATTAAATGTCAATGACTATTCCTGCCAGCTCAATTTTCTGGCTCTATCTAATTAGAATTAAATGGTGAAAGAGGTTAGGAAGACTAAATCAAAAGAACAAAAAGAGTTCAGGCTTCCAAACTGGTTTCCTGCATTTGCTAAATCAATTTCAATTAGTTGCATAAAACTGTTTGGCTGCTTTCTGAAGCAAGATGGTTGTCATCTCTGAGAGAGTTTTTTTTACTCTTCCCATTAACTTGGTACCACCTCCTGGCCCTGAGAGACTCTGTCTTTTCTGGACTCAGACTGCAAGGTAAGCAAGTGAAAAAAATGGGGTTCAGTCTGGGAATGTAGGTGAAGAAGATAATTCAGTTTATCAACAATGTCAGTCTCCCCAGACATTCCTTCTCCGGCTGGTCAGTGTCTGTCCTGTGTTTTCAAACAAGACATAGATGGTTGCCACAATCTCTGGATTCCCTCCCCTCTTGACAGAACAAGTAGGGCAAGACCTGGGAGTTCAGGAGCTTGCTAATTGAGACAATAATCATTCATTTGCTATTCAGAAGAAGTGAAATACACTGTGGACAGCTTTCCCCAACTGAATTCATCAGCCAATTAAAATATAGCTACTAAGTTCTTTTCATATGTTTTGTTTCAAGTTCAATTTTTGTATTTTCAGGTATTATTATTAATCTACTTTTATTTTATTTTTATTTATTTATGCATACAAGAGCTGGGAAACAGGCCAGAGGCACAGGGGGTGAGAGGATTCACCAGAGACAGAGGAAGGAACAGAACAGGCAGACTCACTGAAATACAGGGCTGAGGGGAGTAGCAGGCAAGGCAGGAGAGGTCTGCAGGGCCATGTGGGTCCTCCCCCTCCTCGCTGGGGATCGAACTTGTGCAGCAGTGGCTGTGGAAGCCCCACAGTGCAGCACTCAACCCCTTGCGCCACCAGGGAGACCCTAATCTACTTTTAGGTGAAAGGTGACCAAATGAACTTGTCACAAGCTCCAGTCAAACTTTAGAGAAGTCTTTTTGGCATCATTTTTAATATTTTTATACTTATGTATTATTAACATTAACATGTCCTAAATTATTTTAGTCACAAAATTATAATCCGTTCCCAAGTGCATGTGATACCTTTGCTATGAAAATGCTTCATGCCAGCTTAATTTCTGCTGAATGACATTTGTTGGTAGCTAGAAATTATAGAAGATTTTTTAATCAGTACTAAAAGAGGTTACTTTATTTGGCATCTGCAGCTTATGAATTTCATAGATCTGAGAAAGCTGTGCAAGGGGGGTCAAGGATGGCCACCTCTGGGCAGCACGTTTCCGATTGTAACCTGTATGTGAGTGGAGTCATGTATGGTTTCACTGTTTTGCTACTAAAAACCCTGTTTTGTATTTACATCATGGCCAAGCCCCAAACAAACTTTTGCTACATTCTTTCAAGAAGAAATGTGCATCCAATAAGGATACAAAAGAGAAAAAATGTCATTAAAGACTGAATAAAAATTAATAGGAACTAGATATAGCATGGTAATATCAATATAAATTGACTAATGTTACTGGGAAGTTTGCAGATAGTGAAAGAAAATGCTTATCTCAATGGATAAGGATCCCATAATGAATAAGCACCCAAAGCAGTTGCTGGTACTTTAAAAACAAAAGGAACAAATAAGAAACTGAGAGATTAGCTCATTCCCATGTAATGTCAGCCTCTAATCTGGTGTTTCTCCCCTAATGTTACTGGAAGAATTTCAAGTTGTTCTTGCATGTTATGATCAGTGAAACTTAATTACATCTGTGTTACTTACCTTTAATAAACAACCACTGTTGTGGAAACCTGTTTATGGAAAAAGTGGAAGGGAAAAAAAAAAGGAAGCGTAGTTTTTATCTGATTTGATATAATCTAACCACATTAAAATCTTAATTAGAAAAGAGGTTTTAAGCTATGGGCCTCATCTGGAGAAATATGCTGAAAAGCACTCCTAAGAGAGAAATGAGCTTTTGCCTTAATCACTATCATAACTTGATTCACATATTCATTCCAAGGCCTTGACATAATCCCGTTTTAGCCTTATAGCCTCAAGAATTCACATGCCATTATATTATGAACTCTGGGGATAAAAGACATTATCGCATATCACTAAGACTATTATCCATTGGATTTTTAAAAGTATAGAATTTTATGTGTTGAGCCCATTTTTATTAAATGTTTAAATACCCATGTGTTTTAAACTTCTTGGAGAATCAAAATGCCACTTTTCTTTCACTACATTTATAGTTAAACAAGATAATAACTTAATATGTGATATTGAATATACTTTAAAATGAACTTGCAGGTTAGTTAGAAAATATTGCATATCTTGTGTGTGTGTGTTAAGTACTTCACTTTTTTTATTAACATTTTTTATTTATATATATTTGACATCAATTGTAATCCCATGTGTTCCCCATCACCATATCACCAGTGCACCATCACCTCATTCCCCCGTGCTCCCATCTGCCTCAACCCTCCCCCTCTCCCCTCCCCACCAAGTGTCCCCAATTTGTCCTTGTCTTTTCATTTTTGGTTTTTGTGTCTTCACATTTTAAATGGGAGATTACACAATCAATAGCATGGTATTAGCTTTGCATATTTGTAATAACATGAAATTAAAATCCAGTTGTCTAATGGCCCTAAAAATGAATATATAAAGAAGTATTATTTAATTATTTGTAATTTGATTCAACCTTCTACAATGTCTTCTCTTCATTACATTATTTTCCCCTCTCTATCCCAGTTCTTGTGGAATCAAAAGTTAAACTATTGGCTTAAGTCCAGAAATTGATCCATTTCTTTACTCAGCCAACTCGTGGTTCCTCCCAATAGTGTCATGGGCGAGTGTAAGTTCTGGGTGTTGAGTGGCAGCAAGAGGTAGCCTGTTGGGAACTATGTTCGAGGAACAACAGAGAACCAGGGGTGCAGGCAACTATTGCGTGGTACCTGAGGTGACAACAAGTTCTCGTCTTAGCCAAGAGTCCAGGTTTTTACTCCAGGAACTGTTCTTCAAGGCAGCCCATGATCATAGAGGCTGGAGGTTATCAGTATCTCTCACAGATATATAGTGTCTGTTCCAAGAAAACAAAGTATCATTTGCCAAAAAGAGACAGAAAGAGCTCCTTCTGGACTCTCTGCTCCCATTCTCCCTTCCTCCCACCACAATTTGTTTTCTGTAGTCACACCACTGAGACTGCCATCTGCTCTGTGTACTCCAGCGGCCCTTCTCCATTCTTCTGTGTCTGGGCCCTTCAGCGGCACTTAACATAGGCATCACCTCCTCTTTCTTGAAACAGCCTCCTTTGTCCCCCAGACTTTTCCATCATTCACTGAAAAATGACATTTCTTCCGTGACAGACCTAATGTACGACAGTGGCTCCTATACACAGCCTATGTGTGTAGTAATCTGTACCAGCTAGGGCTGTGTAAGTATACTCTGACATTCACACAAAGACATAATAGCCTGAGGATGCATTTCCCGGCATGCTCCCTGTAGTTAAGGGATGTGTGACTGTTGTCCTCTTCTCTGCCATGCCACTCCACCCTGATTCCTTTTCCATTTTCAGGCCCTCTGATCATTTGATGTTGGACTTTGCTTGGACTATGTCCAAGATGCTCTTCTCAGCTGTTCTGTATTATTTCCTTGTGTTATCATCCAGTCTTATGATGAGATATCTCTAGTACCATCGTAACATAAAAATTTCCAAAAGTTACATCTTCAACTCCAGTCTTGTATTTTCATTTCTCTGCTTGGTATTTCCACTTGGGTCTCAGTTGAGTATCTCATGTCTAAACAGAGCTCTTGTTTCTCTATTTCCCATTCTCAATCTCTGGCAACTTTCTTCCTTTTTGGATATGCACTACAGAGTCACTCATCAAAATATTTTTCTTTATTCATTACATCCAAACCAGCAACACTGCCATCAACTTCACTTCCAAGCTGTGACCCAAGTCTGCTCATTTCTCTCCTTGTCCACCACCATGGCCAAGTCCATTGTTTATCACCTTCACCTATGTCTCTGGTTACCTGGTCTCCTGCTTCTGTTTTTCACACCATCTCAACAATTCATTTTTCAAGCAATAGATTTTTAAAAAGACAATAGAACATATCACATTCCTGGTCAAAACCCTCCAGTGACTGCCCACTCTACTCAACCCAAAATCAAATCAATCATGATGTAGTAGGCTCACAAGGCAGAAAGAGTAAGCTGAACCTGGCAGGTGAAAGAGAGGTTATGCACTCTTGGTTGCTCTTAGATCCTTTCAAGGTCTGAGTTTAGGGTATAGTTACCACAAATTCCAGTTTGTGTTATCCAGAACGCAGCAATGTCCAGTAGGACTTCCTGCCATGATGGGGAAGGTGCCTTTCAGGTTGGTAGCTACTAGCAACACAAACACTTGAAATGCAGTGAGCGGGACTCAAGAACTGAATTTTTAAACTTTATGCAATTTTAATTAATTTAAATGGAAGTAGCTATATGTGACTACTGGCTATTGCTGTGGATAATGTAAATAAAAGCCTTGTCCAAGTGTAGCTAGACATTGATTAATTATTCCTGATGTCATTTAGCATGTAAGAGCTTCCCTAGCTCCTGGACATTTCTCCTCTCCTGTCACCCTAGCCCCAGGAGGCAGATTGGACATGTTTTCTTCTGTGATATTACCAAGAAGACATAGTCTTATTGACAAGATTTGTTTTGGTTTCCAAGAATAGAACTGAATGTTTATAGAGCAAATTTCAGAATGTATTGACATTTTTGAATTAAGTTACATGTAAATTATTACTGCATCAATAATAATAATAATAGCCACTCTTTACTGCATGTTTTTATTGCATGCTTTCCACGCTACTAGGTATTAAGCTTTGGTATCTCCTTAGTTTTCACCTGTCCTTTGAGGGAGTGTGATGGGCCCCAGAAGGCTCTGGATCTTGCCCAGTGCAGGTGACTGGACATCTCACTTCCAGTTGCCTGACTCCGGAGGCAGCCTCCTCCCCTTTAGCTCATACTGTTCAGAACCTGAATTAAATGTTATCTGTTGCTCAGAGTGGGTATTTCACAGTCTTACTTCGCTTTATGCAATTGTGTTTTCCTGCCTGGCTTGATGATGCTTAACTCTGCCACTCATAGCAGGTCAGTATTGATGTACTTTTGCCTAACTATATGACAGTCTGGCTCTCAGGGTTGATGCATCTCTGGCACGAGAACCCAGAGCACCAGTGAACTGGGCTTGTCAGCAGGGTCTGTTAGCAGCATCCACTGCACACTTGGGAGCTGGCTGAGGGCTGCTGTTACTGAACCATATGTTGAAGATGATTGAGAAGACTGAGAACAGGAATGGTATGAGAACTGGGTGTCTACAAGGAGAGATGAATCTGATGATCCTCAGTAACTGTTTTTCTGTGCCCTCCTGGATTGAAGGCTTTGTCACACATGCCTGATGTAGCTTGATGCTTTCTCAAAAAATTCCCTTTGGCTTATCAATCCCCAAAGAGAGTCACTGGTAGTGATTTTAGCTCCTTTAGCTTTCCAAGAGTCAACTATTTTTAATAAACCAATTAATACAAGTTGAAAATATAGCTGTGTTTTCTATCTGTTTCTTCCATTTGAAAAGATACCAGTCAATAGCCATGCCCAGTGCTGGGTCTAGAAACCACTGTTGCTTTGGCAATCTGTATCAACTATCTTAAAATGTTTACACCCTTAGAATCAATAATTAAAGTCAGAAATTTACCCTAATGAAAGAACATGAAAAATGGCAAAACTTATATTTGAAAGTTACCTGTAGTGTTCTCTCTAGCAGGAAACACTGCTAAGGGAGCCCTTGGGCCTTTCTGGTGGCACGGCGGGTTGAGCGCTTCACTGTGAAGCACCTGCAGCACAGCAGCGCAAGTTCGATCCCCAGCCAGAGAGAGGACCCACACGGCACAGCAGACCTCTCCTGCCTTGCCTGCTGCTCCCCTCAGCAGTGTGTTTCCATCGCCCTGCCTGTTCTGTTCCCTACTCTGTCTCTGGTGAATCCTCTCACTTTCCATGACTCTGGCCTGTACCCCCAGCTCTTGTATGCATAAATAAATAAATCTTGAAAAAAAAAAAAAGGGAGCCCTTGACAACAGACAACCAAGTAGCTGCTTGAACCCTTCAGTCCATCTTTCAGCCTCTACTCTCAAGTAACCCCGCTTTTCATCACTCATGGTCTCTGCCTGCATGCCATAATGTAGTTTTTTGGGGTGCATACTTCATGTTAAATAGAAAAGGAAAACTGTTTTGCTTGCTTAAAACTATTTTTCTGCAAACTAGAAAACAGTCCAAGGACATTGCTGCTAGTGGGATTTCTCTACCTCAAAAGGTAGACAGTTTCCAGGTCTCCTGCCTCTGGTGCCCCTGATCCTCTTATTGAGGTGCCAGGCACATAAAAACCACACTGCACACCTGGGGAGCTCTAGGTGAGTCTCCAAGCCCTTGGTGAATCCGGCCTCTGACCTGCAGGAACTGGGATGAATTGAACAGGTTGCTTTTGATTTTGTTCTTGGAAACTTGTGCTAATAAACAGCTGCAGTTGTTAGTATGAACTGCAGCAAAAAGTGAAGGAGGGGAAAGCAGTTTTCACAGGGAATCGGAAGGGTCAGTCTGAATTCTCAGAAACAGAGAATGGCCACAAGTCCATTTTAGCATTGAAGGATGGCTCTAGATGTCTTCCAACTTTTCTAGTTTTGTACAGTTGGCACTTTTCTAGAGAAATCCTAGTGGAAATGCTGCTTTAGGGACCTGGGGACATTTGCTGCACGGGGATGTTGCTGATGGAGCTCCTTCCCACAAGTTCTTGAGTTTTCCTTCCCAGGGAATCACTGACCTAGAGTTAGGGTGGCAAACATTTCCTTCATTTTGTTGAGGTCAGTTAGTCTCTATTTTTAAATTAAATGCATTAAAAATGAATAATAAAGGAACAAAGTAAATAAAAAAGAAAAGCAAATCATGCTACCTGCACAAAGACGGGCAACCTTCTGTGTGGTGGAATTTTATAGCACAGTATTAAGAGCAAGTTCCCAACATAATGAAGGAACCTCCAAATAAGGTGACTGCTTGGTCTCCCAGTATTTGTGGGGTATTAGCCATACTCAATTCTCACTTACCAGATTTTTAAGTAGCATCTCCTATGTGCTGGATATTCTGCTAGGTAGTGAAATATAGGATGAATAGAGGTAGTCCTTGCCCATCGGATTTCAGTCTTCCTAGGGAGATTAAGAGGTAAACAGAAGTTTGGGATCTGTGGAAACACTGCGGCAGGCACCTGGCCTGGGCTGTGGGATTAGATCTCCTGGAGAGGCAAGATTTTGTGGCAGGAGGTCAGAGGTAGGGAGGTTGTCCAGGCACAGAAAGTTGCAGGAGTCATCAGCAGATAGCATGGTGAGGCTCAAGTGTTGGGGAGCTAGGAATTGTCTCTGTGCAAATAAAAATCCCCACTGGCTCATAGGGGGCTACTGCCTGACTTTGGAAAGTATTATATGAATAAATTCTATCAGGACGCTGGGGCCTATAATACAGATGGATTTGTGGTAATTACTTAGTCACCCCTTACTAAGTAGCTCAAGGGGTGGCTAGTTAGTACAAGGACAGAATGTGATAGATTTGTCATCTTGTGTGTGTAATCTGGGGAAGAATCCAGCTACAGTCTGTCTTCAGCAGGCTCGGAGAGAGCCTTTTGTCCTGTGACAGCTCCCATCTCTGCTTCACAACTTGCAGAGCATTGAGCTTGCATCTTTCAGTCCATCTTGGCGATGACTTTCAAAGGCAGAACTGTAGCTAGTCTAGGTCACATGGGTGAAACGGTCAGGTTGTGCCCAAGACCTCCCTAAGGTTTTGGCTCTGGTGAGGCGATATTTGTTATACTTTAAGTCCTTTTTGCCCATCTTCACTTTGAGTGTGGTCCAGACCCGTATAGCCACCTAGGGACTCCCACCCCTGCAGACATGGAGACCCCTTTTCTGTGCCCATCCTAGACCCACTCATTCTCTTCTGCTCTCCTGTTTCCTAAGCTGTCAGCCTGCAGCTTTCTGAGTGTTTTACTCCTGCCTGTTTTTTGCTCCCACCTGCAGAGAGCTACTTTCTCTTGCACATGGCAGTGCCCCCATCCCACATAGCCTGTCACAGTTTCTCCTACTCTGTCTCCTGCCTCCCTTCACCCTGTCAGCTCTCCTTTGCCCAGGCCTGAAGTTCAGGCAACTTGACCTTGGTTGGCACTTCCATCACCTGTGCTGGTGAGCACAACCAGGGACCTCCCTGACTCTCTAGGTTTCTTAGCTCTTAAAATGGGATGTGAGAATCAGTTGAATAGGGCACTTAACAGTTCTATATTGAGTCTTACTGCATTTGGGTGCCACCCAATGATGGCACCTTCTCACACTCCCCACTCTGCAAACCTCCCTATGAGTTCTACTGCAAGGCTTCCCCCATCCAGCTTGTCAGTCCATGGCACACCCTAGTTTCCTCCCTTCCAAAAGATCCCCAGCAGCCACCATGTCATCTATGTGCAGCTGAAGCAATGAACAAATTAGAGAACTGCGATGTAAAAGTTTTGAAAGTATTGCTTTATGCGCAGTTAGGAATAATATGAACTTTCCATTTTTTTTCTGTACAAATTACATGATTTTGAGGCCAGATGGCTGATCTATATATAAACCACACTCACCCTTGAATTGATAAACAGAATACAAACATTGTCCACATTCTGGGAATCCTTTGTTGCTTGCATGCCCTGGGATACAGGCTGTGAGTTATTTTGGTAACTATCATGTTGCTATTTTAACATTCACTGCTATTATTATTGGATTCCTTTTATTAATACCCTATAGGGCTATACTCACATTCACCTGCTATTAAGAAGCATTGCTAGTCCTGACATTTGTGCCTGAATGTTAGTAGTTTGGCCCAGATGGTAGCTGTGAAGCAGGCCAGACCACCACCATGATGTGAATGCTCTGGGACTATTAGGACCCATGCTGAGAAAAGGAAAAACAGCTTTAAAATAAGGTGTTAATTTCTTGAATCTCATTGTAGTCAAAAGCATGAGCTGAAAAAATGTAGTTTATTTTATATGAAATTCAATAAATTTCATTTTATTAAAACTCAAAAAAAAAATAAATAAAATAAAATATGTGAGAGTGCTTGGAAATTTACTTGCTTCTTTTTTTTTTTTTAAAGATTTATTTATTTATGCATACAAGCACTGGGGTACAGGCCAGAGGTGTAGGGGGTGAGAGGATTCACCACAGAGAGCGGGGAGCAGAACAGGCAGATCAACAGAAGTACATTGCTGAGGGGAGCAGCGCGCACAGCAGGAGAGGTCTGCTGCGCCATGTGGGTCCCCGCCCTGGCCGGCGGCAGGGATCGATCTCATGCTGCAGTGACTGCGGTTTGTTTCATAGTGCGTTGCTTAACCCACTGCGCCACCAGGGAGACCCGGAAATTTACTTGCTTCTAAGGTTCATCCCTTCTTATTTCATATCTCCCTAGGTCCCAACCTGTTTCACCTGTCTGGAGTATATCCTTTGCTTAAAAATACAATTGTCCTGCAACATCAAATAAGTCATCCACTACATAAAAGATGATTCTAATTTTTTACTGCCAAGTTCCTGACCTTCAGTAACTAACTAAATTCTTAATAAAGTTGAGAAGGCTCTCTACCAGGAGGTCCAAGTTGAAGGCCCCACCTGGACAGGTAGATGGTGGGTGGTGCAGGTAGGACACCCTCAGAGTTCTCACTGGGATGGTTGAACTTGCAGGTTTTCTCAAAGGTGCTCTGACTATACTGTTGGTATGCAGAATGGCTTTAAGAGATAAACCATTTTCATGGTAATAGCTAGGTCTGCATTTTAATACTGTCTTAAGCATAGCTAGCACCTCAAATGCATGATATAAGGCTCTCTTTTTAAAATAAAATTTAAGTGAACAAAATGGGTCTATTTAAAGAAGCATATTAAGTAAATAACACCACAGGTGGCACATGGTGAGAACAGAAATCATGAAAGTATGATGCAAATAATGGAATTTTGGGAAATGTTGGTTTTAGCTTATTTACGTAAATGTGGGCATCATGTTGATGGAAAACCTTGCAAACACGTATTGTTCTTTGGGGCAATATATCGCATAATTGGGTGTAGTGCTATTTTATATGTGGCTAATTTCAGAAACTAAAACAACCATATCTATTAAATGCTGTTTTATTTGATTAATAAAAATGCTAGATTGTTTTAGGATTGAATAAATATAAAATGCTAATTGGATATAAAATGCTTATTTATGTGATCATGGGCATTGCCATAAAACTATAAGACAGTTATTACTGTTTAATATTGCTTTAATTAGAAGTGCTCTTCCAAAAGTTCGAAGACAATAAGCTTCTCCCCCTCCCCATACCAGTTCCTGAGGAACTAAAGTTATATCACATGGAAATCAGAAGTCAAACTAGAATAGGGCAATTTTCTTTTTCCCAAGAAGGCACAGGGTGGTTTCAAATTGTACTTTTGAAGGTCAGGGTACAAATAGGTTGCTGCAAGTTGTTGAATTTCATTTGGCGTTTATCATCTATCCACTATACACCATGCTCTGATAGGTCCCTGGAGAGATGATGATGTTTATTATGTGACTCAGAATTGTTTCAGGAGCAAATGATGGGAAACATGACTTAAACTGGTTCAAATAAACAAACAGCCAAAGAAGTTTTAGACAATGAAAAGTTATAGGTGTGGACTTTAGGCACGGCTGAATCCAGGTGCTTAATCAGTATTATTGGGACATAGCCTCCTCCCGCTCTCTATTTTGCTTTAATCTTCTCTGTCCCAAGTTCTCTGTGGTTTCCCTTATGAACTTGAGTATCAACCTAGTAAAAAAAATTTAAAAAAAGCTTTACTTTACGATAGTTTGACATCAGTTGCAGAACTGAGACCATTAGCCAAGCCTACTTGTTTGTTGTTTCCTGGACTGAGAATGGGCTCACCTGTATCCACCGAGGATAGTATTGTTACTGGCCATCAAAAGAACTGGAACAGATCACAAATGTTATATCCTTAATGCAGTAGGGGAGGAGTTGTATTTGAGCAAGACTTGTAATAGATGGGCAAGCATAAAGAGAACATTTTAAGAAGATCGTAATACACAAAAGCATGGAGATATGAAAGGGAATGGGACACTTGAGAAACTAAGAACCAGAGATTGCTGTCTCAATAATTTTCAAAGATGGGAAAAGGTGAATTGTAGTTATATCAGGATCTTCTGGCAATTTAAAGCATGTATCCTACTATATGACAGTCCCCTAGTCTTATGCTTTGAGAGATGCTGAGAGTGAGGAAGAAACCCAGCAGTTCAGAGCCTGCCTGTCTGTACAAAAGGCAGAGAGGGCTGGCCTGAGATGAAGCTCTTCGGTAGCAGTGCCAAGCCTTTGCATGAATGTTCCATGGGCAAAATAGAGAGGCTCAACTATTCATCATCAAGTATTTATTGAGCTCCTACTGTGTGCTAGGATCATGAATCGAATTAGGATCATGAATCGAATTGGAGCATTGCTCCCCCTTATCTGCTGCCCCAACCATGCTAGATAATTCTTTTCCAGCTTCTGCTTCTATTCTGTGCTTGCATGATGTTCACATGAGGTGCATCCTTCCCATGCATTTGCTTACCTGAGTCTCTTGGCTGAAGAAATTGATTAGGAAACCAATAGCATTTACTGATACTGTATTGTACCCTAGACATTGTCAGGTACTAAAGGTTATATAAAGAATTATGAGATGTTTCTCTGACACTAGAGTCTTCTGGGGAGAGATGGTCCCCTCCTTTTTTTCTTAGAATCCGAATGGCCTTCCTAAGTGACTTAGGTCTCATACCTGACTTGGACCCAGAAACTAACTGCGTGAGTTAGCCTTCGTCTCTCTGACATTTGTTGGGTGCCTGTTATGAATTGTGCCTCTGACTTTGAAGAGTAGGGTGGAGGCCATTTGGAAGATTGAAGTCTTGTGATATCAACTGGTCCTTGGGTCTTCTTTGGTGTTTTGTTCAGGCCGAAGTTCTGCTGTGGTGAATTCCCTGGGAGGTATTAGAGAAATCACATCCTTCCTGAGGGAAGCACATCCAACTTCCCTCAGGGACCCCAAGTTAATGACCCAGTCACCCATGAACAGAAATTTTTCTTTCAGAAATTGGTTTCCATTTTCAGTCTCCACACCTCACAGCATTGCATATTTTCCACATGTCAAGTTAAATATGTTGTTGTCTATCTAGACTTTCTCTTCTTCTCAGGAACCAATCAGGCAGAGGCTTGTGCAAAGGCTTTGTCAACAGGCCACTACATGGCAGGTGTAGGAACTTTGTATCCTTCTCCATCTTGTGACCTTGCTCCTCATTGTTGCCTGAAAATCAATGGATTCTTTTTCCTGAAATTGTCTGCAGATCTGTACATTCTTATTGGGCTTATGTGTATAGAACTCACCACTTTTTCCACAAGCTTCTTTCCAACAGACTATTATAGAGATTGCAGTGTAGAGAAGGACCTTGAAGGCTTGGCAGGTGCATTATTAATGTCTGCCCAGTTCATGACTAGAAAAAGTGGCCATCCGTGTAAGAGGTCTGTGCATCTGCCTACTCTCTGTGTTCAAGTGCAAAGTAGGGCTACAGAAATTTCTGGCTACAGGTTTCCAGCCTGCAGCATGGAGGGTACATGTGTACTTTAGATAGATGCCAGTGTTTTGACAATTGCCAATATTCAATTGCACCTGTATCTCAAATTATTAAAACCAAACTCAGGTATACAAAATTAGGTTCATCATAGTTGTGTTTTGTTTTTTAATGAAACACTATTGCCACTGACCTCTTTTATTTTAAAAAAATATTTAATAAAAAATTACTTGTACATCCAAAACTCAACAAAAATGGCATCTTACTAATAACTTAAAATTACCCAGATGCTCTTTTCCCATCCCTGGTATCAGCCTCTCTACCCCACAGAAGTGATTGGTTCTGAAGGTTGAGGCAATTATTCCCTTTTTTATATTTTTAAAAAATCATGTGTGACACCAAAACCTCTTAGTCTTACTTACATTGGACTTTGTAAAAAGGTATTTTCCTTTTGCCTTCTGACTTACTTCGCTGAGCATAATCCCTTCCAGTTCCATCCATGTTCCTATGAATGCGTCTAGTTTTTCTTTTTTGATTGCTGAGTAGT
>JAGFMF010011830.1:22119927-22130659 GCA_019455555.1 Galemys pyrenaicus | reverse complement strand
AGTGTATTTGTGTCTTTTGGGTATATTCCTAGGAGTGGGATTGCTGGATCATATGGAAGTTCCATTCTTAGTAGATTGAGGAACCACCATACTGCTTTCTATAGTGGTTGGACCAACTTGCAAAAGAAAAATACCAGATGGTTCCTCCCCTAGGAGGAATATAAGGGGACCAAATAAAGATCAAGGAAAGGAATAATAATAATAATAATAAAGACACAAAAACCAAAAATGAAAAGACAAGGACAAATTGGGGACACTTGGTGGGGAGGGGGGAGGGGGAGGGTTGAGGGCAGATGGGAGCACAGGGGACTGAGGTGATGGTGCACTGGTGATATGGTGATGGGGATTACAATTGATGTCAAATATATATAAATTTTTAAAAAAAGAGAAAAAAAGATGTGGTCCCCCCCCCCAAAAAAAATGCATTTTCCTAAAAAGGCAAAACTTGCAAGCTGACCATAGAAATGAGGTATTTACAGAGAGGGAGCTTGAGGGGAGAGGCCAAGACAGGGAAGGAAGAGCACAAAGGATGGTGGTGATGGATCACGGGTGCCATGATGATGGGGGAACTACAGAACTGTACCTGAGGAGAAGAGATAAAATAATGTCCAAGATTTAACAATGATATATGCAAACAAATTAATCAAAACATTTTAAAAACTTTTAAGAGTATATTGTGGATATTGTCTGGTGGATTTTTTTCTCCCAGTAAATTTTGAGATGTTACTGCATGTAGCTGTGTACTTTTCTACTGGATAACACATACATATAATCTGTCTATTTTGCTGTTGATGGCCTTTGGGTAGGTGCCTTCCAAACTATATGACAATGCCAAATTTCTCTTCAAAATGTTTCTATCCTTTCACATTCCAAAAGGAAATGCATAAAATATCCATGTTAAATTCATTCTCTCAAACACTGAGCATTGTCAGACTCATTTTCCCAATTGTATGCATGTACAATTCATACATGATTTTGAGTCTACAATCTCCTGATTTCTGCAAAGACTCATCATGTCTTCATGTGTTATTAGCTGTAATTTCTCTTCTGTGAAAGTGTTTGGTAATTTGTTGGTGATTTTTCTCCTGAGTTGTTTGCATTTTTCCATATTTTTTGTAGGTGCTTTTTATAGACTCATGACTACAAATATCTAGTCCACAAATATTTCCTCATTGTAGTTTGTCTCTTTCTTTGAGACATCTTTTGGTGAATCGAGTTTTTTAATTTTGACAAAATCAAGTGTATTGAATTTTTACAGCTAGAAATTTCTGAATCTTGATTAAGAAGTTTTCCTACTTTAAGGTAAGAAAGGGACACACACACACACACACAGAGCTGATTTTTGTGAATGATAAGTTAGAGATCCAATTTCAATTTTTTACACATGGAGAACCACATTTTCCAGCTCCATGGATTGAATTATCCCTTTTTGTCCCTGGGATGAGCATGCTGTCTCTTTGATAGTTCTCCTCCAAGTTCCTTGTATGTGAGGATCTCTTCCTGAGCTCTCTATTCTGGTTTGGTAATGATTTTTTCTAGTTGGATACCAACGCCTTTTGTCATAACCACTACACCTCTATATTTAGTCTTTGTATGTGATGAAGTAAATTCCTCTATTTCATCCTTCTTCAGAATTGGTGTGGCTGTGCTTCCATATACGTTTAGCATCAATTTGTTTCATCCCCTGGAAAAGCTCATTGTTTTGAATGGGGTTGCATTGAATTTATGGGCCAATTTGGAGAGCACGGAGGTTTCTCTAATTAGTAAAACTTCTTTTCTATGAGTGTGATCTATAGCTCCCTGAAGAGAGGACTGGAAGTTTATAGTTTCCTATAAACCTTGGACCCTGGGATTAGAGGACTCATATTTAGAAGTTGCCATGTAGATTTTTTTTCAGTCTTACATTAGAAAAAAAAAGTCATAAGTGGGCATTTCTGGCCTGGTCAAAAGTTTTGTTTCCTCCTCTCAGGGGACTGCAAAAATTAACATGGAGTCATGTCTGTGATGGTTCCGGTGCACTCTCTAGTTCAGGGTGACACCTCCACGATTGGAACAAATGGGGGGGTAGAGACCCCAAACAAATGGGGTGCAAGGGATCCCTGGGGCAGACACCATAGAGTGTCTCACCTAAGTGCTCTTTATTAACATGGTGGTGAGGTGTCCACAGATCTGGGCCTCTGGGGAGGTTTATAAAGTGTGCAGCTCAGTGCTTGGTGCAGGGTGCAGGCGGAAGCACAGTCAGAGTGGCTCCTTTCCCTGGCTGGGGCTTCCAGGGCACACTGACTGTCCACTTCCCACTTGTAGGGTAAAGGTTGATCAGGTATTTCCACCCTCCCACCACTGATGATGGATACCTGTGGTGCTGTGAGCATTCCAGAGTGGGCATGCGCAAGTGGGCGCACCTGTGTTGGACACCGGCATAAATGGGCGGCGTCATGAGGATGCCAGAACTGCAAGGACTAACAGACAACTGTGAGAACCAACAGACAGAACTGTGAGGACCGACTGACAGCACCAGCAGCAGCAGAGAGAAGAAAGCAGTCAAGAGGGTGAGATATGCTGGGGGGCCTGTCAGCCTCCCAGCCCCCCTGGCCCCCATGCCTGCCATGTACCTGGCCACCTCTACTAAATAAAGCATAAAAGCCACCGAGGGCTCCAAGACTCTCCTTCCCTGACCCGTCTGCCCAGAACCATCTCGAACCTTGCTGCCAATCTCTTCCTGCCGCTACACCACTTCAGGGCCACAGGGCCTTCCCATCAGGGTCCTGCACTGGCGCTGGCCTGACCCAGAGTGGACAAGGAGCTGATGGCCCCATTTCCTCAGCTGAATCGCTGACTTATATTCTAGTCACACACAGAGGCCTCACAGGATCTAAATAGGTTTCTGGAAACCTGGAGGCCACATTTAAAATGAGATTACCTCTGATGGGAAGAGCAGGAGCTGCAGCCCCAGCTTTCCTCTTCTGCCTGGACCTTGCAATTTTTGTTTTGAGTCCCCACAGGCCCATAATGTTTGCTCTCCTCCAGGCCTGCCTGGCCTGGGGCAGTGTAGGGTAAAGGTTGATCAGGTGTTTCCACTCTTGGTGTAATGATGGAAACCTGTGCGCATGCCTGGGTGGGCATGCGCAAGTGGATGCACCTGGGCTGATGCACGAGCTGTATAAAGTTAGCGTCTTGGGGACGTCAGCATGGTGGTGTGGTGCGGTGGAGTGTGAAGGCGGCGAAGACAATGAAACTGCTTGAACTGATGATGAACGCCCTACCCGGTCTGGGATGGTTGTGAGACAAATGGCGTAGACGGCAGGATGGTTCAACACAAACGGATATGGAACCCTTTGAAACCTGGGGAAGGATTGTGGGGTGGCCGGCCACGAGCAGATGGTACCCAGTGGCCAGCCTCCTCTCCCAGTGGACACCTCCCCAGGAATGGCCAGAGGTAGATGGATCCCTGTTGCAGTCGGAACAGGCCCTGTATGAAATAGAGGACAACCTGAATGGATGTAGTGCCCGTGAGGCGGCAGGGGCTGTGGGATGGACATTTCTCACAGCTCTGTGAGAATCCAGGCAGAAGGAACAGTCCAGAGTCCAGCAATTACAGGACGAGATGCGGGAACTATGACAACGTTTGACGATTCTGGAGGAAGAAGTCTGGAAAAAACAACCCACTACTCCGGAGACGCCAGACTCCTCAGAAGAGGTAAAGAGGGAAGCTGGCCCTTTGCCCGAGTCTCACCCGGTAGTGGGAGACCAGCCTGCGACTCCGGAAATGCCAGACTCTTCTGGAGAGGAGGAGGAGGCTACTCCCATACTCCGGGCCCGTCCTGTGGTAACTCAAAAAATGAAACGACAACGGCCTATGGCCCCAGAGGGTCAGCCTGCTGGGCCACCCCAAATGACGGAATTTACAACTTACAGACCATACACCCAGGCAGAACTCGTGGACTTAGGCAAACAGTTCCGCCAGAAAGCAGGGGAACCTTTGGCAGCCTGGTTGCTCCGTTTGTGGGACCTGGGAGTGGATGGCATTATCTATACAGCGCAAGAGACGGAGAGACTGGCCTCTGTGACCTTGCAGCTTTGGGATTATAGGGTTTGTGAAATTTCTATTCAAAACCTATGTCCTTGGCCCATTGCTGTACTCGGGCACCTGTAAAAAGAGTCCCTTGGTCACTCTCCACTACCAGTGGACGTCCATAAGCAGCACACAGACATTCCAGTGCCACCAAAACTGCCTTTTGGTCTGCATGTGGAACAGGATAAGCTGCCAGCAAACCTGTAGCAGTGTCCACACAGGTGGCCGCATACTGTTGTCCATCAGATCGAGGTAGTGGTCCAATGATGTCAATCTGCCAGTGTGTCAGGGGCACTTGCCCCCGCAACACCTGGTCTGTGGATGCAAAAGGTCTCCGGGGATAAGTCCTGGAACACACCACACATTGTTCACAAACAGTCTGAACCTCCTCTAACGTTACAGGTAGACCCCAGGCACGCACAGTGGCCCACATCGTCTTTTGCCCTGCATGGAGCAAACGTCGGTGCAGCCACTGAGCAACATCCCGTCCTGGAGCAGTTTCAAGCCACCTAACCCTGGCTAGGGTGTCTGCTTCATCATTGCCTGGATTTGGATAACAGGGCAACATTTTATTGCCAGCCCCTACTGGGCTGGACCCAGGGCAGACTATGGACTGGGAATGGCCCTGGACTGTGAAAGCTCCCCACATGTGCTGGGTGGCTCTGAGAGCCCCTTGGGGCCGAGGCCTGGAGGCCAATTTATAAGTAACACCATGGGTGACGGCGCAGTGGCACAGTGGCTGCCACGGGTGTGGGTTACCCACCCTGGGGCGGCAGATCAGAGGCCAATTCTAAAAGGCACGTTTGTGATGACTTTGTGGCCTTTAATGAGCTCGCCACTCCTGTTGCATGTGGAGCCCTCTGATGCCTCTTCACTGGCAAAGCGGGTATGATAATCGGGACATGGAAGGCCACTGATGCCAGCTACAATGTTATCTTCAGATACAAAACTGGCACGTATACTGCCAGATGGGAGGGATCTCCCATTACTAGTGCCAATAACTTCTTTATCTTTTCTCCCCTTGGTGCCCTGCCTGAGTATATTTGTATTCAGTTGGTATTTTGTTGTATTTCTGTATTCAGTTGTATTCAGTTTATTTTTATGGTTCATCACTACAATGTTCATATTTGCCCTTGGAAATGTACATATATTTTGTATGGTGGAAAACCCTGAGGGGGTGGACTATGTAGAGTAAAGGTTGATCAGGTTTTTCCACCCTTGGTGTAATGATGGAAACCTGTGTGCATGCCTGGGTGGGCGTGCACAAGTAGATGCACCTGGGCTAATGCACGAGCTGTATAAAGCTAGCATCTCGGGGATGCTGATGTAGTGGTGTGGTGCGGTGGAGTGTGAGGGATAGCATGACGGCGGCGAAGGCAAAGAAACCGTTTGAACCGATGATGAACCTCCTACCTGGTTGGGGTGGTTGCGAGACAGGCAGACCCCTTGCTGGGCCTGCCCTTCGGAGAGGGCAGTCTCCAGGCACCAAGGGCTTGGGACAGTCTCCCTGGCAAGGGCCTGAGGCGCCCTGAAGTCTTCTGATCCTTACTCTGGGGGAACCTGAGGACTGGGGGTAAATCCTGTTTCCCACACCTGCTTGCTTGGCGATCCAGCGGTCTTCCTCCATGGGCGCAGCTCTTAGAGGAGGACTCTAGCCCTGTGGGGCCCCGTGGTCATCTGCTTGGCCAGGGAGGGACAGCTGCAGTGGGGAGCTGGAAATCTACCTCCCAGGTGTCTGAGGGGTGGGAACTGCTTCTGTTTCTGCTCCATCCCAGGAAGCACCGATGCTTTGCCTTACAACCCTAAACCAAATCAGAGATGGACACTATTTATTGATTTCTGTAAATTCATATGAAAGCACAACAAAAAAAGTAGATGCTCTTTTGTTCCATTCTCTTTGAGAATTATGTGTATGGAACATTTTCAATTTCACACTTCCCTTTTTTCTAAGGTCTCTGTTGTCACACAAATGAAAGGTAAAAGACAGCCTGTGTAATGAGTGTTGACAGCGTGCTGATCAGTGATGGACGCTTATATAATCATCCCCTTTAAGCCTCACAGCAGTGCTGCGGGGCTACGATGGTTAACAACATAACCACATGGTAGGTGGGGGAATTGAGTCCCAGACATGGCTGTTTGGATTCAATCAGCCCACGTATAAAAGGTTCCTAACTTACAGTGATACTCAGCAGTTATCATCCATCCCTCGGAAGGAACTTTGGGTTGATGAAGAACTTCGTTAGCTGAGTGGCCTTGAGGAAGATAGTTACCTAGTACTTATCTTAGAAGGTTGTTGTGATAAATGAGTTAATAAACACGTAAACTGATAAGACCAGTGCCAGGCACATAGTAAGTGCTCATTAAGTACTAACTATAAATGAAATCATCTCTAATAAGTTATAATAGATAATAATATAATTGTGAATAATATTACTGAAAATGGGCTTTATTTACCTATTTGATCCAGATCTTGTTTTATAAAACAGGGGTTTTCAAATGCAGAGGGAGGGTCCCCTAAGAGATCAGCAGAATGCCAAAGCCCAGATGAGTTTTGTTCCCTGTACAGTCTATCAGTTGTCCATGCTCAGTGCTTGTTGCTGGATAGTAGTGGTGCAATCCATCTCTGAGAGCTAAGCTATTTCTGTGTGTTAACTGAGCACTGGCTGGGGCTGGGGCTTGCTCTGGTCCTAGGGAAGATCAGCCTAGGCTTTCCTTCTTCTGGTCTATGTCCTCTCTCTCCTTTCTCTAGTTTCACATCTTGTGTCATTGCTCATCTTGCCTGAGAAACAGGAAAAGGCACTCCATGAGTCTGCATTCCTGTTTTCCATCTTCCATACTGACTAAGAGGTGGTGAGTTTCGTAGTCCAGTCTCAGGGGCCTGTACAGGTACTGCCATGTGTTTTGATTCCTGGATACCAAAGGTTGGGAGAGGCACCACCCTGCCTCACTTGGAGCCTACACTATCAGTTTATTTGCTCCGCATCTTATACAGTACAAGCAGACACTGCAGCACAGAGATTTACACCACCTACCAAGCTCACCATTTACTTATCCAGCGAGGGAACCTGTAACCTCAGGAGAGGGTGAGCCTCATCCGGGTCTTTCTGAAGTCAAAACATAGTAAAACTTAAATTGCAACTATGTTAGTCCATTTAGCTATTTCCCACATTACTTTTGTACTCTTTTTCTCTCCCCACCGCCATTCTTTTTCTGTCTGAATATTAGTGTGGTTATCTGTTCATCTTATCTTCTGCTGTGTCCAGTGTGCTGTCTGGATGAACTCTTGACTCAGCACATTGCATATTGTGGTTTTACAGTGATATTTTAACCATTCTTATATGGTCCATATTCTGTTTCAATTTTCCATCTTTTCAGCCATTTCTCATTTATCTGAATAATCTGTGTCTATTCATGTGATCTTTTTTCTCTTGATTATTGATCAGATTTTCTTGCCTCTTATGTTCAGTAATTTTTCATTGCATGCTGGTGATTGTATGCAAAAACCTGCAGAGATTCTGGTGTTATTTCTATCAGTGAGGGATCTCCTTTTCCTTCTATTAGGTAGATAGAGTGAGAAAATAATGACCTCAATTCAATAACTCATATATCACACAGCAATCAGTGCTCAGTGTATTTTTGAGGTTTTCAGAGTCTGATCGTTCTCCTCTGCACGGTTAAAGTTGCAGGTTCTCTTACCCAATTAGTAAAACAGCTCTTTCATTGACATGCAGGCCCTTTTGCTCAATAATAGAATTAAAGCCAGAGAGAGACAGTCAATCATCTGGAAGGTGGCTTTCTTAATGTAAGCAGATGAGTGATCTGACCCTGGTTTCCATTTATGACAGGTGCCACCTGGAGACCCCCAGGGGAGGTGTAGACATGACGCGGTGAGATGTGGGGAAAGCCAGTGTAAATCCACGTCCGACCACCTGGGTCCCAACAGGGAAACTGCATATAGCCATCAGCAGTAAGAACCTCCTGGGGGGGGAGCTGGAAAGAGGGTGAACCTTTAGATATATTTAGGAAGTATTTCTTTAAACACCGTCTCTGATCCTGGGGGGTCTCTCAGGGATCTAGTTTTGTGTCTTTATGGCTTTCCAGTAATCCTCCTGGAATAATGAAGCTCTTTGTCTGGAAGTGGAGACTTGAAGATGTCTGAGTTGGAAAAAGAAAGAAAGTTCTAGTGGGGGAGATCTGATTTTTAGCCCCTTTTAACCAATGTAAGTGAAGTTAATTGTGGCAGGCTTCCTGTACCATTTGGCTGTGACCTTCAGCCAATTCATGAAAGAGTAACTGGATTTATTTGCTGGGGTCCTGTGTTTTTACTGGGTGCTGGGAAAGGTATAAAACCTGAAAAACACTCTTTTCCACCCTGGAACAGGCACTGTTTTCCATGCGATATACCCCTTCTATTGGTCCATTGGGCCAAGGTTTATGATTCACATACAAGTGCCATTGTGTTGGGTAACAGTCATTTCCCATGGCATTGGAGAAGGCTAGGGAAGGGAGGTCTGTGACCAGGAGCTAGCTTTGGATTTCAGCACAGCTGTGAACAGTAGAGTTTTAAGTTGGGCTCTGGAAACCCAAGGGTAAAGGAGCTAAGCTCTAGGGAAATTGCTGTGGGAATGAGGGAGTTCTTGGAAGGGTGCCTCTGAAGAGGATGTGTTCCATGATTCCTTAGCCATAAGGCTTGGTCTTGTTCTAAACCACAGCAAGGGGTTTTTCTTTCTCTCTCTACACTCCACATCCTCCCAGCCTGGGTTGTGATGATTGGGTCTCTTCCTGGTCTTTCCCTAGCTGTTCTCACTCTATGACCACCCCATGGGCTCCCTCCCTGTCTTTTCTGTGAATATTGCTTCTGGCTGCATTTTCTCAGACTGTCCCAAATAGTGCCACCAGGCTGTCTTCCCTCACTCTCTGCCCACCAAGGCTCTCACACAGAGATTCGCCTGCTTTCTTTGTGTCTCCTCTTGGTTCCAGTAAATCTTTTAGTGGTAGCCTAATATAAGTGCATCCTTGAGCTGAGTGCTATAAGTCTGAGAGAATAAAATCGCTGCCACTGAGCAGCTCTCTTCTGCCTATGGATGCGCAAACTCCTCAGTTCTCACCCAGCTGGGACTATGCAGCTGACCTGTGAATAACATGATTTGAGCTACATGTATTCATCCACGGAGATGGCACCAGGCAACCTCAAATGTTGGGTGGTACAATCTGTGATTGTGGAACCTGTGGATTGAAAGGCTGACTGTGACAAAATTGAGCATTCCCCTGATTTGAGGGTTTTGGTATCTGCATAGGACAGGTGTTCTGAAATCAATCCTCAAAGTGCCACAATACAAAAGGATGACTATAGTTAAGCCTTTAGTGAGTCACAGGTTTTACTTAGCTTTTCAACTACATGTATGGTAGCACCCCTTACCTCCAAATTGTTCAGTCGTCAATTGTATTTAATTATGTACTTAACTGGTGTGCTGATAAATGCCAGAACAAAATCTGATGTGAGAAGAGTTATCATAGTTTGAAGTGGCAGAAAAAGTAGATATTGACTGGGCTGTGTGTTCCCACCCAAATCTGGATTTGGACCAATCTCATCACAAACTAGTAAGGTGTCTGGCAAGTAGCAACAACAAAAGCAGTGAAATGATAAACAGTTGTGGAGGTGCCAACCCACACATATCTGATGGTGATAACTCAGAGTTGACAGCTTCGTCTGAACAATATTGTACATTTGATCTAGTCTAAGTGTTAACAATATCTGTGTTCATTCATGCTGCTGCTAATATTAGCAACATTATGATTCCAGAGCCAGAGTTGATATATTGATATTCAATATAACGTAACATTCTTGAAAAAAGCAGCTCCTAGTTAAATCCACTTTGAGTTTTGATGGTTTCTCAGTGGGGTTTCCATGGCTGCCTGGCTGTTAATGAGAATATGGTATTCATGAACAGATGAAGGAGGCTGACCGGTGACTTTAAATCAAATTAGACGTTTTTCCTGTGGGATATTTTGTTTTATTCTTTTTGAAAAATTTAAATGGCAAGAAAATACTTTTGTCCACAGATTTCATAATAATCTCCCTCCCACAAATCTAAAATAATCTTATGAAAAATTCAAAGTTGAGTTTTAAATACCTACCAAGCTTTCTTCAGTGTGTGATCCTCTAGCAGGGGAGCCTTTCCTTGGTCCTTAGGCAAATGGTCAGAAATGTTCAGTGTCCACATCCCCTTCCCAGTCCCCGGCACCTTTGCCAGTACCGCAGGGTCCGTTGTCCTTCTCTCTGGCTGGCTGGAGCGCGCTTCTCCATGCTTTCCTCTCCCCTGCAGAGGATGCATTCTCTGCTGGTGTCTTCTAATCAGGCAGGGTTCACTCACTGCCTTCTGAATTTGATTCCACTACCTCTCTCCAGCTGCACACTTCTTCGCAGGTTGCTTTTCATGACTCCTTTTCCCCATTTGTCGAGTGGGGGACATTCCTAACCACTGATAAGAGTATTATGAGAAATTCGATTGAGCTGCAGTGTCTGGTTTGTTATTGGCATTCCATCAATAGCAACTCTATGAATGGAACTTCCATATGATCCAGCAATCCCACTCCTAGGAATATACCCAAAAGACACAAATACACTGATTCAAAAGAATACCTGCACCCCTATGTTTA
>JAGFMF010011830.1:22107644-22119454 GCA_019455555.1 Galemys pyrenaicus | reverse complement strand
AGAAAAAAAAAAAAAAAAAAAAAAAAACAAAAAACAAGAGGAAAAAAAACTCAGTTATAAAGATAAATAATATTTAATGCAATATTTTAGAAAATCAAAAGCAATGCGAAAATCCAAATGAACAAAAAACGTCAAGATTTTAAATAAACATAAGATCAGCATTGCTGGTTGGAGCCTTTTGGCTCCAGCCCGACCTGACGTAATGATGCAAAGGTGGCTAACTGCTAACTGCTAACTGCACACTGTGCCTATTTGTGCCCCTTTATTCCTGTTTAGTCTGCCAAGAAGATCCTCTTCCTTTTACCAATGTGGGATCTGAAAGTGGGGTGCAATACAGTGGAGGATTGTTCATCTTGTAAGTATGGTTTCACCAAGCTGTTGAGGCTGCTGGAGAAGTAACATTCACTAAGCCAGGGTGGTGTCCTGAATATACAGGCTGAGTTGAGAGTGAAGAATTATGAGTGAAGCCCAGGCCAGGGCATGATCAGGGAGTGTCTCTGATCAGGACACTGGGGAGTGGAGAGGCAGGTGTGCGGGCAGCGGGTATGGCTGACAGAGCAAGTGTTGTGCCAGGCTGCCTGCTGGCTAGGATACATTTCAGTGGGATAGGGCATGCCCTTCTCCACCCATTTCTTTTGGACTTAAATTAGGGGAGTGCAATTGAGTTTCATTATATATGAATTTACTCCATTTATTTGTGATACCAGCGACCATGAAAAGAAGAGAAAGAGAACAACGAAAATAGCGCTGGGCTCAATTCCACTCCCAGCTGCTGGGCCCCGTGTGAGCATGCCGGGGCAGTGGGAACCCTGACCTGGCCTAGGTACCCAGGTACCTACAGCAATCCTGAGTCTGCCCTTGGTTTTATGTCACTGGGTGGGCACATGGGAGCCTGTGCTCCATGATCACTCTATGTGAGCCAGGGTTTCAACAAAAGAACCAGTGACCTTGTCCAATAGCACAGGAAAGATGCTGGCTAGGCTGCATGTACCTCCTGGGCAGTTTAAGGGATTCTTGGGGGTTACTCAGACCATACCTGATTTTCACAGAGGGTGCTCACTTTAAACCTGATCTTTGTGTGACAAGCAATTTTGTTATTTTAGGCTTTTATGTACTCATCTGTCAATAGTTATCGAGTGAGGACTTCTGATAAGATATTCTGCTAGCTGCATGGGTGCCACGCCTGGTAGGACATGGTCCTACTTGTGTTTCAGTGGAAAATAACCACATGTGATTCCAGCACAGGGTGAGTGGCTTTAGGGACACAGTCCTGCAGGGGGACAGCTCCTTTTCTTTCCCTGAGTTTGCCCTCTGAGTGTCCCATTCCTCATCAAGGGAACAGCTGTGTTCTGTCTGGCCTCATGGGGGAGGCAAGCCCAGGAAGGTGGGAGCCTGGGAGGCCATGTAGGGTATAGGCAGCTGTGATTGCAATGTCTGGAGGTCCCCAGGGCTGAGTCCACCATTTGGCAAGCTCTTTATAGCACCTGCTGTCTGATTTCTTCAAATGTGCCAGAATCAGAGCCAATGTTTTGCCTCCATTAGGTTTCCAGAGTTTCAAAGTTAACAGTATTTTCCTAATGATATGAACAATCAGAGGATTGCAATTTGGCTGCAACAGGACATCAGAGAGTCAGTAGTGTTACTTGCCCAGCACGTGCTGTTAGTAATGTTGATGGCATAGCCTGTTGCCATTCTGCCCAGCCACTTGCTTGGTCATCTGAGGCCACATTCTCAAATGCGCCAAAACATCTGGGAGAAACATGGACGATGCAATCAGTCAACCCAGAAATTGACCCAAATGGTATTTGTTTTGTAGATTTTCCCAAATATTTAGATGTTTGGCATACATGGACATTTTTTTACTGTGATTTTTTTGGCATCATCAGAACATCAGCCTTGTTGAATTCATGTTTGCATCAATGGAATTGCTTTCCTTTAATAATAGTTAACTACTGTGCCATGTTACAGATAGCAGAATAAAAGCTAAATAGAAAACGGGGCTTGTGCTAAGCAAATTTGTTTACGGGTCTTTGTTTACGGGAGGAACTTTTTCTTATCCTGTGTACTTATCTGGCCATGTTATTTTCTGTTCTTTCTTAAGATCTTATGTCCTAATTATAAGTCTTAATATTTAAAACTGGACCTTGGTGAATCATTACATGCTTTGGAAACATTTCTTACTCATTCCTTCTTATTGTGCAAGTAGTTCATATCCATTGTACAAAAATAGTTTAGATAAGCAAATGTAGAAAACAACTTAAAATCACCAATAATCCCATAACCCCCCAAATACTGACTGAACATTTGCTTGGTGTTTCTCTGTTCAGGTATATTTATTTACCACTCATTCCATAAATAGTTCATGAATTCTTATTTTGTACTCAATATATGGAATCATGCTACACATATGGAATCATGCTACACATGCTTGAGGACCAGACAGTGGGTGTGACTAAGAATCTATGCTACCGTCTCATTTTTCCTGGACATGTACCTCCTTCCCAGTCAATGTGTATTTATGTGGTCTTTGTTTTTTTCAGTGGTAAGGCTATATTGACATTGTTATTCTTTTTAAGTTTTAATTATTATAGGTTTCTCTTGTAAACATTGCTATAACAAAGATCCTTGGAAATATTTCTGATTAGCTTGGGAAGATTTGCACATATATATACACTCAAATTATAAAGATATAGGCTCCACTTGTAACCCTCTCAGTACACAAATATTCACTAGTTCCTGACTATGTAGCTGCTGTCTCAGCTATGGGCCTGCGTCTATGCGGTCACTCAGCCCAGACTCTGCTTCCTGAGGTTTGCATGTGATTGTCTTTCGGTTTCAATTTAAATGTGACATTCTGAGAAGGTCTAGCTCTCCATCAGACTCTCCTTGTGTTATTATTGTTGTCACGCGCAGCCCATGCACCCTGCCTGTCCTTCCTGTTAAGATCACCGAAGACAGGGATCCTGTCTACTGGACTCATCCCCAATTCTGACCAATCAGCGTGCTTCCTGACCCATAAATGTTTGTTGAATAAGTAAAACTGATTGACTGCTGCCATCTCTTGCTTCCTTTGTTTTTTTGCTTCTATCTTTTGGGAGACTTCTGTGTCCTGTCATCCAATAGGAGGCCTTGATTTTACACTTCGTATCAGTGTATACACTTTGTGTCCTAACGAATATGAGAAAATATTGATTCTTTACATGAAAATCCCAGAGGTGGGACCGGATTCAGGTATGCCTGGATCTGTATACTTGATGATGTGAGAACTTCATCTCTACACTACTAGGGCTGGCTGTCTGCAAGCTGACCTTATTCTCCGGCAAGTATTCTGGCAAGCGGATGGCCTCGGCTGCTTCAATATTACAGCTTTCTCTTTCCTGAAAATTCCACCAAACATCTTAGGGAGAGTTCTGAGCTGCCTGCCTAGGGTCACAGACCCTTTTGTGAACCTCCTACTGTGTGCAAGGAGACAGGGTTCTCTGGGTCTCGAGACTCCACAAGGAACAAGAAGAAAAGCAAGGAGTACAGCATTGCTTGGACCACCATCCACTGCACTCTGAGATAGTTGTGAAGTCTTCAGCGTGCTATATCCATGCTCGACCGTGCGCAACCATCTTAGAGTCAGGCCATTACAGCTCTTCTGTTGGCATTTAGGTGGGCAGCCTGCTTTAGGAAAGCATCTCCACAGAGCCTAAAACAGTGGGGAGAGGGCTCTCCCTGCTTTGGACTCTCCTGCAACCTTGACCTATAGATCACCAGCTCCTCCAACTCCGTTGTTCTTCCTAAGGCCTCTGTCTCTGTGGGATATTCCCTCTGTTGTACCTGTTTTCCTGTGTGACTTCAGACCATCTACTGCATCTCTCTGAGCCTTGGAACCCATTCCCCTAAAACTATTCCAATTATGCTCTTGAAAATGAGATCATTAGTGAAACCTCCTGGCCCAGGGCTTAGTAGGTAGTATGTGCTCACTCAGTGTTCACTGTCTCCCTGGCCAGTCCTGCTGATGGCTCCCTGCAGGGTTGCTGCCTCTGAATGGTGTGCTAGAAGGGAGCCCTGAGCTTTCCTAGACCTCTGGGTCATGCGGGCTCCTTTCCCTGGCTACTGCCACCCTTGTAGAAGCATGTCACTGAGTCCTTCATGAGCGCATGTGTCTGGGGCCGGGTAAGGTGTGGGATCTAAGTGCTGAACCTTAGGCTTGAGGACCAGACAGTGGGTGTGACTAAGAGTGGGTGCTGGGATGGAGAGGACCCCCACTCTGGGATACTGAACAGTGCTCATCAGAAGAGGCCAGAGAAACCTCGGGGAGGTCTGAGGTCATGGCAGTTACTCAGAACAGCTGAGATTCTGCTTTATGGAGGTGCGCAGGAAACCTGAGGAGGATGCCAAGGGAACGCCAGCAGGATCCTGCACTGAGTCAGGACCAGAGGCTGGCGCCTAGCCTGGCACTCGCCTGGCAGTATGGGGGTTCTGCTGCTCTCCAGCAGGCAGTGCAGAGCTGCCCACAGTGAGGGTCCCAAAGGTCCCCTGGCAGTATGGGGATTCTGCTGCTCTCCAGCAGGCAGTGCAGAGCTGCCCACTGTGAGGGTCCTCAAGGTCCCCTGGCAGTATGGGGGTTCTGCTGCTCTCCAGCAGGCAGTGCAGAGATGCCCACAGTGAGGGTCCCAAAGGTCCCCTGGCAGTATGGGGGTTCTGCTGCTCTCCAGCAGGCAGTGCAGAGCTGCCCACAGTGAGGGTCCCCAAGGCGAGCATTGGCTAAAACAGGGAGGGACATAGTGGAGAGGCCAGAGGACCGCTGGGAGCCAGGAAGGGAGCACAGGGAGAAATACATAATGAACCAGGTATACTGACAAGGACACGTCACTATAAGCAACAGACAACCCACTGCAGACATCCATTTTCTCTCCGGTCAGGCTGTCCGGAAGCAGGCTGGCCACAACTTGGTGGCATCTCAGCAGTGCCGCCAAATCCCCTCATTTGCCTACTCTCTTAACTGAGAGCTGTGTATTTGCTATTCCCCACGGCCTCAGAGCTGTGAGCAGCAATTTCAGGTGGGGACCTCAAGGGGGAGAAGCAGCAGAAAAAGGGGAAGCATAACTGGCTTCACCGGTCATTATTTTCAGGAAAATAAAAACTCTGGGACACCCCAGCAGATTTCTGCTTCTGACTCACTGGACAGAGCCACGTCTCTTGACCTGCCCTGGTGAGTCATTTGCAGGGTACAGCTGAGCCAGCAGGGCTCAGAAAGGGCCTGGGGAGAGCGGCCTCTGTTCCCCTTGGTCCTGTGGGCTTCAGTCAGGGCCACTGATGGAGCTTAGGAGGCAGGGAGCTTTGGAGGGAGGGTGACAGGAGCTTAGGAGCTTTGGAGGGGGTGGTGACAGGCCCGGGATCCCCAGGTCATCTAAGCAGAAACAGAGCTGCAGGGAAATGCATCCTAGAGGGGCAGGAGATGGTGATATGGGTGGAGGTGGCGTTTACAAGCTTGGGGTAAATGGGACCCTAGGGGAAAGCAGGCTGGCCTTGCCCAGATAGCAGGAGGGAGAGGGGCTCGAGGGACATCAGGGCAGCATAACGTGGCAGAAGTCAAGTGAGGAGGCTGGCCTGTAGGTGGATGGTCTAGGGGGCCACGTACCATTGGGAGAGTGTGGTGGGCTGTGGCGCCCATAGGAAAGCCAGTGCAGGCGGGAGTGGTTTAGAAAGACCTTTTTCAGAACCGAGAACCTAATTCTGCATGAGGGAAGGCAGGAGAAGTGTAGGGAGCTCCAGAAGTCTGGGGCTGAGGGCAGCCTGCGGGCTCCCTGTCCAGGCCCAGCGCAGTGCTGCAGTGGTGGGGACAGCAGACTGCGGGCGTGGAAAGGGCACCTGGCTACTTCTCCCTGATCTTTGTTTTGGCTCACAGGGATGCAGAGGGCAGCTTGATCTGCAAGATATAGAAAGAAGAGTGGAAAAGTGCAGGTGATATAGTTACCAGGCCATCGGGGTGCCAAGTATTGAAAATCTTTTTTTCCTCCCAAAGGTTTTTCAACCCAAATATATAAACTGCATATTTGAACACACTGTGGTATGTTACAGTCAACCTGATACTTAAGTCTAACATTTTAATTTAAGAAACTTAATTGCAAAATACTAAAAATAATCAAACATAAATAGCAGAGCAAGCCTGTCATTATCACCAAACTCAATATCGTAACTGAAAAGAGTGTAAGATTCAGAGAAAATGTGCAGTTGAAGAAATAGGCTGACTTTCCAATGCCACCAACCTGTGCTAGAGCTGGAGGCTGGGTTTCATGTGCCAAGATGCTGAAACCACTACAATCAGAGCCCCCTTCCAACTCTTGGCCCCAGCTCAGCCCTGTGCCCCTTCTCCCTTGCCAGGTGTCTCTGCAGCTCCCCTGGCATACTGATTTTTACCTAAGGCCTGCCAGTCACCTGTTGCTCCATCTGCCAGCCTCAAGGACGAAGCTGGGGCCTCCTGGTGGCCTAGGGGTTAAATCTCAGCACTATCACCTCTGTGGCTTGAGTTCAATCCCCTGCCAGGCAGCTGACACACATGGCGCGGCAGACCTCTCCTGTCTTCGCCCGCTGCTCCCCTCAGCAATGTATTTCAGTAGATCCGCCTGATCTGCTCCCCACTCTGACTCTGGTGAATCCTCTTATCCCCTGCAGCCATGGCTTATACCCCAATTCTTCTACACACACACACACACACACACACACAAAGGACCTAGCTGGTACTCTGCCTTTTTGCTGAACAGAAAGCTGCTTCATTCTCTTGACTATTGTGTTCCCTGGTGACATTTTCTACAGCACAGCTAGGAGAACCTTAGGAGCTCCTCTGGATCCATACTTGTGTCAGGGAATGGGACTGGGACCAGGACAGTTTGCCTGGGATGGGATTTTCCCACTAATCCTATGGTAAATTGAATGAAGGACCTGCACTGGTGAAGAGCTGGTGACCCTTTGGGGATCCAGTAGCAGGTCACTTTGGGGGCTGTCTTGCAGGGAAGATTTGATTTTAAATAGGGGATTCAAGATGGTCTTGGTGAGAAGTGACATTGAACATGAAGGAGGTGAGGGAGTGATCCATATGGATGATTCACCTGGTGAGTGAAACAGCCAGTGCAAAGGCCCAAGGAGCGGATGCGCTGGCATGTCGGTCAGGAAGAGAATGAAGGATGGGGGAGATGGTGAGGTCCAAGAGGTGATGGTTGCACTGACTCATGTAGGGACTTGTGATCATTATGGGGACTTCAGTTTTTCTCTGAGATGAGGGTTGTTGCAGGAGTTTGAGTGGAGGAGCAATAGGACCTCCTGGAGATACAAAGGAGCATTTGGCTGCCAGGCGTCAGGAGTCCTGAAGGGTCTGCTTCCAAGCCGACAGGTTCATCTGCCACAGCTTCAGAGATGCTGGCAGAGACTCCTGTTAAGAGAGAAAGGATTTTATTACTCACAGCATAGGAGAAAGCACAGCTGGAGCCTTTTGCTCACATCATTTTCCTTTGCTCCCCAAGTCCCAGCCTCCATAATTAGAGGGGCCAATTTGTATGTGACTGTGTGTTTGTGTGTGTGTGTATTTGTGCATGAATACAGATATAGGAATACGGTTGAAAAACACAGGTTTGAATTATGCAGTCCCCCCACCTTATATACAAGTTTACTTGTAAACAGATGGCATAAACTTATGTTATCAATAAATACAGTATAGTACTATAAATGTCTCTTCCCTTACTTAGCATTTCTTGATGATGTTTTCATTTCTCTAGCTTACTCGATTGTAAAAATATAGTATGTGTTGATATGCTTCAGTAAGATTTTCAGTCAATAGCAAGATATCTACTAATTTAGGATATTAGGGAAAAGATGCTTATTTTTCACTGTAGGTATTAGGGACTTAGCATCCCTAATCCCTGCAATGGTCAAGGGTCAACTTTGTTTTTTTTTTAAAAGATTTATTTGTTTATGCATACAAGAACTGGGGTATGGGCCAGAGGTGCAGGGGTAAAGGATTCACCAGAGACAGAGGGGAACAGAACAGGCAGATCTGAAACACACTGCAGAGAGCAGCAGGCGCAGCAGGAAAGGTCTGCTGTGCCATGTGGATCACCCCCCTGGCTGGCGGCAGGGATCAAAATCGTGCTGCAGTAGCTGTGGTTTGCTTCACAGTGTGTTGCCCTATCTAATAAATATTTCATTGAAAACCCAACTACGCTATCTCTATAGGCAGGGTTCCCTGAAAAACAGACCAGTACCATGTGTTGATACAAAATTGACCCTTGGGGTCTCCCTGGTGGCACAGTGGGTTGGGCACAACAACAACAATAAAGAATAAGCTCAAGGAATTGGGCAATTATAACCAAAAGTAAACAACAACAACAACGACAAAAAACTTAATAAGACCAAAAAGCCGGGATAAACCAAAGGGACCATGGAGGGGGGAGGGGAGGGGGAGGAGGGCAAAGACGGGGAAGAGGCCAGAGGGTGCACAAGGGACTGAGGTGATGGTGCACGGGTGAAATGGTGGTGGGTACTCTCTGGGGACTACAAATGATGTCAAATATAACTAATAAAAAAAAAACAAAAAAACAATTGCAGCTTTGGGCCTCCCTGGTGACATAGTGGGTTGAGCAACGCACTACAAAGCAAACTGCAGCATGAGTTCAATCCCTGCCGCCGGCCAAGGTGGGGGGGATCCACATGGTGCGGCAGACCTCTCCTGCTGTGCCCGCTGCACCCCTCAGCAGTGTACTTCTGTAGATCTGCCTGTTCTGCTCCCTGCTCTCTGTGGTGCATCCTCTCACATCCCCCAAATCTCTGGCCTGTACCCCAGTGCTTATATGCATAAATAAATACATCTTTAAAAAAACAAAAAAAAAAAGAGAAATATTTATTAGATATTCCCAAGCAAAGCAGTTTGAGCCTCATCCTGATTTTGGTGGGAATCACTGCAGAGTTTAAGGCAGAGGGTGCATGTTTTAGAAAGATGCTGGGGAGTGTCAGATGGTGGCTGGGGAGGCTGAGAGAAGGGTGGTATTGGTGTATTTATCCAGGTGGAAAATGGTGAATTTGGTGGCAAAGTGGAATGGAGAGGAGGATCAGAGTGAGGGCAGGTTTGGCAGGGAAACTAACAGGACTAGGACCCGCTGCATGAGGGATGAAGAGGGTCAGGAAAAGTCTAGTTCCTGGTGTGGATCCCTAGGGATGCTGGTGCCTGGTACAGAAGAACTGCACTGGGCAGCAGGTGGGAGAAATGTTGAATTCTCTGCGGGGCATGACAAATTGGAGCCACCTCTGGGACATCCTGGGGGAGATGGCCAGGGGGCACAGATTTGGGAGCTGTCACAATTTGGGGAGGCAGGAGCTGCAATGCTATGGAGCTTGTCCATGCTTCCTCCAGAGCGTCCATCCCACGGGACAGCCTTCAAGTGTCTCTCCTGGCATGGGCCCAGCCTGGGCCTCCACCCAGGAGCGAAAGACCCAGGGAGCAGGTTGGTGATGCAGAGAGGGAACAGCCAGTCCCTGTCATCAGAACTCAGCAATGGGGTTAAACACCATCTGTTGCCAGCCAAGAAAATGAAATAAAAAGACTAGAACACTATACACTGAAGGGAAGAGGTGTCCTGGTATATTCCTGTGCTAGAAGAGGAAGAACAAGGGGAGTTTTCCGAGCGTGTGAATGTTGTGTGTTTTGGGTGTGTGTGGTGTGTGTGTGGTATGTTGATGGCATGTGTAGGGTGTGTATATGGAGTGTGTGGTGTGTATGTGTAGTGTGCAGAATGTGTATGGTGTGTGTAGTTTGTGTGTGGAGGTGCCTATGTGTATTTGGTATGTGTTGTGTGTTTGGTGTTTACAGTGTATGTATAGTGTATGTGTGTGCACTATGGGCATACGGTGTGGTGCTTGTGTAGGTTATGTGTGTATTTGGTGTGGATGGTGTGGATATACTGTATGGACATGTGGAGTGAGTGTACAGTTTGTGGTGTGTGTGGGGGGCTTGTGGTTGTATGTGTTATGTGCTTGGTGTGTGCACGTGTCTGTGCGGTGTGTGTGGCATGTGTGGTATGTGTGCATGGACATACTCAGGTAGAGTCCGCATGTGTGTACACACATGTTCATTTATGAATAATGGAGTCCCTGTAAACCTTGTAGGGTAAAGGTTGATCAGGTATTTCCACCCTCCCACCACTGATGATGGACACCTGCAGTGCTGCCAGCACTCCAGGGTGGGCATGCGCAAGTGGGCACACCTGTGTTGGACACCGGCATAAATGGGCGGCGTCATGAAGACGCCAGGACTGTGAGAACTGCGAGCACCAACAGCCAGGACTGTGAGGACGAACCGAGAGAACTGACAGCAGCAGCAGCAGCAGCAGAGAGAGAAGCAGCCGAGAGGGTGAGATGCGCTGGGGGCTGGGAGGCCTGCCAGCCTCCCGGCCCCCCAGCACCCATGCCTGCCATGTACCTGGCCACCTCTACTAAATAAAGTATGAAAAGCCACCGAGGGCTCCAAGACTCTCCTTCCCTGACCTGTCTGCCCAGAACCATCCCGACCCCTGCCTCCAGTGCCACCCCCATCCTGCTGCTACAACCTATAACCAAATATCTTAGCTTCACAGCCCAGCCCCTGTGCCCTGTCATGGCCGTACTGCCCTACGGACATGTGAGGGGGGCGAAGGCCACTTTCCTACCGGTTTGCTGGGAGGGGGTTAGGCGGCCTGTGATGGTGGTGTCCCGGCAGGCTGACCCCAGGCCAGAGAGGGTCCAGGCTCTGGCATGTCAGGGCACGGCTCCCTCCTCCCCCAGGCTGACCGGCCTCGAGGCAGGCCTCTGACGCCAGGTTGTAAATGCATCTGTCTGGGTGCATTATCTAAATTGTTATGTATCACCCTGGGTAATGGCAAAAGTAAAAACCGCTGTTAGCGCAGTGAATAAATCCTTGGTGTTGATCAATCACTGCGCAGTGTAGACTCTTTTAATAGGCACGATTTACACGGAGGCTTGGCAGACTGCTCCGTCTTCTAATTGCAGATGGAAAACGGATGCTGATCTCTACTGTGCCGTAAAAATGTAAACTATAAATGACTTAAACGCTCATATGCTCCCTGCTCCACCCAGCACTCATTTCCACCTCGTATTTAGATACAAATCAGAGAAAAAACTACTCTCTTGCGAGATAATAACTTTTCTGACGTGGCTCTGTGCTTCTCCCATCTGAGGCCTGAACGCCACGAGCCACGCTTCCCCGGGCCCCTACCCACGGGAGGCATCCTCCTCAGCCCGAAGACGATACCCCACCTCTTAAGGGCCCTGATGTTATCACATACTCTTAAGTGCTCTGAGTTAGTGCCCCGGTGCATATTCATACCCCTGCGGGCTGAGGGATGGGAAGCTTCCAGAAGGGCTTAACTCAGCGCTCGGGGAGAGAGTGGATTCTCATGGTGGGAGTATGTCCACGGCGGGTGGAGGACGGGTCAGGCTGGCCAGGTCAACATAGAGGCTTAATGACGTACACCTGTGGTTTCGACAGCGCCAGGCAAACAACTCCATTTGTTAGTAAATCCCTGAAAGGGTCTAACTGCCGGGGTAGAGTCGTATGTGTGCACTGTTTCAGTCTGGCACCAGGAGCTGGGGGACTCTGGCATCCTAGAGTGTCTCTGTATGTTGGGCTGCTTTTATTTATTTATTATTTAAAAAATATTTGTTTATGCAATCAAGAGCTGGGGTACAGGCCAGAGGTGTGGGAGGTGAGAGGAGTCACCAGAGACAGAGTGGGGAGCAGAACAGGCAGATGGACTGAAACACACTGCTGAGGGGAG